>OY856413.1:280082624-280682624 GCA_963693085.1 Alisma plantago-aquatica | reverse complement strand
AAAATAACATGGTTTTCCTCTTCTTTTACCCTAATTTAGGGTTTCCATATATATTATCCTTTATTTATGGATTAAAACTCTAAATTAGGCAACATTGCATACAAAATGGATGAGAACCTTATATTACTAATCAACAGGTTAAAACTTATCAATTTAACCTATTGATCTTCAAAAATACAACCTTTATATACAATTAGGGTTTCTAATTACTTTTTAATACATACTTCTACCAAATTAAGGTATTTTTGTAAAATGAAATAGAACCAAGTTCTCAAATTATTTTTATCAGGTTCCTTGTATTTTTCTACACAACTTTCATGTATAAAGTTTCTTCATATGATATTCCTAGCGATCTCTATAAATTTTGCAAAGAAAAGCTATTTTCTTGATTATTCGATTAGAGAGAGATAATTACCGGATTTCCATGATCGTTGGATCGGTGCGCCAATAGTCCCGGCTTGATCTGACACTCTGCGTCAAATTCCTCCACTAACCGAGTTGCGCACCCCGCTCCTTCTTCTGGCCCGTTGGATCCTACTTGAGTCCACCGTGTTCATTTTTAGTACTTCTCATTCAAAACCTTTAAAAATTTATGTGATGAGTTATAAGTCTCAAAGAATTCAATGAGATTATCCTCCATGAACATGAGCAACATTCTTCTTGCCTTCTTGTCATCAGTCTTCTACTTGTCATGTTTCGTGACTTCTGCCTTAGAGGCATTAGTGTCAAATTCTGGAGCAACATATTTGATAATGTGGTACAGATTGTCATAGATAAGGGCATGGCTAATCTTACGGTGCCACATTTCAAAATTAACCATGTTCTGTTTCTGAATTTTTGCCAACTTAGAGGTTATGAGCTTGCTAGCGGCCATTTGAACTAGAATCATATTCTCAAACAGAAGTGAAAGAAGTGTGCTTGTAAAAACATTATTGATGGGTATATTTTAAGTTTGAGAACACTACTCACAATGAAGCAATCAGAAGTATTTAAAGAATGTGTGTATAGTTTAGGATGATAGAGATGTGATAGACAAGTTTCGAAAATAAGGTAATTTGGCAGCTAGATTAAAATCTAATCACTATGTATAACATCCCAAAATTTTGATTAGAATAAGTTAGGGTTTTAAATAAAATTTCTCTAATAAGTAAACTCAAATATGGACTTCAATACAAATAAACTCAAAATTTTCAAATTTCAAACTTGACGTTCAACTAAACCCCAAGGTAAGAGTATATCTAATTACATTTTTTAAAGCTTGTTTCCCCTAAATTTAGAGATGATTTCACATTATAAATCTATTTATAATTCAATATAATCCTAATTAGTCAATTTGTGATACATATGGGGTTAAGGTGAAATTGACCCATTAATAAGCACACTCTTACCTAATAATTTTAGTATGAAATTAACTTGGTCATTTAAGGCCTTTTACCAAAATATGAGCCCCAAATACTTTTGTAAGTAATCATATATGATTAATTCATTTTTATCTTAAAAATAGAAATATAGGTATTTGTGTATGTCAAATAATAAAACTAATGAGATATTTAGACTCCTCGAGGTTCATTTAGGTAGTATGTAAATTTTGGTTGATTTTTAAATCTTCCTTGCTATCCCGTTCTCAATAGGAAACTAAAGGATTGAAGTATTCACATGCTTGGACTTTGCTTCAGCCGTTTGGCCATTTCTTTTAACAGCATTGGTCATGCGAGGCCTTCAGGCAGAGTCTGGATTCAGATACTTGGCCTCCACTAGAGTCGTCTCTCTCGCCCGAGAGTCCTTGGGCCAGAGGGACTCTTCTGTGCGCAGATGTCCGTTGCTTCTGGGTTTTCTTCTCCCACTAGAACTCGGCTTCCCGGTTACAAGTTATAAGATGAGCGTAATCAAAACGATCGGTGAGTCTCAAGAATTATCGCCCACCGATGCACTCTATCCTTTACCCATCACCCGAACACCTGCTCACCCGCTGCTCTTCCGATGACTCACAGCGGTTGTGAAGGCCAAGTAAACCAACACCGAGAACTTAGGTCATCTCCTCGACAACATGTCGGGGTCCTCGAACCACCAGTTCATCTGAAAAACGGTACTTCACTTGTTTCCCCCTTTTCATGAATCAAATGGAGTTACAAGTTTAGAAGGAAATAGAAGCGAGGCGGGCAACAAGCTGCGTCGCCACCCTTTTTGAATGACAAATTCAATCCTCCGAAACACCACGTCTATAGATCTGGGAGTCATTACATTATTATGGATAACTTTTTGAAATCTCTTAAGAAACTCCACTGCCTCACGTGTTAGGAACTCAAAAGTGTCAAAACCAAATGGGATAAAAACATGTTGATTGTCGATACATGCCTTCTCATGTTTGGCCACTTTAGCAGAAACGACTTTACCGGCAGCATGTCCCACAGTAAAGTCGCCACCCTTCAGACCAACCAATGGGGAAACTCCTGTTAGATCTACACATGCATGTTTTCCTCCAACCCAGCCAAAAATAAGAACGTCTGCTGGCCTAAGTGCCGACATGCCCTCCTGAGGATCAGTCAAAAAATTCACAGGAGCTTCCTTCTTAGCTGCAACTCCCGCATGTCTAAGAACATCATAAAGAACGTCTCTTATAAGATCATGCTGATACTTGAAGCCTGGGAGCTCCCTACAATGAACTGCATGCTCCCCAAAAGTGTCTAAGCAAGATTTGCGGCACACTGGGCATACCTCATCAATAGGAAAAAGTGGAATCATAAGACGATATCTGAGAACACAGTACGATACTCCACTGGAGACATATGTAGTCCAAGGCCATCAATAGGTATAGCAAGAAGAAAGTCCTGAGCATGTTCAACCTGTAAACACTGGAAGACTTCTTTCTGTCTTACGGTCATATCAAATTCAACATCCATGCCCTTAACGATTTTGCTAAAAAGGGAACTCGCCAAAGCATTTTGGGCTTTAGGGGGGACGGTGTCCTTATTAGCAAAACAATTAAGATCGAAAGATGGAATTGTAACACGTAGACAATCTAAAGCATAGTTAAAATCAGAGTCCATACCATGTATCCCGCTATCTCACAAAATATAGTCTTGGAGCACCCAAGATTGGGCTCTAGAGGCCACGAACACATATAAAGAAGCCTCCATTGCTGAATATAGGCCCAAACCACCGAGTCTAATAGGTAAGGATGCCACACGCCATTGAAGATCCCCAAAGAAAGGACCTCCACATACCACAATATCCTCAATAGATCCACGCAACCCTTTGTCAAAAAAGGTAGTAGCCTGATGTACATGTGTGGGTTGGCATGTCCGTAAGCCGAACATAAGCTTAGACGTACCCATGCAAGACCGTAACAAAAGAAGCTCACTTTGTGGGTCATGCAACTGAGGAAGTAGATGCATCAAGTCAACAGCTTTAGTAGCCTTTCTCATGGCCAACTCCTCAATAAAACTTTTGTTCTTGCTAACAGCTACTCCAAGTAGTTTTACTCCTAACACAGGCCTCCCAATGTCCATAGGGAACAACCCCTTCTCAACCTTCCTTCCATCACAAGTAGGCCAGAACACCTCCGTTTTATGGATGTTCAAAACAAGCCCTAGCTCTGGACTACTGCGTTGAATAATGTCCAACACCTTGGCTACCTCCATAGTATCTCCGATGATGGTCCCATCATCAAGATACCAAGCATGAAGAAGAAGCTTACTATTATCTCTGATCTCATGAATAAGTGGGTGTAATATAAGGGAGAAGAGAAGTGGGCCTAGAGGATCACCTTGTTGCACCCCAGTGGTAGACCAGATATGTTTGTCTCCAATGTACAACCTAGCTGCTTGAGCGTAGAGAAACTCCACCCATAAAGAGATAGATGGGCACCTCTTCCTCACCTCACGGAGCAGCGCAGACCTATCCACCAAGTTGAAAGCATTAGAGAAATCTACTGTAAGCATGGAGAGAGACCTGTCTTCATGATATGCACTCAAAAGCCTATTGACACTATGTAAAATTGCTTCAGCTCCATCTGAGACGCCAAACTCCAAATTGAAAGTCATTGAGATATTTAGCCATATCCTTGCCTACTCCTATCATAGCAACTTTAGACACTAGCCGTCTCCAAATAATGCCCACTGCAATAGGACGTATTCCATTGTCAGGCTTAAGTAATGGAGTAAGAGGTGCAGAAGCTACAAACTCTGCCAAACTCAAAGAACACCTCCCTGCCAGCCATAGATTAACCATCGAGGTGATAGCATGTATAAGATCTGTGGCAACAACAGAACCCTCTCCACACAAAGCGTCCAAAATGTGTTGGGCTCTCAAGCCATCTCTGCCACATGAAGTCCCTTTAGGAAAGGATTTGATGCACTTGAGAACAGTATCAACATCAGCAACAAGAGGGGCTTCTGAAATAAGAATATCTAGCTTGGAAGGAGACAACTTGTAAGGATGCTTAGCCTCTAAGGCTTTCAAGGTATCATCATCATAAGGGGCCACACCTGAAGAGCACAAGACTTTCACTACTGCTGTAAAGTGACTATCTGTGACTTTGTGAAGACATTGTCTGATGTTAGGGTTCTGCTTTATATCATCCTCCAATAAGTTGTCATCTCCATGACCCATATCCTCTTGTGCACAAACGTCAATCATGTTGTCCACTAATTCACTGATACCGTATGCTCTGTCCCAAGTAGCGAGCGAGCTCAGAATATGACGTTGTTGTAGAGACTTCCTATTCCCAGATCTCCTGTCCCGCCTATTTTTCGGTCTAAAAACCTGTAACGTGCAGTGGGGAAGAAGTAACAATCTCACCCAGGCAGCTATCGACCCTGGCTCAGCAACCACTTTGTAGAGAGTTGTCTTCAGTGCTTGAGAGAAGGCAAGATGACATTCATGTGGGATGCTCTTCACAGTGGTGATGGGTGCTCGAAAAACTCGATCAAGAAGTGCAACATCAAGGGCCAACCCATGAGCGGCATTAGATATCTCAAG
Organism: Alisma plantago-aquatica; assembly: GCA_963693085.1. Lineage (NCBI taxonomy): Eukaryota > Viridiplantae > Streptophyta > Magnoliopsida > Alismatales > Alismataceae > Alisma > Alisma plantago-aquatica. Next base: position 280,677,644 of record OY856413.1, on the reverse strand, counting down.
GCCCGCTGGGAGGGGCTTTAAAATGCCAACAATTCATCCATGGATTTCTCCGTTATCATCAAAAACCCGAACAATACCATCATCATGATGGCATGCACGACTCAGTGCTTGTATCTTCATACATCTCCCACACATCCACTAATCAAGGGCTATCAAAGTCTCCTCAACTGCAAGAAATAAATCAAGATCATTCTGAATGGCATCCCGCAAAACCTTGTTGCGTTCCTCGCTGCACAGGTGTAACCTCTTGAGATGAGGTCATACGTGAAAATCCTTTGCTTCCTTCTCTGCCATCCGAACAACAGTGGAAATTTCGGAAAGGACAATGTAGGCCTCCTGTGTGGATCGTATGTTGCTCCCTCTGGCTAGAGACATCAGCTGCCTACGAACTAGATATCTCTCCTTCTTCGAGAGTTGATACACCGCTAAGGTGGTTAGCTACCTCCTTCTTTCTCCTTCTTTGAGATCTGATACATTGCTAAGGTGGTTTCGACGACCATAGAGTTGAATACTATGATTCCAGTGTCGTTTTTCTTGTTTTCATTTGTGATGGTCGATTAGGAACTCAAGTAGCAATACATTCTGGTATGGTTTAATGTTTTGAACAAGATCTGACAAGCTTCTGTGTTTTCCCTTGTTCCTCCTCTGCTCTGCCATGACGACGGTTCCCTTGAGTTTCTGACCACCGCGGAGGGTGAAACCAGGCTTTCAGTTTCATCTGGAGGTGCTAAAGGTTCCTAGCTCTTCAATTTTTAAACATGAGTTTTAAATACTCCCAATCACACCGTTCTTATCATTTTTCATCGATTTTTCTTGGATGAATCAAAGGAAGAAGAAGCCTAACTGTGGTCTTCCTATTTTGCCTTTTTCTCTTTTCCTATTTTGTCTCTTGAGTGTGGGCAAAGGAGTCTTTTGGTCTAATAAGCCATGCTGTCTCAGCCAAGAGGGTTACTACCTTGTGGTTAGTCTCTGATTGGGCCACGACGGTAAAGTCCAGACACCTCGCTAGTTTTTTCTTTTACCTGTGTGGACTTTCCTAGATTTTTGATTGGCCAGATCTAAAATATTCATAACTTTTCCTTCGATAGTCATAAAAATTCGAGTAAATATTTGTTAGAAGATAAAAACACAAGGAATCATAATAAATTAGTTTTAAAGCTTGTTTTGACTCCATTTCCCCATAATTCATTCAAGATCCATGAAGTCCTAAAATTAGGTTGGATAATGATTATTAATGCATGTTAATTAATTATACAGGATAATTAGGTCCCATTTGGATGGAGTAGTCAAGAGTACACCTGTAATTATAAATTTCGGGAGTTGAACTGCATCACAATTAAATGCCAGATGTTTAAGAATCGATCATTTGTATAGCCGCAGACATTTTCATATGTCTCCATACCAACAACGCTTGCAGGCAGAACTCACACCCACCGGTTCTTCTCGATGACAGATTAAAAAGGGGAAAACCCAGGAGAAGATGGAAGGGACAAAGTAAAGTGACGGTGGAAGAAATAGGGCGCACAGATAGGAAGGAGATGATGAGGAGTCTGATGTTCGAGGAGGAGCTATGAGGAACGGGTGGTGACCCAGGGAGAGAGACGACGGAGATAGTTGTGAAAGGAGGAGCAGCGACCAAATCAGGGGAAGGATTATAACTTGGAGGAACCATGGAGGGTGGGAGGGAGGAAGGAGAAACAGGAGGCCACGGCAGAGAAGGAAGAGAGAGGGGAACAAGATGCTGGTGCGGGAAGAGAGGAAGATGTGTGCGTAGCGAGCGGCGGGGTCGGCTGGGTTCGGAAACAAGGTGTCGATGGATTTAACAAAAGACGCCGATTATGACGGGATTTAGAAGGTTGCATTTAACCATAGACGAATACCACACCGTAACTACCGGTAATCACCAATTACCCCATTAAACATCCAAACCATGTGATGATAAAAGTCGGTCTTCAGAATACTAGATCTAATTACAATACTGCCGTGAAATACTCTGTCCAAACGGTCCCTTAGGGTTCCCTGAATATCAAGAGATTATTAGGAGTTTCTACAATCTCTGTAAGTGGTCCATGCACTTTAAATGAAATTATTTGATATTTATATGTTATTATGTACGATGTTCATGTTATTATGTGAATGTATTATTGATGTTATAGTTTTGTTGAATAAAGTTAAATGTTATCTGATAAATGAAATCTTTTTACTGTATACTTTCAAGAATCATCATATTACATTATCTTCATGTTTAAGAGCAAGAGTAAAGAGTACTAAAGAGTAAAGATAATGAATGAACCTTATCCTCGTCATGGGCTTCCTAGCATACAGTATACTTCGATACAAATCATGAGCTTTCCTAGCATACAGAGCACCTCAGTGTAAATCATGAACTTCCTAGCATACAGAGCACTACGGTGCAATTCAAGAGGTACTTTGGTGCAAAGAGAAGAGGCATTTCAGTGCAAAACTTGAGGACTCTTATATAAGTCAGATAAAAGACAATGATAAATTGTAAAGTTTATTTTCATGATGTAAAATATTTTTTTTCAAAGTATATGTTATTTCAATTTTATAATATGTTCAATTTCACTTACAAACTCTTTTATGCATGGCTGGGGACGCGACGCCCGCAGGAAAGGAGCAATGCGAAGGATAAATCTATCTAAGGACCAATTGAAGAAGGAGCTCGAGGACATCTAAGACCAGACCTAAATGGGTGCCAACTATCAGTAGATTAGATTTTTCTTTATGTTTATGAGACATGTGTTTTAGTTAGAGTGTGAGTTTTATGCTATGAGTTGAGATATGAGAAATTATGCAATGTTCCCTGTGTTGGTTTATTAAACTTCATTTTTATGTAATGATTATCATGTTTGTGGCATTCCCAATAAGAGTATGCTTCCGCTCAGTGAATTGTATGTTTTAGAAAATTGTGATGATACACTATGACTAAAAAAAGTATACGTTGCCGAGATGACATGATATGATAAAATAATATTTAAGTAAAAATAAGAACTATATATTATATCTAAACACGTGCCTCTATGTTACGAAGTTCCAATATTCACAACTCGGCAATGATGATAAAAAAGAGAGTAATATAAAAGGATTGAATACTCACATATGTTAAACAAAAAATGGCTTTCAACCACATGCACAAAAGAGATATAGATGCTTGATTAATACACATACACAACATGATGCTGGAATTTAAAAGAGCAGGTAAAATAAAGCTAACAAGATAATAGAGTCTACGCATCAACATATATACACTTTACACAAAAGAACAAGCAAAAATTGTATGACTCAAGGATGGAATAAGGCCAACGCCACATATATATCCAAGACACTACAACAACATATTTATAATAACGAGATCAACTTGCTTAAGAGAGCAAAACTTCAAAAGGATAAAAGTAAATGCCGCGTTGTTTACAAATTACGATCACAAGAAGAGAAATTGTCATATTACTAGGCGCAGATGTAAGATCAGCTAGCATACAATGTGGTGTTAGATCAGGAGAGAAGGGCTCTAATACCACTGTTGCCTCTTGGAGTAGCGAAAGACTATGTGAGGGAGAGGATGACTAGGGCTTTAGGGACTCTATGTGTTGTTGTTATTCAACTTTTGGTATATCTCATGGATTGAGAACCCATGATTATATAGGCAAGACATTCTCCAAAAGCTCACTTTGCCCCCAAAAAGTCTCCTCATTTTACGTAGTAGTCAACTATTCCGTTATGGTATTCCCATATCCCAAGAACTAAGTCAGTTTAACCCTCATTAACTATTAATCAAGAGAGTGATTATTGGTCCTATAACCATACACCAATAAAGAAGTGTCATAGAACTCATCAATATTACGAGGCTTGAGTAAGAACTTCAGAAAAATGGACCGTCAGAAATAGATACATGGTCTAAAAAGAAAATTGAGGCATCTAATCTATGCGGATAAAAGCAAACGAACCAGCGAGGATATTGCACATTCCAACTATACGAGGAGAGTGTGATGAATATTTAAGAAAGAGATACATCAACAATTTACTTTAGTAGCTTATGTTTATAGTGAGATACACTCCATAAATTGTGAGATTGAAGGGAACGAAAGGAGACGTATTTGAAGGACACCCTTAGTTAGAGTCCCTTAAATTCTTAGAGATACCTAGAATACGGACTAGAAGATTTATTGCATTATTCAACTTTTCATTTGTTTTATGTTACTTCAAAGACGACTTTTTGTCGTCAAGGATATTGTACCGAAGCATCCTGTGATTTATTGGTGTTTAGTCACTTGAGCAAATGAAAATTATTAGTTATAATAAAATAAATGCCAGATGGACAACAAGCTACACTGCCAGTCTTTTAAAATGACAATATAGCATGGGGTAAGTTTTATATTTGTAAGTTATTTATGAAATTGCTGGGACCTATGTAGCGGTGATGGTAACCTAGCTATAGCTTGATATAGTGGAGACTAGAAAATATTACTCACACGTAACAAAATAAGACGTACTGGACTTGGAACGTACGTGAGAGTCTTTGCGGTGCGACTGTGTAATCATCATGTTGCTCAACGCAGCCGGAGGACTCAGGCCAGGTTAGAGTACGGATAAAACTGATTCCTAGCCCCGGCTAGCTGTCTAGTGGTCCATAGACCGAGCCCGGTAGGAGCAGATGGCTCCGTGGCCATGTAACACTGGGCCCAGCAGCATTGCAACCCAGCCCAAGACGCAGGTCATGCGCAGATATGTGGGCATCAACAAATCAGTGCCACGATATGGGTGGCATCTTCCGGGCCTCTGGCAGTCTGGCCTGGGTTTTGGTAATTGAGAAGACAATCGCTACTGCCCAAATTTTCTCTTCTTCAGAGAAACCGATATAAACAAACAAGATTTCTTGAGTTCCTATAATCGTAGTTGAATATATTTCTAACTGATTCAAATTCGCACAGTAAAAGGTGCGGGTGCGGGGGTTATACTCCGAATTTGTACATTGAGGCGAGTGACATTCGGTGGTTGGACAACGATTAAAACAGGAATGAACAGGAAAAGTGAACAATTATTTCCTTGGCTTCGGTAGTTGTAGTTTAAGATCGAGCTAGATATTAAATTGGAGAAAACGAATGCAACCTACCATTTTGACTACTGTTTATTGTGGAAACATCGTGGATCTGTTGAATCCACCCTAGTCGGCTATTCCTTAACCTCCTACTGGCAAATTATTTCCTTTCTGAATGCTAATTGAGATGTGATTTCCTTTCTATGCTTGAGTTGGTTTCTTGCTATCGAGGTTACAATATGTTTTTGTCAATTAAATACTAAGACAACTGGTATACTTTACCCCAATTATTCTCAACAAAATCACCCCTTGAGGCTTGCGATGTAAATCCAATCTATACTTACAAGGAGAAAAGAAAAAGGGTTGTAACTACATTATTTTTGTTTGGTTTTATGCAGATGAAACCATTTCTCTTGTTTCGTCTACTTTTGGTATGTGTGACATAGTTTCACACGAATCTCACCCACCATCACCCACAAAAGTGGGTGCCCCACTTGACCTTGTCTTCATGACTCTTTCAAGATAATCAAATTCTGACATCTGCAAAATATCATGAAATAGAAGGTGGCGGCGTGCTTTTTCTGGGTTCTCCACTTTGAGGGTCAGATTTCAGCTCAATAGTGTATGTTTATCCTGATATTTGGTACAACGAGAGCTCAATTTGGGTAATTGAGAATGTGTGGGTACATGTGAATGAATTTGGGTGTTTTGGCTAGATTTTTTAGGTGGATGTTGATTGAATGATTACATATGTTAGAATTGAGGGTTGGGCTCCTATAATTCTCCAACATTGACATCTTAAAAAAGTAGTCCACGATAAAATGTCCATCAATCAATATCTATCTTGGCTAGAGCCCTTCCTACAACATGATTTGTTACATGAGCTCACAAATGTGATCCCAATCATAAAAAAATAGGTTCATTACTCAAATAACTTGTTGGATTATGAAAATGGTCAACCTCAATGATTAATATTCATTTGGTTAATGATTTCCAAGTTAGGCATTGCAAAGTAATTTGTTTGGAAAATCAATACGAATGTGATCAACCTAAAAGCCAAAAAAATGGAGTATCAAACAAGTTGTAACTTGTTTTGCTGTTGCTAGAAGAAGGCAAGGGATCGTCATTTCAGGTGAAGAACTAATAGAGGCTTGGTAAGTGATGCAGCCCTATTTTAGGGCTTCATCATGTGTCATTTTGCATGATAATCACATCTGAACATCGTTGATTACATGTTATTCCCTTGAATATGATCTTTTATGCCAAATGCACTTATGCCTCCTTTTGTGTGTATTTCAGGGTACTTATGCATGCACTAATGCATGAGAGAGAGATGAAGAACGTCTATGGGGTCTAACACCACAAGAGTGGACCTATCTCTTCCCCGAGCTTTCCTTGGATGTACTAGATGAAGAATATGAAGTAGAGATCAACACCAAGAATCCCCAAAACAGTCGTGGTACTTCACCATGGTCATGGGGAATTAAGTTCTAAAAGTTATAAAGAAGGTGCTCAATTTACACATGAATGACCACATACGTGGTCATCACAACAGTCGTGGTCACTGAAGACCCCATGGCCAACGCCTTCCACCTCGCCTGTGGTCGTCAACACGACCGTGGCAATTTATGCATGAATATCCCAAAAATCAACATGGAGTTGGTCCAATTTACACGCAAATGACCATGGTCGTGGCCACCAGCACGACCATGGCCCTTGAAGGCACCTCACCCATGGTTCTCTCCATGCCCGTGGCAAGATGAAGACACAACGACCTCAGAGCGACCTCGCCTGTGGCCCCCCTCCTCCAACACGGCTATGGTAACCCACACGACTGTGGTACCTTCTACCCACCACGACTGTGGCACCCCGCCATGGCTGTGTCCACCATACACACTTATCACTTTAACTCCACTTTCCAACTCGGTCGTTCCACTACCCACGACCGTACCATGCAACCCCCAACACATATGTGGCACCTCAACACGGTCGTGGTGACCACCTAAACCTACCCATTTTCCCCACAATTTTTCCCACTTTGCCCCTACTTACCCTAGTGCCTCCCCACCACCTATATATACATAGGTGGCGACCACAACACGAGGGTTAGCTTCCCTTAGCTACCATTACTCCCCTCCACCTACTCTAGAGCATTCTTTGCCTCCTTCCTTGCATTCAATCCATCCATCCATCATTTTCACCTCATTTCCACCATAGAAACCTAGTTTTCTAGGTTTTCTATCATAATTCCCTCCATTTCTATGCCCTTCAGCCACCTTGGAGAGGGAGGTCATTCTACAATATCTAGGAGGTGAATAAGAAGAAGATACCTCGAGCTCCATGGAGTCATATTCCCTTCTTCTCATTTCTTTTATCTTTTCTTTGAGCATGTCTAGCTAAGCCCCTAGTGGTGGGCTGTTTGGGGCTAAGATGTGACTTTGATACCATGTTAGGGAAAAATAATTTGTAACGGACATAATTTCATTCTATGACGATTTCCTCTTGCTTCTATCTCATTTCCCATTATCTTGCATGTGGTTTGTGCCTTTAAACATAAATTGCTTGTTTTGTGATGCTTGATGACACTTAGGTTCTAGGGGAAATTGGAATGTATGTAGCAATCTTAGGAATGGCTCCTAGGTCCAATTTGTGGATCCCTAGCTAGTTCCCTTTATTCCCACATACGTCTCCCTTCTTCTACAAGTGAGTGTGAGATCTAAGTAGCTAGTGTAAGTGTGATTAATGCAATTTCCTAGAGTTTCCTAAAGGCTAGATGGCAAGTAACATGAGGTGAAATACCCTCATCTCTACTCCCATTCCTACCCTTGGCTCTCAATTTTCCTAATACCACTTACTCTAGAAACCTAAACTTGCCAAGTCCTACTAGAATTACACCTAACCCTAGTTCTCTAACTAGTAGTATAGGGTATATTCTAATAGCACTTGCCTTGTTATTTGGTTTGGTAATCTAAATTGAAATATGAGTTTTGCATGCTATGTTGACCTTCCCCCAACTAATATCAAATTGCACTCCCAAATGGCCCACCTACCCATCACATTGCTTAAAATTCACCTTTTCCCTCTTAACTTGTTAATGCTAGTGTAGTCAATTGCCCTTGTTAATTCTTAGCTAATTGCCTAGTTCTGGATAGTTAGTTCTTGCTCGAGTAGTTAGGGCTCTTTTGAGATTGCTTGTCTTAATTTGGCTAATTAGTGATAACTTTGGTTCTTTCTTATCTAATTTCTTATCTTGCACCTTAGTTAATAACTTAGCTTTCTAGGGTAGTGTAACTCCTTGCTCTAACCTAATTGCTTACCTTGCTTAGTTTGATAACCTTAACCTGCTTAGAGTAATCTAGAGTCTTTGTTAACTTACTTTCTTTCTTACTATTTCTTGCTTGCAATTGTAGCATAATCAAACCAAACCCAACATTAAACCGTCAAACCCTAATCTCCTCTTTAGGAACATAGCTTACATTAACCTAGCTCTAGTGCCCCCTCTCTCCCTAAGGATCGACCCTAATCTTACCACTGGCCTATGCTACAGCACGACCCCGTGTGCTTGCCGGTATGTGTGATTCGTTGAGCCTGTGCGTTGCACACACTAGGTCCATATAAAAAGTTTCAGAGATCCGTGTGTTTTCCCTTAGGGTTGCATCTAGTCAACTTTAGTTGGCTAGTGTGTGGCCTTGAGAAGAATCACACTAAGCTTTCTGGCGCCGTTTCCAGGGAGTGAGGTGCTCAGCCTAACTAGTTAGTGTAGCTTAGCCTTTCCTATTGCTCTCACCATTGCTATTCTTTATTCTTTGTTCACTTTTTCATATTGTCATTCTAACTTGGTTTTTGTGCTTGTTTGTGTATTGTGAATGTGACAGTTGAGCATGCATAGTACGTGTTCGACTTGTACCGACTTGGTGTTGTTCGACCCCGAGATAGGTAGAAGGAGATGCCAAAGCCGCCACAACCAACACCGAGAAACCAAGATGGGTGACCGTGAAGCTAAAATACCTCATGGAGATGCTCAACCACAACCCAACCGTCCCCTACATGAATACTTCACCTCAAGGAACTACAATTTCCCCATTGCCACCCTTGTTGACCAAATGTCGGGTCAACAATTCTCCATTCCACCCACACTTCTTGGACTCCTTCCTACCTACTATGGGATGGATAATGAGAACCCCTACTACTATATCGATGCCTTCCTTGAAACTTGTTCCACTTTCCACACACCCACCGCCACTGATGACTCCATCCGGAGGACACTTTTCCCATTCACTATAAAAGAAAAGGCCAAGGAATGGTACATCTCCAAGCCGGAGTTGGTGACGTGGAATGCGGTAAAGAATGAGTTTCTCAAGAAGTTCTTCCAAATTTCCAAGCTGACCCAAATGTGAAGATGTGTCATCTCCTTCTCCCAAAAGGAAAATGAACCTTTCCCATGCGCCAAAAGCTCCTGCGTGACTGGCCCCATTATGAGGTACCCTTGTGGCAACTGGTTGAAGCTTTCTACACTGGGCTAGTAGAGTTGAGTCAAAACAATGTTGATTCATCATGTAGAGGCACCTTCATGGAAAAGCCACCTGAGGAGTCATGGCCCTTGTTTGAGCATCTTGTGGAGAATTCTCACCATCGGGCTTGTACTAAAGGGGAAGATTGTGACCAGAACTACATTCCTCCACCTCCTACCATAGTTCCAATCCGGACTGTAGCTAGCCCTAACATGATGAAAATGATGGTGGATATGATGAATATGATGAAGAGCCAAGATGGTGGTTCTTCAAGTCAATCCACTATGGCAGTTGAAGCTGACGAAGAAGAGGTACATGCTTTGCATGCCTTTGGCAACCGAAAAAAACAAGGCCCGATGTCCAAATCCTATACTCCTGAGTGGAGGAATCATCCAAACTTCTCATGGAAACAACAAAATGAGGAGGGGCAAGGGCATCCAAGGCAACACCAAGGGCCCAAGTATAACTCCAAGTTTGAGGAGGAAGTCATAGGAAGGCTAAGGAACCTTGATGAAGTGAAGAAAGAGGTATCATCTCAAGGACATAACATTAGTCGGCTTGAACAAAGGCTTGATCAAATCTCTCTCTCACTTACCCTCTGTGAAGAGGGGAGGCTCCCATCTCAACAGATGTCCAATCCAAACAATGATGGTATTTATGCGAGCACTACTCAAAGTGCTTATGTCCCACCACAAGGCCATGTACCACCACTTCACCAGTACCAGAGACCACCACATCCATATGCTCCTCTACCTCATCACCCCCTTACAACTTTCAATATCCTCCACCTCACTCATACCAACAACCCACTCTACAAGATTACCCCCATCCACAAGAACAACCTCAACCCCAGCCACAATTTATCCTCCAAAACATGAATCCACCACACTCAAGGCCACCACCACCTCAACAGCCACAACCAAATCCACATGCCTCCTCTTACACTACCCATGATCATGTGAAGGCAATGATAGTTTTGAGGAGTGGCAGGACCTTGGAGCAGCCACATGGTACTTTTTTTGATGATACAGCCAGTGATGATAGGGTTGATATTGTGATCAAGGGTGTTGATACTGAGATTCAGACTGATGATACCATGGTACCGAGAGTTGATACCGTGATACCAGTGATACTGCTTGATGATATTGTTGACTTGAGTTAGTCAGGAGCACAATTCCCTCCTTTCCCTAATGCACTTGAAGAGCTATCCAGCAAAAGAAGAAAGAAGAAACATATCGAGGATATCATGGAGACCTTCAAGCATGTCAAGATCAACATTCCTTTGCTTGATTGAATCAAGTAAATTTTGTCTTACACCAAGTTCTTGAAAGACTTATACACATTCAAGAGGAAGACCACTAAGAAAGATTAAGCTCATTGAGCAAGTGAGCTCAATTCTACAACACACTGTGCCAAGGAAGAGAAAAGTTCTTGGTGCTCCTATCATCTCATCGCATAGACCAAGCTCTTCTTCATTTGGGTTCTAGTGTAAATCTGATGCCTTATGATGTGTTCACTGAACTACAAATGGGACAACTGGGTCTCGCTCACTGTACCTTGCAGTTAGTTGATACATCTGTGAAAATGCCTAGAGGGCGTGTTGGTAATGTGTTGGTCAGACTTGATGATGAGACCTCCACATTCTTTTTGGCTGATTTTATTGTCTTGGACATGGAAAAGGACTCAAGGAAAGTACCTATTATCTTGGGGAGACCCTTCTTGGCCATAGCGGACGTAGTGATTCATGTGAGAAATGACACCATATATGTGACTTTCATGCACATGAAGATCTGATTGAACATCTTCAGGTTTGCTACTAAAGCCGAGGTGATAGGTGTTATAGAAGAGGATTGTTATCTAATTGAGTGCCTTGACGAGATAGTGGAAGAGTGTCTACCAGCATGGATATAGACTGCCACATAAGGGAGAGGTCTAGAGCCCATTGTAGAGTATCCCGATGATGATGATGGGGAGGAGGATGAGGAAGAAGAGCTAGCCTTAGTGGATGCAAGTAAGACCTCCCATCTATTTCTGAACCATTGAAGAATTCCCTCGAAGAGCTCCCATTCTTGAGTTCAAGTCTCTTCCTGAAGGATTGAAATATGCTTTCTTAGGCCCCAATGATACTCTTCCGGTGATCATTTCTTCTATTATTTCTCTGGAGCAAGAAGAGGCATTGATGACAGTTCTGAAGAAGAACATTCAAGCCATTGGGTGGTCTATAGTTGATTTAAGGGGTATTGACCCATCTATTTGTGTCATAGAATCTATCTTAATTATGATTCTAAACCAACCCATCAACTACAAATATGATTGAATCCCATGTTGAAGGAGGTTGTAGCCAAAGAGGTAGTGAAGCTCCTTGATGCCGGGATCATATATCCCATCTCTGATAGTCCATGGGTGATTCCCATCCAAGTTGTACCCAAGCAGGGTGGGATCACAGTCACTGAGAATGAAGATGGGGAATTGATGCCCATGAGAGAACAATCCAAATGGAGGTTATGTGTGGATTATAGAAAATTGAATGAAAAGACTAAGAAAGATCATTACCCTCTTTAATTCCTTGATCAGATTTTGGAGAGATTGGCTGGACAAAGTTTCTATTATTTTCTTAATGGATACTCCGACTACTTCCCAATAGCCATTCATCTCATCGATCAAGATAAGACAATGTTTACTTGACCAAGTGATACTTTTTCCTATAGGAGGATGCCATTTGGATTGTGCAATGTGCCTTCAACATTTCAAAGATGTGTAACATCCATTTTTGCCGATATGCTTGATTCGTCGCTTGAAACTTCATGGATGAATTTTCTGTGTTTGTTAAAACCTTTGATGAGTGCTTGCTTCATCTAGAAGATGTTCTTGAATGGTGTGTTAAGTTTTGTCTAGTTCTATCTTGGGAGAAAAGCCACTTTATGGTTCCTGAGGATATTGTTTTGGGTCACTGAGTCTCTAAAGTCAGAATTGAAGTTGACAAGGCCAAAATGGGCCTGATCTCCACTCTCACCATTTCTTCCACTATAAGACATGTATGATCCTTCTTGGGACATGCATGTTTCTACCTTCAGTTCATTACTTTAGTAATATTTTGAGGCCACTTTGTCATTTACTTGAAAAGGATGTGGAATTCCACTTTGACGACAAGTGTGTGGAAGCCTTAAACCACTTGAAGAACAAGCTTGTCTCTGCTCCTATCATGTAGCCCCCATACTTCTCTTTGCCATTTGAGATCATAACTGATGCGTCGGACATGGCAGTGGGGGTTGTGCTGGACGAAAGGATTGGCTGGATTCCACATGCCTTTACAATGCGAGCAAGATTCTTGATGCAGATCAAAGGAACTACACTACCACCGAAAAAGAGTTGCTTGCCGTAATTTTTTCTCTTGACAAGTTTTTCTCATACCTCTTGCAAAACAAGGTGATACACGCAACCTTGAGGTACCTTATGACAAAGAAAGATTCTAAGCTAAGATTGATCCATTGGATTTTGTTGCTCCAAGAGTTTGATCTAGAGACTATTGACAAAAAGGGAGTAGAAAATTCTACAACCGACCATCTCTCCCGCATTAAAGCACCATATGATGATATGAACCACATCAAAGAGACAATGCTACATGATCATCTCTTCTTTCTTTCATCCACCCAAAGACTGTGGTACAAGCACATAACTAACTTCTTATCTAGTGGTAGGATAATGCGTACTTGGACAAGGGAGGAAAGTAAGAAGCTATTTTTAATGGTGAAGAACTATGCTTGGGATGATCCCCATCTTTTCAAATACTGTCCCAATCAACTCATTAGAAGATGTGTTCTGGAAAGTGAGTAGTAAGAGATCCTAGCAGTGTGCCACTCCGGTGCATGTGGAGGTCATTTCAGCTGAAAACGAATAGCTTCTAAGATTCTTCAAAGTGGATTTTATTGGCCTACATTGTTTAAAGATGCTCATGAGTTTTGTAAATGTTGTTTGAAGTGCCAAAAGGCGGTCACTATCTCAAAGAGGGACATGATGCCTCTATCACCCATTCTTGTGGTGGATGCGTTCGGTGCTTGGGGAATTGATTTCATGGGTCTGTTTCCTCCCTCTTTTGGGTATGTGTACATCTTAGTGGTCGTCAGCTATGTATCAAAATGGATTGAAGATATTGCTATTAGAACTAATGATCACAAAGTAGTGTGTGATTTTGTGAAATAAAATATCTTTAGCTGGTTTGGTGTGCCAAGAGCCATGATTAGTGATGGTGGAAGTCACTTCATCCATTGCACTTTTGAAGGTTTGCTTAAAAGACATGGAGTGAATCATCGTGTGGCTACTCCTTACCACCCCCAAATGAGTGGTCAAGTCGAGTTAGCCAATCAAGAGATAAAGCTCATTATTGAGAAGACGGCGAGGCTGAACCGCAAGGATTGGTCATTATGTCTCAATGAGGCTTTATGGGCTTATAAGACTGCATATAAATCCCTGATTGACATCACACCATTCAAGCTTGTTTATGGAAAAAGTTGTCATCTACCGATAGAAATGTAACACAAAGCTTTGTGGGCTTTGAAAGCCATGGATATGGATGGAGACACAGTCGGGTTTAAAAGAAAGTTACAACTGCATGAACTTGAGGAAATGAGGCATGAAGCCTATGAGTTGTCCAAAAGCTACAAATAAAGAACAAAGTTTCTTCATGGCAAGTTGATCAAGAAGAAGGATTTTGAGCCCATGCAAAGGGTGTGGTTATACAACTCTAGGATGAAGTTCTTTCTCAGGAAGCTCTGGTATAGATGGGAAGGACCTTACCTAGTCAAGAATGTGTACCCATCTGGAGCTATTCTGATATGCGAGAAAGAAGGAGTAGGAGAGTTTACTGTGAATGGACAAAGATTGAAGGCAATTGTTGAAATTGGGTCGGATAGAGCAAATCAAAATTTTGCTATTGTGATGTTAGTTGAGGAACACCATCTTGCTGAAGAGATGTGCTTGAATGCACATGAGAGGGATATTTAATTCAAAGATGCTTTAAGAATTCCATGAGGATCAAGGAGGTCCAGAATCAATAAGCCCAGTTGAAGGCATAAAATTTAGCGCTAGTGGGAGGCAACCCGCCTAGGTTTTGGAACTTTTTCACCCAACCTTCAGTTTTTTAATACTTTTGCTTTCTTTTTCCATAGAATACACACATGCCACTTGTGCTTGATAGTTTTTATTTGAGTTTTGATGAGATGCAGGTAACATATTTAAGAGAGAGAGAGAGAGGGAAAGCTATGGTTGTTGAAGTTGAAATGTGGCAAAGAACCAAAATTTTTGCAAGGATATCAAAATTTCTAAAATTGAATTGACAAAGTACTGAATGAAGAACCACCATGTCCGTGTGCATCAAAATGGCCATGGTAATTTAATTACAAAATATCAAGAAAGTTACAGTAACATGTCCAATTTTTTGAAGGATTGGCCATGGTCATGGATCTCAAAATGGTCATGGCCCACGTTGAACAACACGGCCATGGCCACCACCATGGCTGTGGAAACATGAAGCAAGACACCCATGGATACCACCACGGCCGTGGTGGATTAAGTGTAAAAATTCGAAGAAGTTACAGGGATGGAGGTGTTTTTGTACATGAATGGCCACGACCGTGGTGGCCACCATGATCGAGCTGAGCGGAGCACACCATGACTGTGGCTCCGACCACGATTGTAGCGAGGGTCGATCTACAACCATCTCCACCACCCACCACGACCATGACATCTTCGACGGCCGTGTTGCCAAACCCCCACCATGGTCGTGGCGGGACCCAACCCCAACTATTTTTCACTTAAACCCCACAAAACACCACGACCCCCCTTCACTTCCTAACTCATTTGCTCGACTCACCCTCGCCTGTGGCGATGTGCTCCACCTCCAGCACCTCCAATCTCTCATCTCCAGCCCAAGTCCTCTAACAAATTGACCTCCAATCACTTCCTACACCTCCACCACCTCTCCCTCTACCATTTCCACCCCAAAACCTCCACCAATCTAGCCACCATCTCCATTTTCATTCTCCACCTCACCTACAACTTCCCCCCACACAAAACCTCACCAAAAACCACCATTTTTTGCCCAAAACCTTCAACCAATCCATCCTCCACCATCCAAGTAACCATTATAGCGTATTCCACCCATCACTCAACCTCCATTTTGCCTCCTCCACAAAAATCCAAAAATCATAGCCATACCACCACCACCATATTAACACAATGAAGGGAATTACCAAGGGCGTGAAGAAGGGGGCTCAAAAGAGACTTGAGGTGATCACCAGAGGAAAGGTGCGCACCAAGAGGGCCTCTTCCCAAATATCCATGCCATCCCACACTCCATCACCATCAAACTCCATTTCTCAATCGCTCCACCGCTCGGCGTCTGTGAGTGCATCCCACACCCGATCATCGGATAGACACCACATCACAGATGGGATGTATAGGGAGGAGGAGGAGGCATCGGAGGAGAACCTCAATGATATGATTGATGAGGTTGACCTGGAGATCACAACCTGCCAAAATCAGGGCAAGGGGGCTGCAACCCCATCTTCATTAAGGTTGCCTCCATAGACCACACCAGCACACCACTCTACCTCTTCATTTTGGGAGAGACCACAGAAGCATCCACAAGCAAGTTGGCAATTGATGATTGAAGAGGAGGATCATCCATAGTGATACCCCAAGAAATAGGTACCGCTAAATCTTGACACGAGCTCAGGGTCTAGATCCTACCAGGTTGAGGAAGACGACGATGACACTATTGAGGAGGAGATGGATTCTGAGCCAGAGGATACTTTGGCATACTTGGAGGTAGACATGCTGAAAGGTTTTGGCAAGGCTCTTGAGGGAACTTAATATGGCAGGGGTCATAGGAAGATGCAAATCACACCTATTTATCCTGAGTGCATGTCAAGGAGAGTTATCTCCACAACATATGGGTGTGAGAAGGTAATTGCAGACTTAAGCATCAAAGCAAAAGTGGTAAGGAAGTTGAAGAAAATCAGTTTGTGGAAGGTGCTTTCCATGGCACAAACCACATACGTGGAGTTGACTTAGCAGTTCTTCGCCACACTAGAAAAGGTCAAGGTAAAAGGGGAGGAAGCCATCACATTTTCAATTTTAAGCAGAGTACACACGTTGAATGCTTCTGAGCTGAACTGCATCTTTGCAAACGACCCTCAAGAAGCCAAAAAATGAGTGATGGATTAATTGAGAGAGAGGTTGACTTAGACTTTGGTGACTTCTGGTTTGAGTTGACATGGACATCGGGATACACAACTAGCAAATCAAAGACAATGTTGATCAACCATCCCCTATCCAGATACATGCAGAAAGTCATAGCCAACAATATTGTGGGGAGGTACGACAATTATGGCAGCATTTTACAAAAGGACCTCCTTGTTTTACATGGTTTAAATGAGAAATTGCACATCAATTTAGGGTCTCTCTTGATAGACCACATGAGGACAATTCCTTTCAAAAGAAAAACTCCATTTGTTATGGGAGGGATTGTAACCTCAATTTCTATATCCCTAGACTTTGATGTCACAAGGCTTAAGGAGGCCAAAGGAGCTCAATTTGTTAATTTAAAGTACCTCGTACGCTCTCAAATGATCATAATCAAGAACAAGAGGATAATGTATAATATGAAATCCTTACCAACACAAAAGTTTGAGCTGCCCTACCATGCTTACACACTTCTCTCCACCTTGGAGCCCCTAGAGTTAGAAAGAGAACACATCAGGCAATGGGAGCAAGCCAACCTCGAAGAAAACTTCAACCCCACTGATGCACAATAAGAAGTGGCAGAATCAAATGCACAATGGTAAGAAGAAGAGGGAGGAGAGAAAAGAAGACAACCTCGAAGGGTGAGAAGAAGGGATGAGGCAACATCCAAGCTGCAAGAGCCTTTATTGAATGCATATGATATGTCATCTATCCATGCACAAGTTGAAGGCATCCAGAAGACATAGCAAGACATGCAGCTCATCTAACAGTACATGTGGCAGGACCAACAATAGATGCATCAACATGTCCACTACTTGTACCAATACCACCATGATCAGGCATAGAGAAACCCCAAATGGGGTGAAGACTTCTGGGGTGGTATTTTGGGATATCTAGAGACCTACCCTCCCCCTCAAGATGCATATTGGGCCCATTATTACCAGTTCCATCCAGCCCATCCAGGACCTCCACCTCCTCAGCAACACTAGATGGAGCAGCCTGATCAGCCATAGTAGGGAAACTTGTCCTTTGATTCAAAACACCAGCCATGATCTTCACCCTACTAGCCCTAAACTTGAGTTTCATGCTGAGGATAACATGATCCAAAAGTTTGGGGTGGTAGGGCGGTATGCACCACCCTGTCTTTATCTCTCATTTTGTTTAAACCTATCCCACCTGATTTTAGAATTGCTTTATTTCACTCTTGTTAGTGTAGATTTCTTCTTGTTATCATGCATGCATACATGTAGTTTAAATTCATGCATTTTTGCTTAATTTTTCAATTTTTTTCTCTTTTTTCTTTTCCATGTCTGCATTGCATTATCATGTAGATTTTGGTAATTTTTGTGTGTTTTAATTAGGATTTTTTGATTTATGCTTTAATTTCCCTAAATGTAGGTTTAGATGTGATTGATTGCAAATTGGCACCATTTTAGCCAATTTTGCTCAAACTTGGATGTTCTTTCCTAAAAGCATGTTTTAACTTAATCTCCAATTTTTGGACTAAAAATGTTGATGTTTGACAAATGCATGGAACATTTTTAGAGTTTATTGCTATTTGGTTTTAATTGTTCACTCTTTACATGTGCATCACCTCTCTCAAGTTTGTAAATGACTTGGTTGAATTGTGATTTGAGCAAGCTATATGAACGCTTAGAGTCTATGGAATTACATGATATAAATGTGAATCTCATGTTGTTCAATCATGTGGTGTGATATTATTTGATGAAATGTTGGATTAGTTTTCATGTAGGAGATTTTATGTTGAAGACTACACTAATGACCCCCCTTTGAACCGACTCTTCTTTCACCATCTTAATGCCTCTCCTCTCCATGAAAGGATGTCGTAGTGCACATATTCAGTCTAGGCCACCTCTAAAAGCTTGGGGTGGTCATATCTACATCTCCCCACTTCATTATATCCACCATATGCCCTACCTACACCAAGGGTAAAAGAAAAGAAAAAAGAAAAGAGAAAAGAAAAAGAAAAAAGAAAATAAAGATGCTCCTGTTTAAGTGCATCTAAATAATGAAAAAAGATGAGTGTGCAAAAACACTCCAATCTCTTACCGCAATCATTTCTTCCTTTTTCATACACATTGATCTAGAAAACTTCAAATCTAGATCACTTCACCCTTTCTATAGGCATGTGGGTCATTTGGTGTGATTTGAGGCATAAGATTGAATGCGTGAAAGTGAAACAACACTTTTAGTCATCATTGATTAATGCCAACATGAAACGGTTTACCAGGGATTACATGAAGGACATATGGAAAGCGTGTGTATTATATTCTCTATATTTGAAGTTTTTATGCTCAATGCTCTTTTCATGATTGATGTGTGAAAGTGGAGAGAAGAGAGGTGGAACACATGCACTTAGTCACTTCTAAGACCATTTAGTTAATAATCTTCTGATGCAATGCATTTTATCATTCTTATTTAAATTGAAAGAAATTGAAGAGAGATTAGTTGGAGCATACTTGAGTTCAAGTATGTTTTAAGTTTGGGGTGGTGATGCATCCCTATTTTAGGGCTTCATCCTATGTCATTTTTCATGATAATAACATCTGGACATTGTAGATTACAAGTTATTCCCTACAATATGATCTTTTATGCCAAATGCACTTATGCCTCCTTTTGTGTATATTTCAGGGCACTTATGCAGGCATTGATGCATGGGAGAGAGATGAAGGACGTCTATGGGGTCTTACACCCCAAGAGTGGACCTATCTCTTTCCTTAGATTTCCTTGGATGCACAAGAACTATTCAAAGAAAAAGGAGGCTAGATGAAGAAGATGAAGTAGAGATCACAAAGAAGCCCCCAAATGGTTGTGGTACTTCACCCTCGGTCATGGGGAATTATGTTCTAAAAGTTACAGGGAAGGTGCTCAATTTACACATGAATGACCATGGCCGTGGTAATCACAACAACCATGGTCACTGAAGACCCCACGGCTATGGCCCCTAGAACGGCCGTGGCCAACGCCTTCCACCTCACCCATGGTCATCAACACAACCGTGTCGATTTATGCATGAAGATCCCAAAAATCAACATGGAGTTGGCCCAATTTACACATGAATGGCCATGGTCATGGCCATCAACATGACAGTGGCCCTTGAAGGCCACCTCACC
Source organism: Alisma plantago-aquatica (assembly GCA_963693085.1). Lineage (NCBI taxonomy): Eukaryota > Viridiplantae > Streptophyta > Magnoliopsida > Alismatales > Alismataceae > Alisma > Alisma plantago-aquatica. Next base: position 280,657,701 of record OY856413.1, on the reverse strand, counting down.
CGTGGTACTCTCCATGCCCATGGCGAGCTGAAGACACAACAACCTCAGAGCAACCTGGCATGTGGCCCCCATCCAACGCAGTTGTGGTAACCCACACAGACGTGGCACCCTCTACCCACCATGGCCATGGCACCTCGCCACGACTGTGGCCACCGTACTCACTTATCACTTCAAATCCACTTTCCACCTCAGCCATTCCACTACCCACGACCATGCCATGCAACCCCGACCATGGCCGTGACACCTCAACACGGCCATGGTGACCACCTAAACCTACCCATTTTCACCACTATTTTTCCCAATTTTCCCCTACTTACCCTAGTGCCTCCCCATCACCTATATGTACATAGGTGGCGGCCACATCATGAGGGTTATCTCCCCTTATCTTCCATTACTCCCCTCCACCTACTCTAGAGCATTCATTGCCTCCTTCCTTGCATTAAAGCCATCCATCCACCATTCTCACCTCATTTCCATCATATATACCTAGTTTTCTAGATTTTCTATTATAATCCCATCCATTTCCATGCCCTTCACCCACCTTAGAGTACGGAGGTCATTCTACAACAGCTAGTAGGTGAATAAGAAGAAGCTACTTTGAGCTCCATGGAGTCTTATTCCCTTCTTCTCATTTCTTTTATCTTTTCTTTGAGCATGTCCAGCTAAGCCCCTAGTGGTGGGCTGTTTGGGGCTAAGATGTGACTTTGATACCATGTTGGGGGAAAATAATTTGTAATGAACATAATTTCATTCTATGATGACTGCCTCTTTTTTCTATCTCATTTCCCATTATCTTGCATGTGGTTTGTGCTTTTAAATATAAATTGCTTATTTTGTGATGCTTGATGAAACTTAGCTTCTAGGGGAAATTAGAATGTATGCGACAATATTAGGAATGTCTTCTAGGTCCAATTAGTGGATCCCTAGATAGTCCCCTTTGTTCCCACATACATCTCCCTTCTTCTACAAGTGAGTGTGATATATAAGTTTCTAGTGTAAGTGTGATTAGTGCAATTGCCTAGAGATTCCTAAAGGTTAGATGGAAAGAAACATGAGGTGAAATACCCTCATCTCTACTCCCATTTCTACCCTTCACTCTCTATTGCCCTAATACCACTTATCCTAGAAACCTATACTTGCCAAGTCCTACTAGAATTACACCTAACCCTAGTTCTCTAACTAGTAGTATAGGGTATATTCTAATAGCACTTGCCTTGTTGTTTGGATTGATAATATAGATTGAAATATGAGTTTTGCATGCTATGTTGACCTTCCCCCAACTAATATCAAGTTGCATTCCCAAACAGCCCACCTACGTATCATATTGCTTAAAATCCACCTTTGCCCTCTTAACTTGTTAATGCTAGTGTACTCAATCGCCCTTGTTAATTCTTAGCTAGTTGCCTAGTTCTGGATAGTTTGTTCTTGCTTGAGTAGTTTAGGCTCCTTTGAGGCTGGATAGTTTGTTCTTGCTCGAGTAGTTAAGGCTTCTTTGAGCTTGCTTGTCTTAATTTGGCTAATTAGTGATAACTTAGGTTCTTGCTTATCTAATTTCTTAGCTTGCACCTTTGTTGATAACTTACCTTGCTAGGGTAGTGTAACTCCTTGCTTTAACCTAATTGCTTGCCTTGCTTAGTTTGATAACCTTAACCTGCTTAGAGTAATCTAGAGTCTTTTTTAACTTAGTTTCTTTCTTGCTATTTCTTTCTTGCAATCCTATCATAATCAAACCAAACCCAACTTTAAACCCTCAAACCCTAATCTCTACTTTGGGAACATAGCTTACATTACCCTAGCTCTAGTGCCCCCTCTCTCTCCATGAGGATTGACCCTAATTTTACCACTAGCCTATACTACAACATGACCCCGTGCGCTTGTGGGTACATGTGATTAGTTGATCCTTTGCGTTGGACTAGGCCCATATACAAATTTTGAGAGATTCATGTGTTTTCCCTTAGGGTTGCATCTAGTCACCTTTAGTTGGCTAGTGTGTGGCCTTGAGAAGAATCGCACAAGTAAGCCTGATTATGTAGGATAAAAAAGTGATAGCTTATTGCTTGTAGATAGTTATATAAGAATGTAAAGCACTATCCTAGTCATGATCTTGAGTTGGTAGGAGTAGTGCATGCTTTGAAGGTAAGTGAAATAAACCCTGCTAGGAATTGTGTCTGATTTTCACAAATCATAAATGATTGTACTATATTTTTACATAGATAGGTATTAATATGAAGGAGAAGATAGTGATTAGATTTGAACAAATGTCACTACTGCACTATTGATTATCACTAGGAAAAGAAAATGTCATGTTTTATTTCCAAATGAGGAAATCCTTATTTTCTACAAGTGATATATTTTCTCTTGTATGAGAGGAGAGAGACATGAATCTTAATCTTATGAAGTGGATATTGAGTCGGTGTGTCTTTATAGGGTGGTCTGACTCCACAAATATAATCAAAATCTACACTTTATGATTTGATCAAAGACTTGCAACATGAGGATGATCAAATTACTTATACTATTATACAGATGAACCAAGAAAAGCTTCAGGAATTCAATTTTTGTGATGTTGGTGTGTTTTATATACTGAGTAGACTATACGTTCCTGATGATGAATACCTGAAGTAAGAAATCATAGAAGAGGCCCGTTTTTTCTATGAATCTAGGCATCCATGAAATTATAATGTGTACAAAAATATAAAATACTAGTGTGCATGTCCTATTAAAGATGTAGTTGAGTATGTTGATCGATGTGCCATTTGTCAACATGTCAATGTTGAATATTATAAGCTATCATGTATATTATCATCTTCCTAGAGAAGAATGGAAATGGGATCACAATACCATGGATTTGGTTAAGGGTTTACCTAGAATGAAACTCAATTGTGATGCTACTTGGCTTACTTTGGACATATTGAGCAACATTGCTCATATCTATCTGTTAGGAACACTATGAAACAATTAATTATATGTGTATGTGCACTGATTAAGTGTCCCACTTAGATGTTTTCCAACTAGCATATAGTCAGACATGAATTCCAAATTCACTTCTACATGTTGCATAACTCACAAATTCCACATAGCTCATGATAAAACATCCTCACAAGATGATTTCCTTAATAATCTTAGTGTTTGTAAACCATCCATGTATCATTCACTCCACCAAGGTATGTTATCATCTTGTTCTCCTACCTTGTAGCAACGTTCCAACTTGCATCATCTTTTATTTTTGGTGTATGGCATGCGTACTGTCCCATCTCTCCCTCTCATAACAAGAGGAAATAAGCATTTGGCTGCAGTCCAAATACAGAGTTCTTCCTGTTCCAAGAGTAGAGATGGTACATCCCGCCTTTCCAGTACACTTTCAAATGTAAGCTGAAACGTGCAACTCATGTTTCCACATCACCAACATCATGATATCAAAAATTACTTCCATGGAAAACTGGTCTCGAACTTACTTGGTCCAATCACAATCCTTAGTCATCTCCTCTAGGTCTATAGGGTGTCGGCACTTTTGGGGTCATTCCTTTTTCCTTATGCATCCAGAGAGTGCCCTACTCATCTGCCCTTTGGGTCCCATGAGTCCATGAAGGTGATCAATCTCCTAACCCATGGCCCTCAGACAATGATAGTTGTTACCTCCCGACCCTATGGTCATGTGCAACTAAGGAATTAGGCAACTCCTTCTTCCATCGGTCTTATCCCTACCTGACCCTAGGATAGACTTAGGATTCTATTATTGTACATGTCCAACATAGAACCTTACCCAAACATTCATCATCTCTCTTCTTGCATTCATGGGCTGACTTTCATCCTTTCATAAGGGTCATGGCGACCTTCCTACCTTGGTCGAGCCCCATACCAGTTACCTCCATGGTAACACATCCACATGCACATACAGATGGCTATATATGGGTCTATAGGTTCATTATCATGCCATGTACTCTTCACTTAGCTTCTCAAGATCCTATGAAACCTTCTTAGGTTACCTCAAAACCAACCTAACTGGTAAACTCCCTACCAAAGGGTCCCTCTCCCAGGATGGGAGGAAACTACACCTTTATAACAAAGGTCACAAGCATCCTTAGGGTTTACATCCATATGAGCATGCTTAAACCCACAACTACTAAGGCACAAGCGTACCTACAAAACCATGCTAGGTCGCACTTGTTCTCATCCTCAACATTACATCAACTTAGTCATGAGGGGTTCATTAAACATACCCTTACCTTAAGGGGTTTCCTTTACCTTTACACATTAAGAGTAACATGTTGAAAACTATAGACTCAAATCTCACCATGAGCATCAGATACACTACTTCCCCTCTTAGGCCTAGGAACCCTAGGTTCACCTTTGGGTATCCAACTACATGCTCAACCTCTTAACCACGAATCAAGCATGTCCAAGGTATGTCATGTACTCCCATGATCCTTTTATATGAACAACACCTCAGAGTTGAGTCCTCCTCAAGGACATTCAACTAGGTATAAAACCTCACCACAGGGTACTTAAACCTCCTCAGGGTCTAAGGCACTCTTTATCTCATCCAGCAGGTAATCACTTATACCCTGGGTACTAGAAGAATCGTCCTCTCTCTAGGGTTTGGTTCCTATAAAGGCAACCAAGATATCATCAGCCTCCATGGATCAAGCATAAGGCAACCACTATCATCCACTTAGGTTGCATCATTCTCGACTCCCCACTATTCCTCAAGTTTCGGGGTTTTAGGCTTCCAACCTCCCTGTTGGGGTTCTACTTCCTCTCTCTAGAGCTAATTCCACCTCCAACCATACTTACTAGAGGTCCCTTCTCCATGAAGGCTCATGCTCACGAGCATACCCCTATGTGGTTGAAGCCTATGCTCAACTCATGTTTGGTTCAAGAGCATCCATACCCCTTTCATAAGCCATCCATCATGATCTCTTAACTAGGATTTCATCAAGCTATACCCTACTTGCCTAAGCCCATAGGGTAACTATAGGTTCTCTAACATCATCCACGAAGGAGCTATCCTTTTCTATGGCATGCACGACCCTCTCCAGGGTTGGGTCGCTAAGGTACTAGGTCATCTACCCTCTTAAGGCATCCCAAAGGCATGACCAACCAAACACTCGGTCAATCATGACATCTAACTCATCATGTCATCTCTCTCTCTAACCTTCACTTAGGGTTAGGGTTACCATCATCCTCAAGGGATGTGCTAGGTCTCTACCTTTAATGGAGGTCTCTACCTCCAAGACTAACTCTCTCTACTCATCCTCCTACCAAGGAGGTCTATCCTCAAGTCTCTCCTGAGGGCAATGACAACTCGTGTCATATGACCTAAGCATGTATCTATTCTTTTTACGCTTACTATATTAAGCTTATGTCCATGACATCTTATTTACATGATTTTTATTAATTTGGTGGAGGATTCCTTAATCCTTATCAACCTTACCCATACCTCAAGAGGGTGAGGAGAAAAGAGAAAACCCTAATCCTTAAGGTCCTTAATAGAATTTGAGTTGAGAAGGGATGAACAAGATGAGAGAGTCCTAAAGGTATCTTATTTCGATTCATACCCTAAGACTTTGGCCAGGCAGTCACACGGATCCAGGAGTCCTCGTGTTCCGACTAGCGGTGCAGAGGAAAATATTGCCAGCCCCCGGTCGTGATCCTTTTCTAGACACCTCTGTCTTTCAGATAATCCTCTAATAACTCCCTTGGGTTCTACATAATTTGTAAAATTTAATAATTATTAAAGATTACTTGAGGAACCTATGCTCTGATACCAATTGTAACAACCCTGCCTCCCACTAACCCCCAATAAAGAGAGACCAAAAGGTCGGTGCCGTTATCTGATTAACAGGATCAAAGGTTTGACAAATAATCAATAACAATTATGAAATTCTACTAACTAACTGGAATTTGGTATAAAATTAAAACTTTACTTACCTTTAAAAACCTTGGAAATCTATCTATCATGGTCTTGAAATATTCTATCTAATCCTTCTTGCACTTTATTTCTTTTTCCGCAATGTGTCACTTTACTGTTTGTTCTTTCGATTGTTGTTCCTAAAACGCTAAAAAACAAAACGCCGGTTAGTATATCGAAATATACTGGTTTGTGGGAACAACCAAAAACTTGCAATTATGGCTAACAATTTAATAATCTCAATCAAATTAATTAACAAGCCAATTTACACTTTTCAGTATGACATTCTCCACCGCTTTTGCCCTAACCCTGGCATACCCACCTTAGGGTGCCCTTTGCCAATGGCTTAAGGCCACCTTCTCAATCCCGAGCTTGGTGCCTGGGGGTCACCACTCATGGTGCCCACTAGTCATGCAATATCATAGGCCATCTTCTTGGTGCCTGGGGTCACCACTCAAGGTGTCCATTGGTCTACCCATCTGGGCCTGACCTTTGGCATCATCCATCAGGGTGGCATGTAGGTGTGAGAATCCATACTTCTATTTTTTTAATGTGATAATCATAGTGACTTTATGATTTGCAAGTATGAACATCCAACAGATAATTTGCATTCAATGCGATTAACCATCCGGAAAATCATCGGGAAACTAAGGCGGTTATTCATAATTAACCACATACCTGTATCGTAGGTTTGGAGATAGAATTTATGTAAAGAGAGAAAAAGTCCAATCAAGCAAGCAAGGTGCACAAAAATCCTGAAATAAACATTCCAATTTCCTTTTATCAATATTTATCCAATTTCATTTTTATTCCTTAGGATTGTTATTCCAATTTTAGGGTTTCTTGAAAATTAGGGTTTGATTACCTTTTTCCCAATTTTATTTCACTTTTATCAAAATATACATCAAACCCTAATTTTCTTATCTTATTTTCCATTAACATTCTTAAGATCAGGTTTGGTCCACAAAAACCCTAATTTTTGAATTACTCTATCTTGTCTTTTCTTTTTCTCTAATTTAGGGTTCTTCAACATATTAATCAACATATTGCAATAAAAATCCTAAACATGCAATTCTATCATCAAAATGGGTTAAAACCATCTTAACCATTAATCAAGTTAAACATGCTCGAATTAACCTAATTGCAATATTAAATCTATCCTTGATTAACAATTAGGGTTTCTAACCACAAATTAATACCTTTCCTATTCAAAATATGCTCTTTTGCAAAAATATATAGATTTAGGTGTTCAAACCATTTTTAATGTGATCCTCGTATTTTTCTAAGCAACTTTGATGTATAAACTTTTCTCATCCGAGTTTTCTAACATATTCTATGAATTTTGCAAAGAAAAGTACCTTTTGACCAATGGAGGCTCGACACGTCAGCAAAATCTAGTTTCTTAATTCACTAAGTGGGCCGGCGATTTAAAGGAACGAAAGACTTCCCTGCCCCTCCCTTGTCGCACACGCTCTAGGGGCATCCTTGTCTTTTCATCCTATCATCTTCCTCCCTGCGATGCAGGGCTTCCGTCGATCTGTAACACCGATGGCCGCGGGATTGCTTCCCGCCCCGCTGGCCCTTGCCCTCCTGGGCACTTCGCACGACCAAGAAGGCCCCTCCTCCTGGTCAGAGATGAACAAGACTACCGCCTTACGACTGGTGGTCAGCGGCGACCCATATCCTCCTTCCATTCCTGCAGGCCGTGACAGAGGAAAGCGCACCTATAGGTCCACTGCAAACCCTTCTCCCATCGCCCTCACGCTCTGGTTAGGTAGGGGAGTCCTGCATAACTTTTTTCCACATCCTTCCCAGGCTCTGGTCCGACGAGACTCCCTCACTTTATCGTGAAGATGAAAGTACGTGTTGTCGGTGTTCTCAGGGATACCTCAAGTTCCCGCACAGTTTGCCACCCCAGTAGGGGTTCTGTGTTCCTTTCTCCCACTCGAAGACCCTCATGCCTTCCGGTATACCTCTTGAATGCGAGAGAAATCAAGAGAGAAGATCGGCTAACTAGGTCTAGGATTTGAACGGAGAAGAAGAAGGAGAAGAGAGAGATATGTGAAACTCTGCTTGGGCTCGACCCAGAGGTTCTACCTCTTTATATAGGGGAGGGTTTTCGTACCCCAAGCTGTGCATCCACAAAGATGCAAGGTCTTTCCTAATAGGAATCAAATTCCTTCATTGGGAAGCAAGCTTTCTCTCTCCTTACTATCCCTTTGATATTCCTTATTTCTTGGATAATTAGGAATTCGAAATTCCTCTTACCTATTCTCTCTTTCCTTGCTTTTAATCCATTGACACAGATTCCTATTCCCTTTTAGTATACATTACTTTCTTTTTAACCATACCTTCTTAATTCATTAATAATGTATTACATTATTCTCTTATTTTGCTTCATTGATATTTTCTCTTTCCTCTTTCTTCATTGGGATTCCTTGGATCCAATAAACTTTATGATTTCGAAATTCTTTTTATTGGATACTCATTATCCTTCTAGATGCATCTAAATGCATTATTTCTCATTACCTTATTTATTTCTTCATTAAAATATATCTTTTTGAAGTTTTCTCTTTGTTTCTCTTTTATTTTCCTTATTGGTATTCTTTTTCAACATTAGGAATCCTTGGGATACGAAATTCCACCAAGGTTTACTCCATTATACCTCTTTTCACTTATTTTCCACATTTCATCAATATTTTCAATTTCTTTCTTAATAAAGAAATACTTAATTGATCATTTCTTTTCTTATTGCTTTCTTTATGTAACTTTGGACTCCTTGGAACCCAAGGAACCCAAGAGGCACGAAATTCATTCTTGGATTACATTCCTTTGCCTTCTAGAGGTTTCTACCTCATCTCTCTTTTCTTAACAACTCAATTATTCATTAATTAATTGAATTTCCTTGTTATTGGACTCAATAGCCAATAATGCCCACATATCAACCAACAAGGCTATTTTAAACGAAATCCATTTATTCACAACAAATTATATCAAATATCTTTAATATGAGAAATTACATTTCTCACCAAAGGAACCCAAAATTTGGGGTTGTAACATATAAGCTGAAGGCTAACAATAGATGGAGAGGCAAAAGCTTCACATCATTGTTGTTTTTGTTGAAAGACTTTCTTCCTGAAGGAAACAAGCTTTCAATCTCAACATACGAGTTAAAGAAATTATTATGCCCAATGGGAATGGAGGCTAAGAAGATACACACATGCCCGAATGATTGTGTATTATTTCAGAAGGACTATGTGGATTTGAAATATTGTCCAAAATGTAGGGCGTCAAGGTATAAAATGATGACTTTGGAAAAGTCCAAAATTAGTTCTCCTGCCAAGGTGACATGGTATCTAACTATAATAACACAATTTCAACGCTTGTTTGCCAATTTGATAGATGTCAAGAATTTGAGGTGGAATGCAGAGGTTAAGAAAAATAATGATGGGATCCTACGACATGCGTCTGATTCCCCACAGTGGAAGAAGATTGATTTATTGTACCCTAAATTTGGTTAAGAAGTTAGGAATCTAAGACTTGGGCTTTGTACCGATGGGATGAATCCAACATAACACTTGGCCTATTATGTTTGTTATATACAATCTTCCTCCCTGGTTGTGTATGAAAAATAAGTACGTTATAGTGTCATTGTTGATATTGGGCCCTAAATAACCTGTAAATGATATCGATGTTTATCTTGAACCTCTAATTGATGACTTAAAGAAACTCTGCGGTGAAGTTGTGATGACCTATGATGCTTCATGTAGAGAGACATTTCGTTTGCATGCTATGTTGTTTTGTACTATTAATGACTTTCCAGCATATGAGAATTTGTCTAAATATAGTAAAAGGATCCAAAGCATGTCCTATATGTGAAGAGAACACTAGTTGAATACGACTAAAACATGATGGAAAGACTGTATATCTTGGTCATCAAAGGTTTCTTCCAAAATTCCATCCATATCGAAAGTTGGACAAAGCGTTCAATGGATGGAATGAGGAACAGAGTATGCCTAAACCTATACCGAGGGAGGTTGTTTATGAAAGAGTAAAAGACTTTGTCAATGAATTTGGTAATAGATCACAATGTACCATGCCCACACAAAGTGTCCAATCTTTATTCAAGAAGAACTCAATATTTTAGGATCTTCCTTATTGGAGTTCTTTGACAGTTAGGCATTGTATCGAAGTCATGCATGTTGAGAAAAATGTTTGTGATAGCATCATTGGTACTCCGTTGAATATACCAGGTAAGACTAAAGATGAGGATCAAATCCAGAATGGACCTACGTGAAATGGGAATAAGGATAAAATTAATATAAGTAGTTAGTATTGATCGAAGAACATATTTACATCCTGCTTGTTACACGTTGTCTAGAAAGGAGAAGAAAGCTTTTTGTGAGTGCTGGTTAATGTTAAGGTACCACATGGTTACTGTTCCAACATCCGTAGATTGGTATCAATGAAAGATCTAAAGTCGATAGGTCTTATATCTCATGATTGTTACACTCTAATGCAACAAATATTGCCCATGGAAATTCGATCTATACTGCTGAAGCATGTAAGGTTTGCAATCACCAGACTTTGTTTCTTCTTCAATAGTCTATGCAACAAAGTTATTGATCCTGAGAATCTCGATAAGTTGCAAAGAGAAGTGGTTGTTACCCTATTTCAGGTTGATATGTATTTTCCTCCTTCATTCTTTGATATAATAGTACATCTTGTCCACTTGACTAGGGAAGTGAAAGTGTTGGGACCAATGTTCTTGCATTTATGCATCCTTTTGAATGATATTGTTATTGGCCTGAAGGGAGTATTATTGAGGGTTATGTGGTGAGAGAGGTTATGGATTTTGGCAATGGCTTTCTGAGTGGTAATGATGCTCCTGTAAATGCCAAGAATGTTGATGACTATTCTGGAAAAGGAACTTTAGGAGAACAAATGAAAGTAGCCAGCCGTGAGCTGTTGGAATGAGCTCATTTGTATATTTTACACAACATCGACGAAGTGAGTGTTTATATCATGGAACATATCAATTTCATCAAGAAACAATATCCTCAAGCCAATTCAATGTGGCTTGCTAGAGAACATAACAAGACATTTATTAAGTGGTTTGAAGATAAAGTCTTACATCAACTATCTAAAACACCAAATAATATTGTTGAAAATATCAAATGCCTCACCTTTAACCAAAAATGAATGTTATGTCTCATGAAGGGTTTGACATAAATGGGTTCTCATATTACACAAAGAGTCAAGATGATAAGAGCGTAATCTAAAATAGTGGGGTCACCCTTCAAGCGTCTTCATTATTTTTTTCTAGTGTGAAAGATTAGAGTCCACATGAAGATAAAATGTCATATTATGATGTCATTGAAGACATTTGGGAGTTTGACTATGTAGATTTCGGAATTCCTCTCTTTAAGTGTAATTAGGTTGATAGCACCAAAGGAGTTATAGTGGATGAATTGGGTTTCACATTAGTGAATTTTGAAAAGATTGGCGAGAAGGGTGAACCATTCATATTGGCATCATAGGTGAAATAAGTATTTTATATCGATGATCCCACAAATGAAAAATGGTCAATTGTTCTTCATCAGTATCAACCTGAACCTTGATTGGTAAATCGGTAACCCTAGATGATCTTGCCCGACACACCTTGGTATGGTCAAGTCGATACATGTAGATGATAAACCAGGATCCCTCTAGCCATATGAATTTGATATATCAAAGGCTGGCCCAAATATTACAAATTGAGACACACCTTGATGAGACAAACCAATACACCTAGTGGGTGTTAAGAGTGTGTTACGATGTTGATGTCAAGCCGACACACCTTGGAAGAGATGAAATCCATAACTAGGGTTGATGATAAACTGATCCCCTATCCTAATGCCAACCCAACATCTTGAGAAGGTGGTGAAACTGATATCACTTGATGAGTGTGAAACTGATACCTTAAGTTGAAGGTGAAACTGAAATCTAGGGTTTGGGGATAGACGGAGATGACATGTAATTGATTAGTTGATACATGTGTAATGAAGGGTCATTACAATTATACTCTTATGTATATAGTCGATACATAGTGTGATGATCTATCTAAGATGACGTGATTATGAAGGGTCAATCCTTAAATTATGGTGCTTAGTTCTAACTCTTCAATAAGGTGGGAGGTTATAGAAGTAGGGTTTAGTGGTAAAGTAACCATATAGTAATCCTAATCATAAGATGGTAAGACTCATGTGCTCTCCTTAGTGAAAGATTGTAATCCATGGCAAGTGTATTCTATGTTCCTTTCTACATGATCATAGTTTGTGAGAGAGATTAATGAGACCACTATGTGAGTACATGATAGTGGTGATGAGCCTTGTTGGAATCAAAGGGTGTTAGCTTTTGTGTAAAAATCATGTGAACAAGTTTAATGGTCTAATAAGTGCCTTGTGTATATTTGAAGTAAAACCCTCTAGTTATATAATTGAAGGTTTGACATTCCTTAGTATTATTATGTGGTTGATAACTTGTAAAGGGTAATGACATACGGATCACTTAATGATGAGACACAATGTCGGTACATGTTGAATATGTTTACATAATGCAGTGTTGTAACCCACACATAACTTAATGAGATGATACACATATACATTTATCAAATGGTGATTTCTAGTGTTGATGACACGATGACCTATTCATATCTAACTAATATTGCTCAAACCTAAATCAGTTCCAAGAAAGTGGAAAATGGTGTATTTAGGGTGAGTGATACAACCATGAGGTAAAAACCATAATCGGCTATATGTGAAGAGAACTGGCCCTAATTCTAAGGGTAGGTTATATTATTGAATGTGTACGAATAAGAAGCATGCTATTGCGCTCTCCCTATATCTCTTAAATTACATGACTTTAACCTCGTAGGTTAATTGGGAATTATAACTAGTGAATACTAAGACGATGGCTAAATAATATAAAGCATTGGCTATAAGCCTCGATAAGGGAACGTGAGAAGTATGAATATGTGAATGTACATACTAGGTTATTTTGTCTAATTCTTAGCCTCAAACACTCCAACTTATGGGAGGTAGTGAAAGTCATAGATTTGAAATAAATGATGCTTGAGAACCCTATGTGGAATAAGTAGGAAGCCTAATCCTAAATTAGAGAACTTATGATGCACTGCTTGCTTTATTTAAATGTGTTTAATATGCTTAAACATATTGTCTCTCTAATTATATAATATTAAATTTTCCACAGAGATGAATGTAATAGCTAATGACTGCTATGGTGTATATGTGAGGTGGCACAAGTGATGCTTGGCATACGTAATGCTTATATGCCCAATGAAGCATGATGAGATAACAATGAATCATAAGTGTGATGTGATGGGTCTTATGACGTGACAAGGGCTTAGTGCCTAGTTGAGGTGATATCCTCTAGTATTGGAATGAGGGAATGATATCCCATGATAATATGTTGGTGGTGATAGCCTTATGAATGGCTGTGATGTAGAGTTATGAGATGATGGGAATCAATTTATAGTTTAAACGATTATAACTTCTATTATAATACTATGCCCTTTCTTTAGAAGAATTTTTTATAATTTGTATGTTATAACTTTATTGATGCTAAAAGACACTTAAATTGGTCTAATTAATCAAGTGGAATTTAGTCATGTAGCTTGCTCTGTGCCATAGATCCATTCAGTGTCACCATTTGCTGGATGGTGAAATTAGTTTAACTCGGAGCGCATATTGTTGAATATGTGGGGTGCAAGTCGAGTATCCCCTTGCATCCTTAATTTCGGTTTGTGTGAGATAGACATGTGTGATCCAATCTCGTTGTGATATGGATGGCCATGCGTGAGCCACTCCTTCTTGTAAGAACATCCATGCGTGAGCTTGTTCTTCTAGCGTCGTGACCTGTACCAAGGTGGGGTAGGTGTTATATGGGTTGCCATGCATGAGCCAACCCCTTTTATGTGACTTTATGTCACTTTTGCAGGTGAATGATATGTCTCTGTGATGTTCTCGTGTAATGACCACAAGGTGAGGTGAGGTTGTAGATTCTGACTCTTCCACTAGACCTTGTATGTCACTAATTTCGACTTCACAATAGTCAGTTGGATTTGGGTGGTAAGATGCAAATCCTCAAGGCATATTAAAATGGATAATAATCCGTGTAGCATATATGTATAGGATCAAATACGGAAACATTGGTTGAAGCCTTGCCTTGCTTTCATGTTGTTTAGTTTATAACAATTATACATGTTCTTCATATTCCTTTTAAATTATTAATTGTTCTACTACTCAGCGGCAAGTGCATATTACTACTCTATTTACTTTATTCATGAGGTATATGTCATTTAGTTAATTCTGTTCAACTTGCTCAGTATATTAGTCTATCTACCTAGTTATCTGTGATAATAATAGAGTTGGTAGAGAGTTATATCTCTCGCTGGGACTTTTTCTCACCCTATTGGTTAAATATCTTTTAGGTGGACTTGCATGCCAAACTAATGATCGGATATCTGAGGTCATCATATGAAGAGAAACTACACCTGGTGGATCATGGTATACATATAACGTCTAGTAATAGAGTTCTATGTATCGTCCATGTACACTCAGGTCCTTGGGGGTGGTTCTTGGTGTGTTTTGATGACATGATGATCGATATGAGGTTTTTGGCTTGTGTGCCTTTGGTGGTATGTACATACATGAGGAAATATTATCTTATGTAACAGGTTCATTGGAAAACATGATGTATCACTTTGAATATATGTTACAAAATGCAAGTATTGACTCTCGTGTAATAAATCTCAGCTCATGGTGCTTGTTGCAAATCAGATTTAATTTCCTATGATTTTTTAGTAATCTGCAGTTAATGGTTGATCATTGATTAAGTTTTGAGTAATCTCACCTTATGTAGCAAAGGGTGTCACAAAGCATTTTGCCACATTTGTGGAGTCAGTTCAGAGGATAGAGAGATCTGTGGTCGAGAAGCATGAGAAAGATGCCAAGAAGAGATCGACTCAGTACCCAGAATAGTCGTCAGGTGGCTTTAAGGAGCCTAGGTTCTCATCATCACCAACATAGCATAAGTATAGTGCACCAACATAGTGGTCACCAAGTAAGGTCTTAATCCATAGTTTGCCTCCTACTAGAGCCCACAACACAACATCAGTGCCAGTGTCGGGGTTGCCTAGGCCACAGTATGAGACTAGGACTTGCCAAAAGTGTGGACAGGTAGGGCATCTAAGGTTGGAGTGTCCAGTGAAAGTTGTTGAGGTGACCCAGCGGTCAAGGCAGAGACAATAAGGCTCACAGACACAATAGTTTAACAGTGGACAAGGATGAGGATGTGGACAGACGTCGCAGGCTAGTTCCTCTGGACAAGTGATAACTAGGCTTTACACATTGAGCCATCCAGAAGGAGAGGTCAACCCACATGTATAGACATTTCAAATGAAGTTATTTCATTCTAACTAGGTTTTCCACATCTTTTAGGTGGTCGTGCATGACGTGGTGGTGATTGTGCAACTAAGGAAGAGCAGCAGCAAGAGCAGTAGCTGATCAGGTCAGAAGTGCTACTAGTCTTTTTGTGTAGAGTCCTAGAGTCGTCCCTATACACTCAGGTCATGAGGATGACTTCAATGTGTTTTAGAGATGTCACTGACTCGAGGTTTTGACATGTGTGCCCCTTTTGTTGTATAGTTTGGCAGATGTAGATGTATACATATATTAAATAGGTTCTTCATGTAATAGGATGATGATAAGAATGTTTGAGGATTATGATGTAAGAACCTTTTGATATATGACATGTTATACAGGTGTCCTGTTAAGGACTTACATGTGAATCTTTTCAGCTTGTGGTGCTTTTATGAAATCAATTTTAATTTCCTATGTTATATGGTAATCTGCTTGCTTAGTGTTAATTTTGCATTTTGCTTTGAGTTATCTCACTCGTTGTGGCATGGGGCATCACAATCTATTTCACTCAATAGCTTGTTATTACCACATTGAACCCAATTTGTGGGATCTCCACTCTGTTGGGTCGGGTTGCTACTACCTACGAATCTAAAGGGGTTCAATGCAGTCCCCAAACTAGATTTTTCTACTAAGGCCAAGGAAAGACCTTTAGTGAAAGGATTAGTTGTATTATCTTTGGTACTGACATAGTCCACAGCGATGACCCCATTATACATAAACTCCCTTGTAGACATGAGTCTGACTTGGATATGTCTATGTTGTTTTTGATTGTACTTGAAACTCTTTATCTTAGAAATAGTTGTAGTACTATCATAGTGAACTGAAATTTTAGGAAATAGTTTCTTTACCATAGGTAAACTGGACATAAGTCCACGTATCCATTCAACTTCCAATCCAGTTTCATCTAAAGCACACAACTCCACCTCAAAAGTAGACTGAGGCAATATGATATGTTTCTCAGACCTCCATGGAAAAACTCCTCCTCCCAACATGAATGCATATCCTAAGACACCATTACTTCCTGAATTCATGGCAATACAACTTGCATCACTATATCCTTTGACTACGGAAGGTTGTTTGCCATAATGCAGGCCAAGGGAATAAGTTCCCTTGATATACCTCAAAAGTCTATCAGGAGCCTCCCAGTGGGTCTTGTCGGGACAACTAGGGCATCTACTTAACTTGATCACAACAAACACACTATTTGGATGTGTGTAGTTAATAAGATACATCAAACTTTTGATAATATGAGTTTATTGTAATTGAGACACTGGAACTCCAGTCTCATTCTTGAATAATGACTTGGATGAATCATATGGAGTCTTAATAGGTTTACGTGATGTGTACTCAAACCTCTCCAGTATCTTCTCAACACAGTGAGACTGATAGAGAGTTATACCATTAGTAGACCTTAAGATTTTTAGCCCTAAAATCACATCAGCGACACCCATATCCTTCCTCAAACTTACTATACATGAATGTCTTTGTTTCATTTACTACTTTCATATTAGAACCAAAAAGTAGGATATCATCGACATATAAGCATAACAAAATGAATCCATCATTGATGATTTTGTAGTATAGACACTTATCAAATTCATTAGAAACAAAGTCAAATGAAGATATCACAGAATCAAACCTCGCATTCCATTGCTTAGGCACTTGTTTCGAGCCATATAATGAATTAGCAAGTTTACACACTTTGGACCCATTCTCATGACCCACAAATCCCTCAGGTTGTTCCATATATATATATATATATATATATATATATATATATATATATATATATATATATATATATATATATCTTCCTGAAGATCACTGTGTAATAATGAAGTCTTCACATCCATCTGATGGATACATAGATTAAAAATGGAAGCCAATTCTATAAGCACTTGGATTGTGGTCATAAGGGAAACATGGGAATAGGCATCAAAATAACCTATTCCTTCCCTTTGTGTGTAACCCTTAGCAAATAACCTAGCCTTATATTCACTGATTGTCCCGTATGCATTAAGTTTCTTCTTAAATATCCATTTGCAACCAACTATAAAACAACCAGGAGGCAAATCAACCAATTCCCAAGTTCCATTCGAGAGAATTCATTGGATTTCATCATTAATGGATTCTTTGTAAAACTTAGCTTCTGGAGATTCCATAGCTTCTTTGAAAGTTATAGGATCATCCTCAACATTGTAAGTGAGAAACTCACTTCCAAAGTTCTTGGATCTCCTAGGCCATTTACTTGTCCTTAATTCAACTATTTCTTCAGAATTATCAGATTAAAAAATAGCTTGTTCTGAGTCGCCCCCCACATTTGTCATCCTTTCCATGTGCTTGGGAATGGAACATGTGGTGAATGAATCCTCTTAAGATACTTCATTAGGAACACCAGATTTCATGGGATACACATCCTCAAAGAATGTAGAATCACATAATTCCACAATTGTATTGACCTCAATGTGTGAGATATTCAATTTTACAATCAAGAATCTATAGGCATAACATGTCTCTACATACCCCAAGAAAATAGCATCAACTGTTTTCGATCCCAATTTCTTCCTCTGTGTTTAGGGACAAGTATTAGCACGACACCCCCACACTCTAAGATATTTGAGACTCACTTTTCTTCCTCTCCATAACTCAAACTAACAACTTTCTACATGTTTATGGGAAAATCTATTCAGAATATGGCAAGCCGTATTCAAAGCTTCCCCCACATGAAGTTGGGTAGACTTGAGGTTTGGAATAAAAAATTTACCATATCTATAAGGGTTTGGGTTTTACGTTCAGCTATCCCATTAGACTATGGTGAATACATAGAGGTAACCTCATGAACTATACCATGCAATTGGTAAAATTCCAAAAACAAGTTCAAGGTATATTCTCCTCCCCTATCAGACCTTAATTGCTTAGGTACTTTGCCGGTTTAAGTTTCAACTTCTTTCTTATAAATTTTAAATTTATCCAATGCCTCATTTTACTTCTAAGTAAAAAGACATAATAATATCTACTAGCATCGTCAACAAAATTTATGAAATAACATTTTTGATCCCTAGTAACAATTCCATTAAATTCACAGATATCAGTATGCACTAAATCCAATATTTCTGAATTTCTATTCATCGAAATGAAAAGGTTTCCTAGGTAATTTAGCTTGCACATAGATTTCACACTTATTATTGCTAATGTCAGATTTAGGGATTAAATTTAGATTCATCATACGCTTCATTGAGGCAACATTAACATGTTCTAAATGCGAATGCCAAACATCAGATGATACAAGATTCATGCACATAGAACTATTATCATTCAAATTTATAATGAAAATTGAAACAAGTTCAACAAGAATCTTATATAAGTTCTCCATATCACATAGATAACCCTTTTCAATAAATAAAGAATCACGAAGGCATGTAATAATAGACTTATTACATTTGTAATCTATTCTAAAACCTTCTCTAACTAAAATTACATCACTAAGGATATTGCATGAAATGGTTGGAACATGTCTAACTCTATGAAGTGTTAGAACCTTTCCTGAAGGGATCTTCAACTCCACCCATCCTTTTCCTTTAACTTCTACAGAGTTGGAATCCCCCAAAGTCACAGAACGACCTCTTGAGGCCAGGTAAGACACAAACATGGACTTATCATTAGAAACATGTACATTAGCCCTAGTGTCAATTATCCAATAAAGTGGTTCAAAAATAGAAAGGATTTCAGGTTTTATAGAAATATATCCATCATTGAGGTTCAAGGTTGCAATCATCATATTGAATACAACCTCCTCCTCAGTTGCAGATGTGGCAACTTTCTTTGCCTTCTTTGAAGGACAATCATTGTTCCAGTGGCCAACCTATACACAAATCCAACAAGGTTTGTTCTTCAGTTTCTTCTGGATCTTGGCCTTAGGTTTATGTGTATTCTTTATTTTCTTATCTTTGGTTTTAGTAGTAGTAAAATTGACACTAGGATTTACAGCTATAGGCACTTGATAGTCTTCTCTTTTAATTGTTCTTCTTATATGTCAATATCCCTCATTAGATCATTCATTGACAAGTCTCCTTTGTGATTCTTAAGAGTCATGCCAAATGATTCTCGTGACTTAGGGAACTTTTCTATGATGGTCATAACAATGAACTTCTCAGGTAATTCCATCTTAAAATCTGAGAGTTCATGACACAAAAGATGAAATTCGTGTGTTTGATCAAAGACAAACTTACCCTCAACCATATGAAAATTTAGAAATTTAGACACGGTACTTTTTAGCACCTTAGTTTTTAGTACTAAAATTCTTAACTAATGTTTCCCACAAAACTTTGGAAGTAGTAACAAGTGGATTTGAGTAAGAATCATACAAGTTTTTATTTAAACCAAAAATAATCACCCCTCGGTACGTCTTATCACCCTTCTTCTAGTTAGCAATTATATTTGCATTATCAGGGATGGTGTCATCAGATTTAGGTTTGTCATCTTCTAGGTACTGATCAAAACCTACAATATTAAGACAAATTTGCATCTAAATCTACCAACGGGCAAAGTTGGTGCCAATAAATTTCTTAGGCATACTGCTAGTATCAATTTTATTCTCAGAACCAACATGATCGATAATTGTTAATTAATGACAAATATTGATTTCTTTAAGACTGTTGTTAATTTTATGTTTATGTCGTTACATGCAACAACAACAGGTGTAATAAATTAATAAATTCAGACCAGATCCAGATAAGAAGCAAAAGAACAAACAGAATAGAAAAAATAAAAACGAATTTAGGAACACATACCAGATCTTTCGTTGAAAAACAAACATATTACTTAAAGAAATCAGCGGACCACAATCTGGAAGGATAGGCTCATTCTTCTAGTCGACCTGATCACGAACCTAAATCAAGTTGTCGTCTCGATCACATTTGACGACATTTAGTTACACTACCAGCACATCCCAATGATCACATGAACTACTGCCTAACAGATCGTGTATCGAAGGAGGAACACGCTACTCACAGGAGAGGAACTCCACATAGTAACTCGAAAGCGACGACTGAAAGCTCTCCTTTAGGATTTGCAAAATACGAACGAAATGGATGACGACCGATGTCCGTTTGAGATATGTTTAACCCTAAAAATTGGAGGCTTATTTATAGCCTTACACGCACCGAAATCATATTTCCATTAAGACTCAATCACTTGATTGATCTTGTATATATTGTGGAAAAATCCATAAGGAAAACACTTTTCAATTAGGATTAATAAATCTGTTTCGGAAAGAAACAATTAATTAAGCTAATATTTAATTACATAGTTGTGTCCTAGTGTAAAAAGAAGATGGAAGACATTCTCCACAATCCACAAGCCTGAGCCCATACCCACATACGTGTGTGTGACGTATCGTTTGCATAAAACGTTATTAACTAAGCAGAAGCGTTCACTATGCAGCGGATTACCGAAAATCACAAAAAATTAAAACCATTTTACAAAGAGGTCTACATATAGGAAAACTCTTTCATAACGAACCGGAGTAACTTAATTACATACTGGTTCACAAGTACATGTCCTTTATCATCTTTTTCTGAGGATTACATGCATCAACTGCCCTGTTAAACTAAACACAGGCAGTATGAAATCTCGAGGCACTAAGCCAAAATCTCGAAAGCATTAACTACTACTTTGAGGACCTGAGAGTACAGAGACGACACATAGGACTCTATGAACATCTATACAAGACTTGTCAAGCTCTTTCGTCGAGTGCGCGATCATGACAGGACTCGAGGAAGAAGCCCCGGCTAACTCCATACTACTACACAGAAAAAGAGAGAATCCACTTCAGATAACCACGCCTCTTCCCGGCAGTGTGTTGGCAGGAAGTTGGAGCTCAATTTCGGAAGGCCCCTCCTTTACTGTAAGCCAAAATCTCAAAAGCATTAACTACTACTCTGAGGACCTGAGAGTACATAGACGACACATAGGACTCTATGAACATCTATACAAGACATATCAGCCAGTGTCTCCACCTGAGAATTCACTACTGTTCCTGTTGCTGTTGTTGTTGTCCTTCTCTTACTGAAGGATTCCTGCCTCCTCATCCACGTACACCTAAAAATGTGATTCCCACGGGGGTGAGACAATTGTAAATTATCCCAGCGAGAGATATAACTCTCCGCCATAAACATTATTATTGCAGTTTAATAGATAAACCTGGACAGAGGAATCATAATTGTTTAACAGCAGTTATTTCATTGTCTAATAGATTAGAACATTATTCTTATCTAAAGCATTGCAGCTATAACTTGATAGAGAAGCATATCACTTATCTATTAAGGAATATGAAAAACATGCATAACATTTATTCATTATAGAGTTATAACCGCAACATATACTCTCTTCAGGCTTAGATCACATAGCTGATGCATGTCATTCTCTTTGTGGAGTCATGGCATGTAGCCATATTCTTTTAATAAAGTATTGGGATCTTAATCCCTCATCTCATCAAGTACATTTCCATCTCTTAACAAGTTCATCATCATGATTATAGAATATGGGTATTAAAACCCTTAGCTCATCATAGAATACTTGTTACCACTTATAGGGTAACTTAATACCTTCAGGTCAACTGACCTAGGACATTATAATTCTTACTACACAAAGTATTCCACATAGTTCACCAAGATCATATCACCTCTTATTACCCCTTAATAAGCAACAAGGCATATTATGGCTTATGAAGCCCATAAAACATTTTCAATATACAGAGAATCATAGCCCATACCTGGCTATGATCATCATCTCAACATACCTGCATGATTAGTACTCATGATAACAATTATATATCAGTACCATGTAATACAAGGGTTTTCTTATTACATTCGTAACTCATCAATCTGTATTTGAGATTCACATAGGATTACTCTGTGTTAGGACTTCACATAGCATCACCCTGTATTAGGGTTTCACATAACATTACCCTGTATTAGGGTTTCACATAGCATTACCCTGTATTAGGGTTTATTATATCTCATTACCCAATTTAGGGTTAGGATGCACTATTCACATCAGATTAGGGTTCATCATGTCCTTTTACACAATTTAGGGTTTACTGTAACATTACATAACATCACCCTAGATTAGGGTTTTGTATCACATCCATCATCCTATATTAGGGATTTACACTTCATTACCTTGGATTAGGGTTTTCCATAAATAACCATATAGGTTCTCAAAATCATATTACTAATGATCTAGTCCTATTCCATTGCTTCATACAGCTAGGAATCAATATGGATAACATAAGTATTCAATCATACTTATTTATTCTCATCATTCATCTTTAAATGGATTATCAACACAAAGTATAAGTTTCTCTCTCATCTTTACCAGAATATAATTGCATCATAGTTTATTGGTTTGGATTAACCTTTTTATATGGCATGTTAGCCTACACTCATCAAAGTGCATCACATCTCAATGTAACAATTGACATGACACACTTCATGTGTCACCCATCCAAATATATTGGATTTAAAACACATTAAGGTATATCAGTCTTAAGGTGTTGGATGTGATATCTATCATATCTTGATGTATTACTTCCCTCATCACCTTTATCTTACTTGAGTTCATCCACTTAGCTTGTATTAGGGTATTCCTCATCCTAATACTTTATGCACTAGTTCATCACATTTATCATGTAATGTATTGGTCATAAGCCATTTATTTAGAATTTACAACCATTTCCAAAGATATGGACTCATCCTTGAGTTAGGGACTATTGACATAAGGATATCCATTATCAACCTCTCTAGGTGTTACATTTGTCAATACATTAATCAATATTCCATTATTAGGAATAGGATTTTCCATATTTATAAATTGAAATTCACATAGAATCTCCCATTCATATGGATTTCACCTAATCATTAGAGTTTCACATAACATCCTTCTATATTATGGTTTCACTTAGTATTACCTGAAATTAGGATTTCACTCGACATCTCCCTCAATTAGGGTTTCACCTAGCTTTTCCCTAATTTAGGGTTTCACATAGATTTTCCCTAATTTAGGGTTTCACATAACTTTGCCCTAAATTAAGGTCAAGGCTCATTAATCTTTACAATGAGGGTTTCATGATCTCATTATTATGGATCAAACCCTGATTACATATTTATTCATAATGAGAGAATTAGGGCTTAATTATATAAGCATTCCTCTCTCTCTCTCTCTCATCCTCTCTAGGATGTTAAGTATTCCAAGATTGATCTAGGTCAGCTCTTCATTTAAGTACACACAGTTTAGGGTTAATCATTATGATCACCATTAGACTACATTGTTATCAATCAAGTAGCTAACTGACCTTTAATCATATTAGGTGTCCAAATGGTTTAACCAATTTGAACCTCAAAACGTCTTGGTTACTTAGACCCCAAACGGTCTTGGTCACTTAGACCTCAAACGGTTTTGATCAATTAAGATCAAACGGTTTGAAACTGTTTAACAAGGTTAGTACTTGAAACCGTTTGCCAAAGTAGGTACTTGAAACCGTTTGCCAAAGCAGGTACTTGAAACCGTTTTCCAAAGTAGGTACTTGAAACTGTTTGCCAAAACACTCATGAGATCGATTGGGCCTCAAACGGTTTGGGATCGTTTGGTCCCAAATGGTCTTGAGACCGTTTGGACTCAAACGGTCTTGAGACCGTTTGGTCCAAACCTCCTCAAAACCAATTGGACCAAAAATGGTCTCAACCACATATATTGGTATAGGGTTTTCAAGGTTGATTCCCTCATCGATTGAATCCATGTAACCACTCATCAATTGAGCCTAAGCCCCACACCTCAATTGGATTTAAATAAATTATCCTTCAATTGATTTTACTTTCAATTGATCATCAAATAGGGTTTTGAATCCAATTGGATTGGGTTTGAAATCGATGAACCCTCAATGTTAATCATTGTGAGACTAATTACTTTGAAATCATTGGACCACCATCCAAATTGAACATGACCTAACCTCAAATGGTCTTGAGGTCGTTTAGATGACCTCCAAATGGTCTTGAGACCGTTTGCCCATTCCATCATGAAAATATGTGGAATTCAATTAGGGTTTGGTCAATTGGGTTGATCACCACATTAGCTATTAGTTGCATTTCAATTTAGTATCTTTGGATCTTCAAATACTCAACCATACTCAACCTTAGACCTCCAAACGGTCTTGGTTGACCTCCAAACGGTCTTGAGACCATTTGGGTGATCTCCAAATGGTCTTGAGACTATTTGGGTTAAGCAACCCAAAGTTCTAAGTCAAACAATCACAAAATCAGCACTTAACCCAATTAGGGTTTGGTAATTGTTGGTCCTTCAACTAATGAACCCTTTGGAATTAATCAATTATATTTAATAGGTCATCAACCATCATCATTATCATCAAATATACAAATGGTCAACTGTGGTCAACTCTTCCAAACGGTTTGAAACCATTTACTCCCAAATGGTTTGATGAAACCGTTTACTTCCAAATGGTTTTGATGAAACCGTTTAAGTTCAAACGGTCTTGTACAAACCGACTGAACACTTTTGTTGAAACCGTTTGGACTAGGATTTTCTTGGGAAAAGTGTCCAAGATTATGTCATCATCATCTTCCTTCGTTCATCCAAGAACTGCTGTCATTTTCATGGAAATTGCGACAATGAATCAAAGGAAGTTCAAAATAGAACAAAATGAACAACAAATCATGGAGAATTGAATGCAATATCAACGTTTAAGGGTTTAAGTTATATAACCCACCTTATAATCTGATTCCAAGATCCAAGTTCTCTAATGGTGGATGAGCTTTGACAACTGCCCAAGGTCCGTTCTCAAGCTTTTGGATGAAAGAGTTGGCTAGAGTTGAAGATTGGATGGAGAAAATAAGAAATTAAGCATTGATTTTTGGTTTTCACCATGAAACCAAGGTGAAAGAAGGTCAAGAACTTACCAACTGGTTGAGGGTCGTCCTTCTTCTGTTCCTAAGCTCTATTGAGGTTGGCCAAAGCAAGAAGAGAAAAGGAATTCTGAAAAAGATCCTTTTGTGGGTAGGAAATGAGATATGTATAAGGAAATTCAAGGAAAGAGAAAATGGAATTAATTCCTTTAATTTCCAAAATTATTTCCACAACTTCCCCCTCAATTCCTTGGCCACGAATCCATATTCTTCCTCTTGCAAAACCTCTTCATTATCCAAGAATTAAAGGAAAAGAAATTAACCACCTTAATCATATTATACTAATATCCCACTTTTAGTGGATATTACTTTTTATTAACTTAATGTGAGTGGATTCTCCACTCCCTCAAGCTCTTTTCGTGCCTTTGCAAGGCACAAGCTCGTCCAACTCTTTGCAAATTCATACCTCAACTTTTAGTTGAAGGGCTCCTCAATTAATATATTTCTTTTTGCATTAAATTGAATTAAAGTTCCATTTATGCTTAAATCTTGATTATTTTAATATCAAGATTCTCTCTCCTACAAAATAATTCAAATGAGGCGCCCCTCTCATTTTCTTTGCTCTACATGATGCCAAGAAACATGGGGGACCCTCTAGAAGTGGTAATTTGCATATTGAACTCTAGGTTTTGGGTAAATTGCACATTACACCAAAACTAGGTTTTAATGCACAAAGATTGCTCAACAAGCTCTATCTTGGTGCTCAAGCTTGTGGAAGTCATACCACTGCATCATACTCACTCTTATGATGTCTCAAAATCTGAGAAACATTTTATTATGCACAATTTGCAACTTAACCCTTCAACTTGGTTAATTTTCATATTAGTCCAAAATTAACAAATTAATGTTTCAACATTATTCAAAAGGGACTGAAATTGAAATATAAGTTCCTCTTGAGCCTTAATTACTTTTCAAGAAATAAGATCAAGCATCTAATCAAATTTATTAGACAAAACACCTAGGGTTAGAACATAACCCAGGTTAGGGATGTTACAAATTATATACCCCTAACAAGGATTTCGTCCCCAAAATCCCAGATAACAAAAGATAGTTGCTACTCATGTCATCAAGTCTCTAATTATCATATCAATATCATGGAGATGCTATAGATGTTTAATCCACACAAAGTTCTTCCACACATGATTATTCTAAGAGAATATTTTCAACTTGATAAACTTTTCCACCATAATTACACTTGTTCCTTCCATTAGTTCATCCTTATCAATGGTTATGTTTATGCAGAGCATAAACCCCTAACATATGATGTTCATATTATTATTTTATAACTAGATTGATTTCATAGTTGACCAATATAGGTAACTAGCATAAATACCTTACTTTGGTATTCATCATATGTATTGAGAACACATTTCATTCTTATCATATTCGATTCCCTGTTGTTACCACCAAGGGTACACATGCACAAAGTATTTCTTTTATTTTAGGACATTGCTTGTTCCATATATCATTATCCTGGAACCAAAGTCCAAAACAAGCTGATACTTTTCTAAGTATCCATCAATGGATTATTCTAATCCATGTACATCAAATGTCATAATACTTACTTGATTGCCATGTTAATTGAAAGGAAGAAACACAAAGTAACATACTCCTATCATCACCCAAGATTTTTTATCAAAGGAAAAACATATATATATTTAACAGAGGTAATCCACTCAGCAATCCTTTATTTGTTTGGGAAAGTTCACTTATCAAACCCTATGTGGTTGGAAAAGTTCACTTAGAAATCCCTATGTAATTGGGGAAATTCACTCAGCAGCTCCTATGTAATTGGGAAGTTCACTTTTAGCAATTCCTATTTAATTGGGAAAGTTCACTTAGCACTTCCTATATAATTGGGAGAGCTCACTAAGCAATCTCTATTTAATTGGGAAAGTTCACTGAACAATTCCTATTTAATTGGGAAAGTTCACTGAGCAATTCCTATTTAATTGGGAAAGTTCACTGAGCAATTCCTATTTAATTGGGAAAGTTCACTGATCAATCTCTATTTAATTGGGAAAGATCACTGAGCAATTCCTATTTAATTGGGAAAGTTCACTGAGAAATTCCTATTTAATTGGGAAAGTTCACCGAGCAATCTCTATTTAATTGGGAAAGTTCACTGAGCAAATTCCTATTTAATTGGGAAAGTTCACTAAGCAATTCCTATTTAATTGGGAAAGTTCACTGAACAATTCCTCATTAATTAGGAATGTTCACTTAGCTTTTCCTCATTGGTTGGGAATGTTCACTTAGCTCTTCCTCATTAGTTTCATTATACTCACTAGATTGTTTCAGAATGACTACTTGATCAGAGTAATCAGAAAGATAACAATCTAAGAGTTTCATACTTGCCTTATCTCAAATAATCATATACCTGGCCAGGGTATACAAGTATTGAGATTAGGTAGTATGCACTTTATTTGCTATCATATTCCTCACTTTTCATATCATTATACACACAAGATTTTTCATTCTTGGATTTACTTTAGGGATCACTTCTATTTCTCATCTTTTATCACACAGATAAGAGAGATCATAAAGCATTTTAAGAAATACTGAGAAAAATGTAAATTCTCATCTTCCTTGTGTCCTTATAGGACTAATCAAAGGAAGCTCAAAACAACTACTTTTTTAACACATAGAATCATGAAATGAAATATCAAAATGAAACTATTTCATCTGACCTGTCTGGGATGTCTGTCCATGTCCTCTATTGTTACTAGAAAACTGCCTCCTTTGTGAGCCTTGCTGACTCTGTCCCTAGGGTTGAGTCATCATCGAATTCCTGTCTGGACAATCCTTTGCTAGATGTCCCAGTTGTCTACATTGGTAACATATCCTGGGCACAAAATAGTGTCTGTGAGATCTAGTCACCGATGTTGATGCTATGTTGGGGGCTCTACTTGGAGCATTACTACTATCCCTACCCCTACTTGACGTCCATTGTGTCTGGGTATGGAATCTCGATGGTGCTGCCAATGCAGAAAATCTCAGCTTCTTAAAACTTTCGGATCTTTGTCCTTGAGACTGAGTGTACACCTTCTTACCACTGGTCTATCGTTTCTCAATTTCAGACCATTCTATCCTCCTTACTGACTCCACAAAGGTGGAAAACCTCTCCCTATTCTCTAAAGCAGACACAGGAGTGGTCAGTTCAGCGTTCAACCCCTTCTCAAAATGTTGAATTCTTTCCTCATCATTAACTGCGATATGCGGACAAAACTGTAACAGCTCCATGAACTTAGCTTCATATTCGCTAACGTTAATCTATCCTTGTCTGATCCTCTCAAATTGAGAGATCTTCTCATCTAGATACGTCTTAGGAAAGTATCTACTGACGAACTCTCGTAAGAATACCTCCCATCCAATCTCTTCACCTGGTCTCTTATCTTCTTCTATCATGCACCAGTGACCAGCACTCCCCTTTAGGAGGTACACTGCATGTCTTACCTTCTCTGCTTCAGGGATATCAAGGATCCTGAAATCCTTCTCCAGCTCTATCAGCCACAAATCAGCATTTGTTGGATCAGATGTACTAGCATAATCTATAGCTCCAACCCAACGAAACCTCTCAAAATTCTTACCGGCTCCACATCCCACATGGTGGACTGGTGCCCTAGGTGCAGATCGTGACATCCTGTCTGCGATGTGTGTCATGTTTGTCAAGAATTTTTCAAATAGAGCATGGAGGGCTGGGTTTTCTATCACAACTGGGTCAATCTGGGGTTGTTCAGGTACATGCCCTTCCCTATTCTGGTCTCCTGCACCTCCTCCTGGTGCAGCAACACTACTATCAGCAGCGTGTTCTTCGTGTGTTCCAGACATCTTCAATTTTTTCTCCTCCTCCTATATGAGCAGAATTCACTATCAGATAACTGGAAGACACTAGAACAGACTCAACATCTTAGTCCTATGTCTCTGTAGACTCAACGAACCTAGCGCTCTGATACTACTAAATTGTGACGTATCATTTGCATAAAACGTTATTAACTAAGCGGAAGCATTCACTAAGAAGTGGATTACCGAAAATCACAAAAAATTAAAACCATTTTACAAAGAGATCCACACATAGGAAAACTCTTTCATAACGAACCGGAGTAACTTAATTACATACTGGTTCAAAAGTACATGTTCTGTATCATCTTTTTCTGAGGATTACATGCATCAACTGCTCTGTTAAACTAAACACATGCAGTATGAAATCTCGAGGCACTAAGCCAAAATCTCAAAAGCATTAACTACTACTCCGATGACCTGAGAGTATAGAGACGACACATAGGACTCTATGTACATCTATACAAGACATATCAGCCAGTGTTTCCACCTGAGAATTCACTGATGTTCCTGTTGTTGTTATATTTGTCCTTCTCTTACTGAAGGATTCCTACCTCCTCGTCTGCGTCCACCTAAAAATGTGATTCCCACAGGGGTGAGACAATTGTAAATTGTCCCAGCGAGAGATATAACTCTCTGCCAAAAACATTATTATTGCAGTTTAATAGATAAACCTGGACAGAGGAATCATAATTGTTTAACAACATTTATTTCATTGTCTAATAGATTAGAACATTATTCTTATCTAAGGCATTACAACTATAACTTGATAGAGCAGCATGTCACTTATCTATTAAGGAATATGAAAAACATGTATACAATTTATTCATTATAGAGTTATAACCGCATCATATACTCTCTTCAGGCTTAGATCACATAGCTAATGCCTGGCATTGTCTTTGTCGAGTCATGGCATGTAGCCATGTTCTTTTAATAAAGTATTGGGATCTTAATCCCTCATCTCATCAAGTACGTTTCCATCTCTTAACAAGTTCATCATCATGATTATAGAATATGGGTATTCAAACCCTTAGCTCATCATAGAATACTTGTTAACACTTATAGGGTAACTTAATACCTTTAGGTCAACTGACCTAGGACATTATAATTCTTACTACACAAAGTATTCCACATAGTTCACCAAGCTCATATCACCTCGTATTACCCCTTAATAAGCAACAAGGCATATTATGGCTTATGAATCCCATAAAACATTTTCAATATACAGAGAATCATAGCCCATACCTGGCTATGCTCATCATCTCAACATACCTGCATGATTAATACTCATGATAACAATTATATATCAGTACCATGCAATACAAGGGTTTTCTTATTACATTCATAACTCATCAATCTGTATTTGAGCTTCACATAGGATTACTCTGTGTTAGGACTTCACATAGCATCACCCTGTATTAGGGTTTCACATAGCATTACCCTGTATTAGGGTTTCACATAGCATAACCCTATATTATGGTTTATTATATCTCATTACCCAATTTAGGGTTAGGATGCACTATTCACATTAGATTAGGGTTCATCATGTCCTTTTACACAATTTAGGGTTTACTGTAACATTACATAACATCACCATGGATTAGGGTTTTGTATCACATCCATCATCCTATATTAGGGATTTACACTTCATTACCTTGGATTAGGGTTTTCCATAAATAACCATATAGGTTCTCAAGATCATATTTCTAATGATCTAGTCCTATTACATTGATTCATACAACTAGGAATCAATATGGATAACATAAGTATTCAATCATACTTATTTATTCTCATCATTCATCTTTAAATGAATTATCAACAGAAAGTATAAGTTTCTCTCACATCTTTACCAGAATATAATTGCATCATAGTTTATTGGTTTGGATTAACCTTTTCATAAGGCATGTTAGCCTACACTCATCAAAGTGCATCACATCTCAATGTAACAATTGACATGACACACTTCATGTGTCACCCATCCAAATATATTGGATTTAAAACACATTAAGGTATATCAGTCTTAAGGTGTTGGATGTGATATCTATCATATCTTGATGTATCACTTCCCTCATCACCTTTATCTTACTTGAGTTCATCTACTTAGCTTGTATTAGGGTATTCCTCATCTTAATACTTTATGCACTAGTTCATCACATTTATCATGTAATGTATTGGTCATAAGCCACTTATTTACAACCATTGCCAAAGATATGGACTCATCCTTGAGTTAGGGACTATTGACATAAGGATATCCATTATCAACCTCTCTAGGTGTTACATTTTTCAATACATTAATCACTATTCCATTATTAGGAATAGGATTTTCCATATTTATAAATTGAGATTCACATAGCATCTCCCATTCATATGGATTTCACCGAATATCACTTTTCATTAGAGTTTTACATAACATCCTTCTATATCAGGGTTTCACTTAGTATTACCTGAAATTAGGATTTCACTCGACATCTCCCTCAATTAGGGTTTCACCTAGCTTTTCCCTAATTTAGGGTTTCACATAGCTTTGCCCTAATTTAGGGTTTCCCATAACTTTGCCCTAAATGAAGGTCAAGGCTCATTAATCTTTACAATGAGGGTTTCATGATCTCATTATTATGGATCAAACCCTGATTATATATTTATTCATAATGAGAGAATTAGGGCTTAATTATATAATCATTCCTCTCTCTCTCTCTCTCATCCTCTCTAGGATGTTAAGTATTCCAAGATTGATCTAGGTCAGCTCTTCATTTAAGTACACACAGTTTAGGGTTAATCATTATGATCACCATTAGACTACATCGTTATCAATCAAGTAGATAACTGACCTTTAATCATATTAGGTGTCCAAATGGTTTAACCAATTTGAACCTCAAAAAGTCTTGGTTACTTAGAACCCAAACGGTCTTGGTCACTTAGACCTCAAACGGTTTTGATCAATTAAGTTCAAATGGTTTGAAACTGTTTAACAAGGTTAGTACTTGAAACTGTTTGCCAAAGTAGGTACTTGAAACCGTTTTCCAAAGTAGGTACTTGAAACCGTTTGCCAAAGTAGGTACTTGAAACCGTTTGCCAAATCACTCATGAGATCGATTGGGCCTCAAACGGTTTGGGATCGTTTGGACTGAAATGGTCTTGAGACCGTTTGGACTCAAACGGTCTTGAGACTGTTTGGTCCAAACCTCCTCAAAACCGATTGGACCAAAAATGGTCTCAACCACATATATTGGTTTAGGGTTTTCAAGGTTGATTCCCTCATCGATTGAATCCATGTAACCACTTATCAATTGAGCCTAAGCCCCACACCTCAATTGGATTTAAATAAATTATCCTTCAATTGATTTGACTTTCAATTGATCATCAAATAGGGTTTTGAATCCAATTGGATTAGGGTTTGAAATCGATGAACCCTCAATGTTAATTATTGTGAGACTAATTACTTTGAAATCATTGGACCACCATCCAAATTGAACATGACCTGCCTCAAATGGTCTTGAGGTCGTTTGGATGACCTCCAAATGGTCTTGAGACCGTTTTCCCATTCCATCATGAAAATATGTGGAAATCAATTAAAGTTTGGTCCATTGGGTTGATCACCACCTTAGCTATTAGTTGCATTTCAATTTAGTATCTTTGGATCTTCAAATACTCAACCATACTCAACCTTAGACCTCCAAACGGTCTTGAGACCGTTTGGGTGATCTCCAAACGGTCTTGAGAGCGTTTGGGTTAATCAACCCAAAGTTCTAAGTCAAACAATCACAAAATCAGCACTTAACCTGATTAAGGTTTGGTAATTATTGGTCCTTCAACTAATGAACCCTTTGGAATTAATCAATTATATTTAATAGGTCATAAACCATCATCATTATCATCAAATCACCAAACGGTCAACTGTGGTCAACTCTTCCAAATGGTTTGAAACCGTTTACTCCCAAACGGTTTGATGAAACCATTTACTTCCAAATGGTTTTGATGAAACCGTTTAAGTTCAAACGGTCTTGTGCAAACCGATTGAACACTTTTGTTGAAACCTTTTGGACTAGGATTTTCTTGGGAAAAGTGTCCAAGATGATGTAATCATCATCTTCCTTCGTTCATCCAAGAACTACTACCATTTTCATGGAAATTGCAGCAATGAATCAAAGGAAGTTCAAAATAGAACAAAATGAACAACAAATCATGGAGAATTGAATGCAATATCAATGTTTTAGGGTTTAAGTTAGATAACACACCTTCTAATCTGATTCCAATATCCAAGCTCCACGTTCTCTAATGGTGGATGAGCTTTGACAACTGCCCAAGGTCCGTTCTCAAGCTTTTGGATGAAAGAGTTGGCTAGAGTTGAAGATTGGATGGAGAAAACAAGAAATCAAGCATTGATTTTCAGTTTTCACCATGAAACCAAGGTGGAAGAAGGTCAAGAACTTACCAAAAGGTTGAGGGTCGTCCTTCTCCTATTCCTAAGCTCTCTTGAGGTTGGCCAAAGCAAGAAGAGAAAAGGAATTCCAAAAAAGATCCTTTTGTGGGTAGGAAATGAGATATGTATAAGGAAATTCAAGGAAAGAGAAAATGGAATTAATTCCTTTAATTTCCAAAATTATTTCCACAAATTCCCCCTCAATTCCTTGGCCACGAAGCCATCTTCTTCCTCTTGCAAAACCTCTTAATTATCCAAGAATTAAAGGAAAAGAAATTAAGCACCTTAATCATATTATACTAATATCCCACTTTTAGTGAATATTACTTTTTATTAACTTAATGTGAGTGGAGTCTCCACTCACTCAAGATCTTTTTGTGCCTTTTCAAGGCACAATCTCGTCCAACTCTTTGCAAATTCATCCCTCAACTTTTAGTTGAAGGGCTCCTTAATTAATATATTTCTTTTTGCATTAAATTGAATTAAAGTTCCATTTATGCTTAAATCCTGATTATTTTAATATCAAGATTCTCTCTCCTCCAAAATAATTCAAATGAGGTGCCCCTCTCATTTTATTTTCTCTACATGATGCAAAAAAATATGGGGGACCCTCTAGAAGTGTTAATTTGCATATTGAACCCTAGTTTTTGGGTAAATTGCACATTACACCAAAACTAGGTTTTAATGCACAAAGATTGCTCAACAAGTTCTATCTTGGTGCTCAAGCTTGTGGAAGTCATACCACTGCATCATACTCACTCTTATGATGTCTCGACATCTGAGAAACATTTTATTATGCACAATTTGCAAGTTAATCCTTCAACTTGGGTAATTTGCATATTAGTCCAAAATTAACAAAATAATGTTTCAACATTATTCAAAAGGGACTAAAATTGAAATATAAGTTCCTCTTGAGCCTTAATTAATTTTTAAGAAATAAGAGCAAGCATATAATCAACTTTATTAGGTAAAACACCTAGGGTTAGAACATAACCCAAGTCAGGGATGTTATAGTGTGCGTGTGTGTGTTGTTGTGGTCATCATACCCACCAAGGAGGTGAGAATACTCTCCCCTAGGACCCTTGGACACTAGTGTCATATGTGATCCTACATATAAGGACCACAAAAGTTCTAGGAGTGAGGAGTGTGGGATGAAACTTCTTCCCCATTTGTACAAGACACAAAATTTCCTTTCTCTCATGTATTAGCTGCACTACATTGGGCTTAACCCATACTATATACATGGCTCCTACAACCATATATCTAACATGATGATGCTCTATCCACACACATCTTGTGTATAGATACCTTTTTTTATCCTTCCATACAGCCACACATTGGTAAGAAAATATCTCTTGCATGCCTTGAATTGTATGATATAAGGCCAACTCATGATAAAAAATATATATTCCCACAGATGCTAAGAGGGCGGAATAAGAAATTTTGAGTTTGCGGGCCGTATACTGACTTCTATATGCTATATAAACAACTATAAATGTATAACTGTGACTGGAATAGATTTTTAGAGTTATGGTTTTTATTTGAAAAATCAAACTAGCAATTTTTTCTGAAATTAAAATCAAACTAGCACACTTTATTGAAATTTTTTTGAGCATTACACTTTCTGAAAAGTAATTCCTAGGATAGCCCACTTTTCAAGTGAACACTGAAGCTTTTAAATTCAAAAAATTAAAATAAAATGTCAATATGTCAAATGGGTTGACACTTTCATCCCTAAACGTAAAGGTGAAAGCACTGATCTATTTGACATTTTCATCATTTTCATTTGTTTATTTTCTAAATTTTAAAGTTTCAAATCATACGGTGTTGTCATCATGTTAAAGGCCACTTTAAGTGATGTTAAAGTGGGATATTTTAGGAAATATTTGTCTGGAAATACAATATCTACATTTTTTTTAAGATTTTAGGCTTTTTTCCTTTGTATTTTTTCTTCTTCAGCTGTTGGACACTGGTAAGACCATATAATGGCATAGTTAGTCTTTTGTGAAGGACTGACACTGATTGTATGTCATAACTAGTAAGTCGGATGGTTTTATATTTTGTTTTTAGAAAAGTATGATAAAGAGTGACTATGTTGTCAATATGGTTAAGACCTAAATGAAGAATACCGTCATTTCTTATCTTAATTTTCATATTTTACTATTGGCTCAAGATTATTGTCTAAATACTAACGGAACTAAAAGAACAGATCGATTATATCTCTATGTACGTGTACAATATCACTTTGTATATGATTGAACAATAGACAGACGATATCAAATTTAATGCATGCTTACGTTTGGCTGCTTGCTGCAAGAATGACCTTGTAACTAGATTCTTAAAGAGCAATTACATGACGATGAAAAGTGCTAACAAGCATAAATTTTGTAGAGATAATGACTAACCTTCGTATTGTAACAATTAGTTGCAAGGATTTTGTGATTATCATGCATCGAGGATTGGCAAATATGTAGCCAAATAACCAAGGAAAGGACAATATTGAATATCATATACTCAAAGCATTAACGTGGTGAAGATATGTTCATGAAGAAGATCATTTACACATTCTGTAAATACTTACATCTACACGTCCCCTTGATTTGTTAATGTGGCATAGAAACGAACTGATATTGACTCACCTTTTTTATTTTTTGGTTACTGTAAACTTTAACCTACATTAGGAGCAAGATCTTTTCTTCGTTCACTATTTTCAGATGTCACATAGTCAATTTTAGGTACCAAATCTATTGAGCTACAATTCATGATTCTCTTAAAATCTGTGTCCATTTGCAAATCGACCTCTCATTCTTAATCTCATTTGGTTATTTTGGTCAATTATCGTGTTCTTAGATATTTGCATGCCTCAATTTGAATTATGTGTGTTTAAATGAGTGCATTTTTCTCACATATTCACAAATAAGCCCCTTAATGTGTCCTTATGAGTTATTTTAATACCATTTGGGCAATTTGAAATTTTAATGGTCCAATAACTTACAAAGTCTTATAATTCAATAACCCATTCATTTTGTTGACTAATGAATTAGAATCTATAAAATACATTAAATAACAATAATATCAAATACAAAGTAATACTAGGAATATAAATGAGAAACGTTGGAGCATCAATACCGAGACTCGACAAAACTATAGAATGTCAAATATTATATATATACCATAACGCCTTATTTAATAAGGACCTTTTAACAAGTACTATCACATATGCTACTTAATAAGCCTAAAAGACTCATGTTTCTCATCTACCTCGGTAAGGTGGACCGTTACAGGGTATACATCGACCTCTTCTTCCTTGAACGGGTAACGCCATATCGGGGACTTTGTTCCTTTTCTCTTCGGCTTCCAAAATTTCACCTAATAGATACCTACTAGGCAATCACGATGACGACTGTTACCGTAGGTGTCCGGCCTCCTTGTGACATATTCAACTGGCATCTATTGACCTAAACGTCAGATTCCCTCTTTTGTATATAATCGTCCCAATTGAGATCTGCCAACCTCGCCTCCTTTCGACTACGGCTCCGTTTGTTCCGCCGGCGCAACAGCCACACGGTAGATAAACTACTAGCGGCATATTAACTGTTGTTTGTTATTCTATATAGAGGACAAATAAATTGTCGCATAGCTTAATTAACCATGAGTGCCGTGTCATATCCTCGCGGCACAAAACATGTTAATTTGTGGTGGGTGTTTATTTCCCGCGAAAACCCTCTAACAAATTCTTTAAACATGTAATGTTATTTATGTGATGGGCATAATAGAATTTTACAAATATAAGACAATTACTTAACCATGTACCAAAATGAGGACATCTTATCATCGGGTTTATTTATGGTTGCTTCAAACAACAGTTATCTTACACAAAATTAAGATATCATTGGTTAATTTGTCTGCGACAAGTAAACTTATTCCAACGGTGTCCCAAAGGCAGCCTACCAATCTGACCTTGCCGCCGTAGAGTTTCGACTTACCACCAACCATGAATCTTGAACAATGCCTCTCCTCACCAGCCTCCCCCTTGTTCCTGGCAATATCCCAATCTTCCACTACGACCTGTAGCAGATTGAATCATCAGAAACCCCCCTTCCGATCAGCAACCTGCCTCAAATATCACCACCACTGCATACCACCTTCTCCATCGCCACCCTATTCAACCCTGTGGCACCACCACCTACTGGACCAGCGAGCTTTAGGTTATGAAACCAATAGAAGTCCCCCTCGACATGATACCACGCCTCTCCAGTAGAACAACGAATCCCTAATTAGCATGTTCACGACCTGGCACACACCTGCAACTATAGATCTGCAACACGCCAAACCTATGCCACACTGCGGCTACCACAAATTCCCAACCCTACTATTTGTATACAAGGGGGTGGGCGATCTATAATGGCTTTGACACACTATAGCGCACATCATCACCATGACTCTATTCACCTTGCTCTTCCAGCCACCCTAGATCCCATCGCCTAACCACACCCTCATCACAAAACCTTGGCCAACACTATACCTAACTCCCAATGAACAAGTGCAAATTCAGGGGACATAATTGAATGTATGGATCCAATTCTTGAGTTTCTCTTTGTGAGATGAATCCCTGGAGATCGAAATTTGTACTTTGCCGTTAACATCTGTCAGAACTTCTCTATAGTAGAAGTCTCTTTGTGCCCCTCCCTTCTTTTCAAACAAAAGAATCCCAGATTCAGATTTTCTTGTAATGTTGAAATCGATGAAGCCATGGAGATTACACAAGCCCTACTCCAGAAACCTCAGACAACCACCACCAAGGATTACTCCACGTTGGTTCTAGGAAGTCATGTGGCATGGGAACAACCATCCAATGTGAAGGAAATTGTGATTGGAATATGGATACACCAATTGATCAAGTCAAACCTAGTAAGTAACTAAATCCCAATCTTTTTGTTGTATATTTATCAAAAGATATTTAATGATATAATCACAACATTTATGGATACAAAACTTAGTGTTATCAACTAGAGATTGACTATTCTATTACACTTACCTACATCACCTTTGTATCTATTATTAACAATGTTTAAGAGTGTTCAAGACAAGGATATATACAACATGTCTAAGGTTATGTTTCATTTACTAATCGTCCCAAGTTTGGACATGACACTGAAATAGGTGTATTACAATTGAGTATTAGGCCTACCTATAACAATATCGATTATTATATCGATTTACCCAAGTGTGTTATAATAGTGTATATATTGGTGTATATACAAGAATAAGTAACAATTTCTAAAAAAAGTAGGAGAATGTTAAAATGTAAATGCTACTCGTTGAAAACCTGAGATATATATAATTCCATATATAAGATATACTTTAGGGAAAGAGAATATATATGGAGTTTTGGAGAAAAATAAATAAACAAGGATGTTTAAAATATAAGAGAAGCTATTTCCTCTCAATCATCTAATATATTGATATACATGTTTGAAAATCTAGGATGAGGGTGAAACTAGTGTGTACCAAGAAATTTCAGATATAAACCCTAAGTATCACTTGTAAGAATATAGTAGTAAATGCATATCTTTGATCCTAGTGATTGTGTAAAATTATATTATATATAAGAGAGAATGATATTTAAGGATGTAACCTAATGAAAATTGAGCATGTAATATTGATTATATACATATATATAACCTAGCTAGAAACTCTTGAAATAAGAACAATGGAAAATATGATTAGCATCCTAGATGGAAAACCTTAGTCACCTATAACACTAATTAAATGAAATTTGAACAAATACATCATTCCAAGTCATATTGTGATAAACATATCTCTAAGTCTATAGATCTCTCGTGATTGTTCCTTGGTGTCAGTACTTGGATTTTTTGTATTTTGGATAACATCAATTCAAGGTACAAAATTTCTATTTCTATTTGAAAAATTATTTCCCTCATTGATTGCATGCATGACAACATAGGTTGGATAGAAAAAAATATTGATTTTGAACCTTAGCCTACCTTTTTGAAAGGCCACCAACACTTCTTTCTAGAAAACAATAGCACAATGTTTAAATGCCAAAAAAAGAAAGGTTAGTGTCCATGCTTTAGTAGAATTACAGTTCTGAGCCTCTGCAAAGAGTTAAAGGGCAAAAGATCCCTCAGTATATTGGGAATTTCAGTTGGTGTGTTGTCATTCTCTATAGGAGAGAGCACATCGATTCCCCAACAACTTGACATCGGCATGTGCTATCTATTAAAAATTGAATGACTAGTTTCAAAAATTAGAAATTGAATCTTTTGACATTAGAAAAAACATTACTACCTCTTGATAGTTGCCTATATTGTTTATTCATTTGCATTTTTCCATAAAAATCCTAGGTAGATAGGTTCATATTATTCTACTTTCTAAATATTCATTTTGTAGCAACTTTTCTGACCCATATTTTCCTTATTGTGGCCCATGTGTGTTTTTGTTCCCTCTGAAAACTCATGGGAAGGTAATCAGAGAAGACCTAGAAGAGACAGCATGAGATATCCCTCTATTAGAAGAAGAAGATTAGATTTACTAAAGTTTTAGTATTCAATGTATATGTATCATTTCAAAAGAAAAA
Organism: Alisma plantago-aquatica; assembly: GCA_963693085.1. Classification (NCBI taxonomy): domain Eukaryota; kingdom Viridiplantae; phylum Streptophyta; class Magnoliopsida; order Alismatales; family Alismataceae; genus Alisma; species Alisma plantago-aquatica. The sequence goes on along the minus strand of OY856413.1, from coordinate 280,617,470 downwards.
AAGTACTCTCAGAATATTGTATAAATGAAAATATTTGTTTACATTTTCTGATACAAATTTTGTAAATATATGATCGTAAAGATCAGGTCTTTACAACATGGTATCAGAGCCTATAAACAAGCGACACTCTTGCATTTCTAATCTCTCTTAATCATGGGTTAAAAGTGTAAACATGTTTGTCCAGTCAAAGTTATCATACTTTAAATTTATACCCGACTTCAAGAGACTTTTGCAACTCAATATGAAGTCTTTGTTGTAGTGTAGTGTCGAATACAGGGACTAGGAGAACAACATAATATGAATGAGATATCTTGGCTTAGTTTAGTCAAATCAAAGAAGTGAATTTTGGTGTTCTATTCAAGGAACAAATTAATCTAATTAAGCAGTAAATCTAATTTATGAAAGATAAAAAAGAAATAAAGATAATTCTAAAATGATAAAAAGGTAAAAAAACTTGAATTGGGTTTCATTAATCAAACTAGCCACAACCATATAAAACTTCCTCTTCCAATTTGTATAAATTCCTGGCATGTTTTGTAGATAGTCATAAAAGACATCCACTCCTTCCTTCTCTTGAGATATGGTAGATTTCTATCCCAAGTTTCTCACTCTCGAGATGATAACCAAAGGAACACGTATAATTGTATGACTTTTGTTATAGTAACTCCTCAGTCTCTTGTCTTGTTACTAATCTATACTCTAGATCTAACTGAAATCATTCTCTTGAATAAATCCATATCTAACATCAGAAGAAGGTATCTCATCAACATGCGACACATTTAAATAAGTGTATAGAAACAAAATCTATAAGAACATATGTAATAAATTAAAGAAAGAAGGAATACATGGTTGGGAGGACTTGACGGGTACTCCCAACCCAAGTTATGGAATCTAGACACTCATGATACATGAAGAAAATAGATTACAACTTGAACCATTCATGATAAGAGGAGAAAAGAGAAAAGGTGGTTGGTTGCCAAGTCTAGAGGTCAATGACCTCATGACTTGGTTTTGATCTTGACAACAACCTTTTGACATGTCCGTCCCCAAAATACAAGATGCTTTTGTATGGTGGTGGCTTCTTGGTATTCATAAGAATAGAAGAAGTCTAGAGTTGGTCTTAAGATTTGTAAAGTCGTAGCATTTAATGTAGCAAGATCGTGGTTGGCAAGTGGCACTGTCGACATGTTGGTGCTTGTCGACCGAGAACATCGATAGGTGGATGTAGAACGGGACTGTCGACTTGTGTTCATCAATTGTTCATGCTCCGTGGTCTGATGCCTCTAGCTCAATGGCTATTCAAGAGATCAATGGTCAATGGTTTATGGTTCCCAGAATGTCAAGTTGGTTGACTATTGAGTTGTTGCCAAGGAGTCCTCTCTCTTCATGTTTATCGAGACATGCTACTATCAACCTGGTGCTAACCAACAATGATTAAGCCAAATGTTTAACTATCGAGTTGTTGCCAAGGAGTCCTCTCGCTTCATGTCTATCGAGACATGCTACTATCAACCTGGTGCTAACCAACAGTGATCGAGCCGAATGTTTGATTCATAATGCTATCAATTGATGATGTGTATGGTGAAGGTCGATCATCATACCAGAGTATCAAGCGCTTGCGGATTCATGGATGGGAGCATATTGGTATTGTAGAGTGTGGTATTGGCTAAGAGATATTATTGATGAGTTCTAATCTTGCATGGACAAGGAGAGATATTATTGTTGGATCATGGATTCTTTAGAAGGAAGTAGCCGCAGGGCCACCATTGGAAAATTAGAAACCATTAAAGTTTCTATTAAATGCCTTGTTCAACAAAATTCATTGGTAGGCACCACATCATCAATGTCCATGTGACATTCTCTTTTGCTTTTAGCTGATTTGTGCCGGTCAAAATAATAACTATATGATCTTTAAAACCATTTATATTTATAGATTTTCCAAGAAAGTACAATCTTGTTATATTCTAAATTTTCAATGTGACCGCCTATTAAGAAAACTACTTAATGAGTTGCCTTGGCGCCCGATTAAACAAATTTCCTTTCAGTCAAACATATCAATTGTTTCCATATTTTCCAAACAATGCAATACTATTGGCTTATTTCATTTGTCTGCAAGTCAAAAATACATTAATAAATCATTTAAATTAGAAAAAGGATAATTTACAAAAAGTCTAAAAATTAAACAATTAAAGGCATGTCATGGAATAAAGGTATGAAATCTAATGTAAAATGCATAGTAAAACTTCACAAATTTGGGTGTTATCAACTACCCCAAGGTTATAACTTTCTTGTCCTGAAGCAAGACTCAAACTCAAATATACTAAAATAACATCCAAATCATCTTGGCAATAAAAACTAAGATTAGGAAAAATACTTTTGATTCACAAGTTGTTCATGACATTTATTTTAGCCTCTACCATACAAATAAACTTACTAAAGTAAGATTAGAGAATCACAAGCATGTTTAAATGGTTTCACTATAGTGCAACAAGATTTGTTGGGATGTGAACCATATATAAAAGAACAGTCACTTAGGAATTTCAAAAAATGAGGAGTGTGAGAAGTGAGATGCCATCATGAATTCATGTAAAAAATATAGTATGACACATCTCCCACTTATTTGTTTCCTAATGTAAAAATAAATAAAAAATGACTCTAATGACTCATGAGATACCAGACTAGTCCTTGTAATGAACAATGCTCCCTACAGTCTAAGACAATTGGCCCAAAGAAGTGAGATGAACTCCTCATATGTGATCAAACCAACCATACTATTAGGAATGTCTCATTAGTCTCCTAGGGGTTCCTAAAAGACTCTCTAGTGAATTCTGGACAACACTTCCATACATAGCATACTTATGTTTGTAAGCACATTCATACACCCATTGGGCATCATTCTTAATTCTCCTAAAAGAGAAAATAAATCACTCATGCTTTTATTCAGTCTCAGGCTTTTAACACTGCATTCTAATTAATTAGTCATGGGTGCTAGATATTTTTTTGGATTTTCTATTTTTTTATAGGAAAAGGGTATTATTTTTAGGATTTTTGGTCATCCAAGCCTCTTTTGCTCGTGCTTGATAATTTTGACTCAATTCAATGTGAGGAAACATGAAGACCATAATAGTAAACACTCCATCTTGATTAAACTCAAACTCATCATCAATCGCTCAAATCTTACTGAAAATTTTTAAATAGTACAAAAAAATCCTTAGAATATTGTCAAATTCGTGAAAACGTTGCAAGAAATTTTGATTTTACACTAGATCCAACAATTGGGAACAAACCTTAGGTTCATCATTCATAATGTAACATACCAAATTCTAGAATTTTGTCTTTTGACCCTCTTTCCCACCTTTTCCTTTCATTTCTATCCTTCTTGGCATTTTTGTTCAATTTGTAGAGAATATAATGGTTTAGTGAACATTTATTCACTAATTGTACCAATGGAAGGCTTATGCACAAATACCTCAGTGAAAGCTTAATTATCATAACTAAGTGTTATAAACCTTAATATAACTTTTTTATATGAATTTAAAACATAAAATGATCCTAAGTTTCAAATTTGGTTCGATTTGGATGTTGTTTGTGCAAGTTATGCAATTATATGTACATTCTGGACTTTTATGCAATTTACCCAATTGGGAGGTTTTCTTTTTAAATTATCTCCTTAATTTTAATCCTTAGATATTCCCTTACCATTAACAAGATTTTAAACCATTGGAGAACCTAGTTTCACCTTGGTTTGATGGTATTTCTTTCCAATGGCATTCTAGGGATTACCCTCTTTATAAAGATGCTTATCCTTAAAAGCTATCAACCAATGAGGTTATTTCTTTCTTGAAAAACGGTGGGGATGGCCTAGAATAATCTATGGTCTCTTAGAACTGACTTTTTATATGCATGAAGCCTCTATGAGCTATCCTCTTGCAGGACCATCAATCCCTAGGCTAAAGACACATGGAAAGTCCCTTAAGACTCCTCATGCTTCACCTCTTTCTATATATAGCCATGTATACCCCTTCCCAACTCACAATTCAAAAACTCTTGCTCTCCTTTTCTTTCCTCTAGCTTAGATAATTGTTCCTTCTATATTTGTCCATGAAGTTGCTGTCCCAAGGTAATAGAGGGAGCCTACCTTGGTGAAGAGGGCTCTTAGGGCTTCCAAATTGCTCTATTAGGGTTTCTAAAGCTCCTCCTTGGTAATTTCGACCAAAACTAGTAAGTTTCCTCCCTTCCTTCCCTATTTTCATACTATTAGTCTTCCTTACACCCTATTACATGTCGTAACCATGGACTTACATGGTGAAACCCCACCTAAAACCCTAAAACACCTCATCTCTATGCTCTTTTGCTAGGGTTTATCACCTCTAAGTTGAGAAGGTGATCTTTGTCCAAGAAAGGAGCTAGACTTGGAGCAACCAAACCTTCTAAGCTCAGATCCTTGCTGTTTGGACCTTCTTATCTTCCCTAGAGGTGAGTTTCATAACCCTCTTCTCATATATTTCTTGCTACATGCTTAAAATTCATGCATCTATGTTTAAAATCGATGATTTCCATCTCTATTTACCATGTTCATCTAGGGTTTTGGTTTCTTACCGGTTTGCCTTCTCTAGAAGATCTAGTTTGGATAAGTATTAATCTAAAACCATGATATTAGGTCGAATGGTGTTTTCCCTCCCTCTCTCTCTCTTTGCTTATCTCGTTTGGTTTGATGATGTGTCGGTTTCTGATTGGCTGAATTTCAATAATTCATAACTTTTGATTCCTTTGTCCAAAAACTAAAGTAAAATACATCCTAAACTCAGAAAAACAATTTATTTTCAATAATTATATTTCCAAGTATCAGTTTTGAGCTTTGTCGATGGTGGTTTTCTAGAAAATGATTTAATCACTTAAATATCACCAAAAATAGAATTTAATTAATGTAACTCCAAAATATGCAAAATTATATGTTTTCTTAATCAGAAGAACCTAACTAAGTCTATGGTGATGTTTTCATAGTCTAAATCGAGGTTTTGCTATAAAAAGTAAAAATATGGGTTTTCTCTACCTTAATGCATATATATCATTCTAATACATGTATACGAATTGAAAATAGGAAAAATTGAGCATGGACTCAATCAAGTGATGAAAGTGGGTAATATGAATCATAATGAAAGGTATGTGCAATCCCTATTTATGTATGTGCATTTACACCTTAAGTTGGGAATAATTGTGCCTTAATCTATTTTTCTATAATGATGCTTTATTAAACCCTATTTCATATACTCTTGAATCTTTTGCTATACTTGCCTCATAAATCATTTTTAGAACATTATTATTGGGTCTTGGAATCCCACCACCAAGTTGTAATTATATGATGATTTATCTTTCCACTTTACTATTTCTTGAGCATGATGGTTTATTTGTCTATTTAACTATAGTAGTGGTACTTATGTACAACCACCCACAGAGGGTATGTAAATAATTGCCCAGGGGAACGTCTTATTCTCCCCCTGGGGAATGTGTTATTCCTCCCCTATAAAATTTGATAGGTGACTGGGAATGTATGAATTATCCCCTCACCTATAGGTTGAGGTTCGGTAGGTGCCTCAACCCTACTTAGTTAATGTAGTCCAATTAATATCATTCATGCTACTTCTTATATGTTTTGTAATGGTAAGAATCTATTTTTTTATGTGCCTCATTCTCTTGGCCCTCTCATCTTATGATGATTCAATATATTTATGTTTCATATGATTTCCTTTTCTCTTGTACTTATTCATTATTTGACGCATACCTTGTTTTCCTCTCCCTTTTGTTGGGTGCTTTCCCAACCACCCAGGTGATGAGCAAGGTGATGAACAAGACAAGGAGTATATAGCTTTTGGCTTGGACCTAGCTCTTGGAGATGTTGCTTTGGAGACAAGATTTGAAGTAGTCTAGACTTCCCTCTATCTAGATCCTCATTGTGTGTCTTGATGTAAACCCTAATGGGAGAATTTGATGTATTTTGTAAAGCTTTTATGAAATTGAATACAGTCAGTTATTTTTTATTCTGTTGCTTTCTAATGGTGTTTTTCTTACCATATTTTAGTAAATGGGTGATTTCACCCTCTTACACATAACATGAAATAGGCAAACAAGTAATTTCATATTGTGGGTAGAAACACGCAATCTTAGAATTCCTTGCCAAAGTTGTAAAAAGGAATCAAATGAGATGAATGAAGTTGAAGGTCAAGAAAATATAATGATGATGGGGTGATTTAACATAGGATAAACATTAAGCTTGTCATTCATACCAACATATCCATATTTGCATAAACTAAAAAATACCAAAAAAGTCCTAAAAATGTAAAAGTAAAAGACAAAGGTAGAAGAGATAGAAGGGCATGTTGTCCTACCACCCTAAGCTTAAAATTTTTCTTGTCCTTGAGCAAATCAAATCTTAGGATAGTAGGGATGGTGTGTTCTGTAGTCATCTAACCCCCAAAGGAAAGAGGGTCTCCCAATGATAGTGAAACTTGGATCCTAGATCTTGAGCTTTGTGAGCAAGGATACATGTGTCTGGCTTATTAGATCTGCCATGTATGATAGAATGTAGAGAGTGGTGGATCTTTTCAAGTCTTAAATAGGTCAATATAATTCAAAGACTTGGTGAATTTAGCTTCATACTGATCAAGAAAAGAATTCCTCAGAAAAACATCATCAAGATATCCTTCAAAGTATAGATCTCCACAGTTGGTCCCCATGATGTTTGTTGGATCCTTGATGGGTGATTGGATGCTCTAGAGGGGGGTGAATAGATTTGAATGCACTTATACAAAATTCATTAGACCTTCAAGATATATCACAAGATATGGTTGTTAAATAGGAAATTTGAGTGCAACTAAAACATGCATCGTAAGGGAGAAAGAGATTGAACATACACCAAGTGACAAGCTATGTAGAGTGGTTCCACACTTCAAACTAGAAGTAAGTCAATCCACTACCTACAGAGGTCAACCTTTAGGATTTCTTAACCATTTCACTCTTATGTTCATTCATAAGACTTACAATACATGACCACCAAAGGACTTACCCATCCAAGCACCAAGAGTATTCCACCTTACCAAAGACTTACCCACTTTGCCATGAGTCTTCAGCCTTCTCCAATGTCTTACCTACTCTAGCACAAGTCTTTGACCTTCAAGGACTTTTCTACTCTTCTTGGATCTTCAGCCTTTTCCTTCACATTCACTCGAAGAAGCTTCCACCAAGGACTTACCCACTTGAGCAAGAAGTCTTCTACCTTCACCAAGGTCTTACCCACTCTTGCTCCAAGTCTTCAGCCTTGATCTTCACCAAGGGACTCCTTCCCTTGTTCTTCTTCACCTCTCTTAGCCAAGAGAGAGAACCTTCATCTTCATGGTTTAAATGAGAGATAGGGAGGTGGTGGAAGTGAGAGAGCCTCACAAAATATACATGTAGGACTAGCTCTCTTATAGATTTCCTACTCACTCTAACGAATGCAGCAAGTGATTAAGCTTACAGAGAGAGGAGGTTGTAGGAAGCACTCAACTATAGAATAGGAACCTCACATAGAGTTTTGCATTGAATGCTCAACCTTGGAATGAAGCCCAAGGGGTCCTATTTATAGCTGGGGATGCCCCTTAGCCTTTAGGAACATTTGAGAATGAAAACTAGTCATTTTGTGGCTTGCAACATATGTATTTTCACTTGTTGCAAATCCACAACTGCTAGAAACACTTTTCTACACTTTTTCATACAGTGCAATCGGTCGAGTTTCTATAAAGGTAACTCGATCGATCCCACTAAGAGACAAGACCAATTTAGGGAATCGGTCGAGTTTGTTCTACGATAACTCGACCAATTCACTTAAATCATTTTTGATCTGTAGAGGGATAGGTCAAGTTCTGTGAAATGTAAACTCAACCAATCAAAGGTCATTTTTAAGATCCAATCAGCATCGGTCGAGTTTGCAACTCGACCGATGAACATCTTGATGTGAATTTTGAAAAATGGCTTTTGAATGCTTAAACATTCAATCTAAGTGCTCCTGATTTTTTTCTAAGCTTAATTACAAGTCCCACAATCATTACAAGTGATTTACAACATGATTCTAATGGATTTACATCATAGTCCAAAAACATGCATTTTTATTGACTTTGACTTGTCTTTTCTCCCATTTGATATGCGCAAGTTAGGGAATTTGGAGTGTGTCTATACCTAATCTAAAATCACTCAAGTAGAAGCATTAGACACAAATAAGTGGATTGGTTTATTCATCTTCAAAACAAGGGTTTAGTCAATTTAGACCTTGAATCAACATTCTCCCCCTTTTTGAAGATGACAAACCATTCCATAAATGTATTGAAAGCATTTAAGTAAAGTCATACCTTTGGTGAAACCAAGGGGTTTCAGTAGAATTAAGTTCATATTCTCCCCCTCAATTGGTGTTGGTGGAGTTCTCATACTCCCCTCAATTGATGTTATTTCTCCTTCTCCACCTTACATAGATATATTTCTCCTCTTCATGTAAGACATGCCTTCTCCATGTTTTGTCAAAAGAATACATACCTTTCTCCCCCTTTGTTATTTCAAAAAGTGGGGGTTAAGAAACACCACTTGTTAAGAGAAAGGAGATAAAAAAGTTATAAAAGGAGAGTAGAATAGAATAGCTAGGGGCTTGTCTAAGCATAGAAAGAAAAGCAAGTTAAAGCATGCACTTGAACCACCCATAATGCAAGATAAAGTGCTATAGAAAAATAATAAATCACAATTTTGACCCTCAAGATAACTGAATTCGCCCAAAAAATGTCAGGGCTCATGGCAAAGCCATGAGCCTTGTGCAGAAGGTCGTGTCTGCATAAAAAATACTAGTCTTGCACCAAAAATTGAAACTGGAGCAAAATCTGATTGAAAACAAAAAATACTCCAATTTCTACATACAATATAGCTTTATGCATCCTGCATCACAATGTTATGCAAGCAACTCAAGATAGTAGATATGCAATTCAAGGAACAAGCTTGAGCATGTATGAGACAAGATACAAGCATAGCATACAATGAAATACCACTTGATGAACAAAGCTAGAACTACATGTATATGAACTTCTAGTAGATGATACCACTAGTTAGGACTACTAATAGGATCTAGATCATATAAAGAGATGCACAAGTTAAAGTGTAAGCTATGAGCAGATGGAGAGATATATCCAAACAAAGAGATATTCAATTTTAGAAGCATGGAAGGATATAACTCACTAACAAATATGCATCATTACCAAAGGATGATTACCACTAAGAACCTCAAGGTTGTATCAAAAAAAGATATACACCTAGATAGATGTAGAAAGTTAAAGTACAACGGAAGCAATTTTAGACACAACCAAGAGATCTAAGGAGATCATCATCAAAACCTACAAAACAACTCAAAGCAAATAATTAAAAGATATAGATATACCAATTTAGAGCAATTAGAGAGATAGAGTTGTAAGCAAGATAGGCAATATAGGACATGGCTATATGCATATATAAAGGTATCAAAAGAACGTGTCAAAGAATAAGGCTATTGGTTGAGAAAATCTAATTGAGAGGGAAATTCTCATTCAATAAGTCAGATGTATATTTTGTGCACAGTGTTGTCAGTCGAGTTCTGTGTATTGACAACTCGATCGATGACAACTGTTGGCAACACCCGTTGGTGCCTATCGGTCGAGTTTCAAATAGAACAAACTCAACCGATAAATTTGTAGTCAAAAATCACATGTATTTCATAAAAATATATTTAGAGACATGCTAAAGACATAAGCCATATCCAAACATGTGTAAGCAAGTTAGTAATGCACTATGAAAGCATTAGAAATAATTTTTGAGCAAGAGTGTGAAGAGAATCACAAAGTACCACTTTTGACTCAAAAACCACATGCATAGTGCACACTAACTTGACAAAAACAAGTTAGAATTGGTTATAAGCAAGAAAACCTTTACCTTTGTTCTTATCATTCCTTTTTCCACTTGTTGTCACCCTCTACACATCTCACCTTTCTTCTTTCATGTGGATTGAGAAGTAAATTTGCAATTCAATAGCTCAAGTCAATCCATTTGCAGGTACCTATAAGAAGAAAGATGACATGGTCCCCAATCATATTTTTGGGTCTGGAGGGGTTAGCTTAGCAACCCAAGTCCTATTGCTCTTGGGTGCTTTCCTAAAAGGACAATAGGTATAATAATGCATGATTGATGGATATCATACCATGATAATATTATCAGAGGTTAAGCTTGAGATGTTGGTATAATATGATGGGTAAATGATACACATGTTCTTCATATTACTTATAAAGTGAATAGATGATTTACTGCTCTATCATAGACAGTTGAAATGCTTTAAAAAGATGAGAAAGTTCTAATCTACGTACCCATAGTGATTAATCTTGTTTATTAATATCAAAGAACCTCTGCTCAGTTTTATACTATTTACCTGTGATAATAACATCGCTGGAAAAGAGTTATATCTCTCGTTGGGACAATCGTCTCACCCTGTGGGATCCACATTTTTTAGGTGGATATGCATGATGGGATAGAGATCGTACTGCAGAGGGAGAACAACAGTAACAGGGACAGCAGTAACAGCTCAGGTTGAGTGTACTGTCTGTCGTGTCTTGTAGATAGAAGTCCTATGTGTCATCTCTGTACTCTCAGGTCCTCAGATTTAGTACGTGATGGTTTTATGAAAGATCTAGGATTTTGGATTGAATGCTTCGAGGGTTTCATGTTGCTTATGTATAGGTTTTGGCAAAACAAGTGTTATATGTTATCCTCATGATGAGATGGCACAAAGTATGTACAATGTGAACCATGATATATATAAAGTTTGGTTCTTTCTTTAAAGAGTTTTCCAAGAAATGGATCTCTTAACAAAATGGTTTTACTTTTTAGTGATTTTTTTAAGCTGTTGTTTATGATTATTCCGCATAATTAAGTAACGGCGGTCATTACAATATCTTTTTACCTCATCTTGTAATTGAATTAAACCATATATATATATATATATAAATATATATATATATATATATATTCTTTAATCTCTCATTTGATGCCATTATTCATTAGCATCACATAGCTCATAATTTTAGGGTTAGGGTTAGGTTCTTAGATCCATCCACTAATTTTCATCATTTACCGTTCATTTCATATTCTTTAATTTTTGACTTCTTTCAAATGACGCTCACCATTATTCTTAAAATAAATAATTTAAAATTTACTTAATATATAAAGTTTCTCTCTCATTGAAAGCCTTCATAATCTAGTTTTAATATATTTCATGCAATTTATAGAAACACATGTAATCAAAATATATAGACTATATACTTCATCATACACGTCATTAATTTCCTTTCTAACTTGTAATCACCATTCAATTATTCTTATCCATTTCCTTTCTTGTAATTAGTTGAGTGTACCATGTCATTTACTTCTAATGGCATTCTTATAATTATCAAAGATCATTCTATTCCTTATTCTACTCCTCTCTTTACCTTAAACGAATAGATTAGGTTACATCTTCTTACACCATAATCTCTAGTCATCCTTCCCAATTCATTAATATGTAGCTTCTTTAAAAGAACCCTCATTCATGTGACAATTTACTCATCATTTCATAAGTCATACTAAAAAGATTCATTAGGCTTAGATCATATTAATAAGACTCATCATCTTCTATTAAAGTATCAATACCAACAATTCACATTTCATTACATTCACAACAATATATACAAGTTCTAGATTTATTACTCATATACTTGTCTTAATACTAAACTTCTAGGGTTTGCAAGAAGTCATCTTAGTTCAATGCATCATAAGAATCATATCATTCAGTAATTTCATAGTGGTGCACATGGGTTCATTAGGGATATTCATATAGATGGAAACCCTAGTTTCCATTTCCACATATTTCATTCGTCAATCATAAGTATACATTGATTAATTGACTTATTTGATTCAGCCCCTCAACACAAACCCTAAATAGGAAATATTTCCACCTCATACTGATCATTATGTATATATCATATTCAATTTGAATAATATTCAACATTACACTTGTATAATTCATTCTAATACAATTCAAGTATGATTCTACACATGTCAATTCAATTCCCAAGCATATCAGGCATTGGGATGCAATTTTAAGGAATATTCACATGAAATAACATAGACCTCTATCTATAGAATTTTCCATGGATCATCAATCAATATCAGGAACTAAGCAAGTTCAATTCAATGAGAAATAATTGAAATAAGTAGAATGTGATTCCCTAATATCTTTCCAAATCAATATCTAATCACATACAAATACAAGTAAGGTTTCTAATTATTTTATCTAGATAGAATTAGCCTTTAGACATGAATATAGAGCTTAAGAGGGAGAAACACCCACCAAAGGTGACAAGCACCTTAAAAACGTAGGTCAAACTCTAAATTTCTAGAAATCCAATCATTCTCTAAAAATTGGGAGATTTATATTGTTTCGAATGAAATCAGTTGAGGGATGGAATCTTGACATGTGAGATAAGATTTACCATGAAAGACTATGCAAAGAAGCTAAACTTACTTGATTTCATCATTTCTCAGATGGTGAAACCCTAGGTCAACATCCCCACCACTTTCTCCTCTCAAAACTCTCGATGCCCTCTCTCTATAGAATTTTGTATCTCTAATAGGAGTTATGAAATGTAAGAGATCCTTGGGTGCTAGGTTACTCATATAGATCAATTAAAATGCTCTCATTTGACCCAACTTTACACTTTCTTTAATTTTAGCAGAATTTTCTATCATACAAATGTTAGTGAAGATAATTTACTTAATATGCCAAACCTCCTCCAAAAATTATGAAAATTTAATAAGTTGTGTGTGAATGAATTTTATAACTCTAGAAAAAATTATAAATAATTTAGAGTTACGAATAAATAAATAAAATCAGATACTAGACTATTATACTATAGTTTGCATCATGGTCGGTCGAGATGTTACTAATAAGAAACTCGTCTGACACCACACTCTGTAGAATTCAAACATCATCCAAGAATTGTGAAATATTAATTAGTATGTTTAAAATGGAGTTTTAAAACTACACTTAAAATTTTAGAGCAATTGTATGTACTAATAAAAAGATAAAAATCATATACTACACTTTTATATTTCAATTTGAATGCATGATCGACTGAGTTTGTCCTGGGAAAACTTGGCCAAAAAATAGGTCAAAAAAACTTCAAAAATCCCATATTTTACAAGAACACTTGTAATCAAGTTTCTCAAAATTTATCTAAATTTCAAATAAATTGTGTTTGTATATAAAAATACTAAAAATCATTTAGTACAACATTATACTTTTCAAATTTTGAATTCATATTCTACAAAAACCCTAATTTTGAGTGATTAGGGTTTTCAATTTTGAAACCCAATTATTTGAAATAAAAACATATTTAGAGTTTATCATTAGGTAAAAGTAATCATGATTAGACTATTATCATTAATAAGGTTTTAACAATGATCAATCTAGTTAAGCATGCAATCATTCATGTAAATCCTAATTAGATGGTTAATATGAAAATGGGTCGTTACAATGATTATATGACTAATATAAATAGAGAAATATGTCTTATTAATCCCAAGATAGTCCTTGTAAGGATATCTTGACAAATAATTTCTAATTCTATCCCTCATCCTATATATGGATTTTTCTATGTTTCAAAAACCATAAATCCAGAATAGATAATCCATACTAGATTTAGATTCCCTTTAGATTATGATTCCATACTTGTTGACTAATGGGTGTATAATATACTTTTAGGTTGATAGGAATTATGTGTGAATTTCATCCCCAATAATAGCGTTAGTCATGAAGATCAACTATGTGTTAGGAATTATGATGGTGGCATGTACGACAGAAACAATAACAAATTTCTCCACATATCCTACAAGCAGATCTCATCGACAATGATTTATTCAAAAGAAGAGTGTGTGAGGTATACCTTTGTCATGGAGTAGGTTCACTAACATCCTCCTTACATGATGGTGTCCAACGTTCCTCACATGCATGAACAGTCCTCATCGACATCCTCAAAATACAATCGCACAACGCTTGTGTCTCTACGTAGTCCACACGGATGGACTGGAATTCCTCATCATGTTGTCTGAGTTGGAGGGAAAAAGCACCTTTGCTTGATGACATGCTAGCATCACAGTCACTCCCTCTCTCTCTCTCTCTCTCAGGGATGATGACGACTAGGATTCAGGTACAAGAGTGTGTGTGTAAAATCTGGTTGTCATGCCCATATAAATAGGAGAGAAAAGGAAGCAGAGTTTTTCAAAAACACTAGAAAACAAAAGGTTGCAACTGCATTTAAAATGAGCCATCTCGTGGACTATCAAAAAGGCAATTATAATATTCTAGAATTAATTAATTAACCAATTAATTATATTAATGGATTAACTAATTTTCCATCATTCAGCTCCTGTCAATCACTCAAGATTAGCCGATTGACTTAACAATTTAAATATAATTAATTGGCTTAAACATTTTAACCAATTAACTTAGATTATATCCAATAAATTCTAATAGATTACCTAGAAATTTTGGTAATCAATTTGACTCTAAACATTTCCAATCATGTCTATAATTATACTCCTATTTCAATACATCCTATGTGTGTGGACTTGTAGACTCCAAACTACATTGGCAGTGATATTCATAATCAAAATATGATTTTACAAGCAACAATTGGTATCTATCAAGAATTTATTGCAATCCAAGTGATTGGCGAAGTTGGAGAATAACTTAACCTAGTATTGTGACCAATGTTTCCGTGATTGTATAATCCCTTTATCTCTAATATTCAAATTGAATCTTATATTCATTATTAATTTATATGTACAAAAAGAAAAGTTTTCAATTTTTATCATTTTTTTAACCAAGCCACCATGATAAGAAATTGAGTACCCAAAAAAAGCCATTTAATTATCCTTGACTAGATAGGCCAATCATGAAACCATAAGTCTAAGTGTATGATAGATGGTGAGAAGAAGAAAATTGGTAATATATGACCTATTTGACCTACCCATGTTAATTTTCTAAATTATTAGTTAGGTTTTAGATTAACTCCTTTTAAGGGGTAGATACTTGTATCTTAGTATCTCAGGACAATAATCCAACTTTAGTATAGTCCAAACTATATAACGAACGAACTAGGTAACATTTGGGAGATTATTTTCAGTTAATTACACCCTAATTAGCATAATAAAACTTTGCTAAAATCATAGTGAAACTTAATTATATAACCTAAAATAAATCAAGACAAAATTTGTATTCATAAAAGTAAGGTAAGCTTCTATATTGACAAAACTCAATTGAATGAATCATTTAATAATTGATAAATTAGTATGTAAAAAAATCAATCAGGATGGTGGACTAGGCTAAGAATGGGCGCATTTGGGGGGGGGATATCTTTTAAGTGGTGGAATTTTGTAGCATACTCAACTTTAGGTACATGCCTTATCCCTATCCATCTTTTATGACTTTTCAAATAATTGATATTAGGTAAAATTTTGTCTAAAGAAAATAGTGCATTTGTTTTAGAATAGTCAACCAATTGATATATAGTCAAACACATAAACATTTAACTCTAATTTGAATATTTAACTTATTTACTAGATTTATTTTACATATAGAGTGATTAATTTACCCCTAGTGTAATTAATTACCTTATTTTGCATAAAACCTAATGTAATATTTTATATAGATTACATAATGTCTAATATAGCCTCTTGTTAATTTTCTGGCTCAACCATTGGTAAATAGTTAAAAATGTAGGAAATGACTCATTTATGGACTTTTTATAAATCATGGCAATTAAATTCATTAACTCATTCAAATTCCTTGTAAATATTTTATCTAGTTAATACAATACAAAGTTTAGATTTTGTAAAATATATTTAGTATTGAATCAACTTTTGTATGTGTATAAAATGCTAAAGTAAAAAAAGTGTTCCTTGCCTACTTTATGGCCTTAATTTATACAAAATGAAAAATTCACATTTTATTTAGGTATTTGCACCTCTAATCTACCTCTCCCTCAAATTTCACATTGTTTGATATTTATTTGACCAATTATTTATTTGATACAAACTAAACCACTATTCATACCATTAACTTCATTTAGTGTTAAATGAAGTTCCATTTGTCTAAGTTTCTACATTTATTCATGTAGTGTATCCTTCCTTTCAAACACTCGATCCTAACATCCTATAACAATAGTTGTACTAGCTTGAAACTGCCTTGCGCCCTCTCCTTTCCTCCCCAACCACCTATTCACTTCTCTTCCATCTCATCTTCCTCTCAGCCTCCCCCTTAACCTATAGCCCTAGGTCTAGGTCATCCTTGCCACCTCCTCTCTAATGCCCTATAACATGCATATGTTCCCCTTTAGTCTTTGTCGCCCATATATTTCTTCTCCTTTCCTTTTTGTCTTCTCTCCAGTAGATGCAAATGCCTTAGCCACAATGTTTATTTCCCACATGATGCCTTGCAGTCTATAAAACCATCATGAATAGTCACAAAACTTAGGGAAGGTTGTTGAGATTACCATGTGTAGTATTTGTTACTAGCTAAATTGCCTCCACCACCCAAGGGTAATCCAACCACCACACTCCTTACAAATGTCTTTTTATCCCTACCCATTGACCTGCAAGTCTGAATCATTGAAAAAAATTGGGAAAGGAACAAGAGATCACCTCAAAAACCTCCTTATTGGAGATCACAACCTAGGTCAATATCACTAGCTACTAACCTACATTTGCATCAACTCCATATGTATAGGAGATGAATAGAAGTCATCCCATCTACGATGATCTCCCCTCCTATTGAAGCTTCATTTGTAGGCTGCCAGCTGTATCGATGAACGAATTATTGTTGTTGTTCCTTGCACCTAGATCATCTACTATCATGCCAAGGAGGCATGAGGAGAGAGGAGGTTTGTTGCACCTATACCTGCTAAACTCGATTAATTTCATTGTTGCAACCTGTTCGTGAGTAACCCTACTCTTGTATTGCCTAGTTTGATGAATCAGTTTAAAGGATATCTATTACTTGAGAGGAAGGATGATACTCTTGAAATAAACAATATCTGATTAAGGAAACTGGTACCTTACATCGGTATACATATATTTATATCAGTGTATTTGATAGGAGTATGTGTATATGTAAGCTCGTTTCCTATAACATTATTGTTTTCAAACCAGTTCATAGTTATACTTAAATTTGAGTTGATGATTATCTCAATGCCTATAATATGAAGCATATTCATAAAGATAAACTACATAAGCCAATCAATTGCAGTAGGATGATATATATATATATACACATATATGTACAAATATTTACATGCCTACTAGCATTAGTACATCGTATGTGTTAATTTATGACTGTGGAATTTTTTTACAAATGAAGGGATGGAAATGGATTCATATAATGATTGATATTACAAATATAAAGAAAAACCATAGTTTCCCGTTCATAATAGTTAGTCATTTAAAACTTATGCTATATAGGAATATTAGTATATTGTAAGTATATAAAGATAGATATGTATTTATTATATTTTATATGGTAAGAAAAATGATTATATGTTAGACATAATATTAGATAGAAATCAAATCATGTGATACGTAAAACATGGTAATCTAACCTAGTTGATACATCACTCAATATTTTGGTATATGAAATTAAAACTATAGATTCACGTGTTTATTTTATGATATGAAGAAGTATCTTATCTATATTTTCCTTACATGAATTGAAGGGTACAAAAAAAGAGCATATACTAGATTTTACTTTGAATACATGGATGAAATTATAATTTAACAAAATCTACTTCACATGACTTACACGTCTATCAAGTATATGAATATACTTTATTTTATATAACCATATGGAATATAATTGTATTCATATATACATGAGTGTCAGAACATCTCTTTCGATCAGCATTAATGCCAACCATTAGAGGGAAACCCAAAATATAGACCCATGTTATGAAGCAAAACAATTAATTCTCATTAATGTTATTAACACGGTATATGAAAAACATAACTAATTCTTTTTCCTTTTTTATTTCTTCACAAATTTGACAAACTGATGTCACATCACGAATATCACATTAAGATATCACAAATCATATTCAACTCTATCAAAACTAGAATCAAATTTTACTACTCACATACAATTTAGTTTACATCAAATACATGTACATGAAAGAATAAAATCAATATGCTACCCATCCTAGGAAAGAGAGTGTACAGGGGCAATCTAATCTACCTAGATTGTTCTATTTATATTTTCTTTTTCACGAACTCTCTATGGATAGAATTATACCTAAGCCATTTGAAACAACCTCATGAGACTCATATAGATCCATAGTGAGTGGATACCTCCCACTCAAGTTGAGTACATGCAACAACATCAGATTAAGTATAATGAACTTAAAAAAATTATAGATATTGTAAAGTCTAATACATAGATCTAGAATATAATAAAATCTAGTTTATGATAATAATCTAATCAATCAAGAAGGTAAACACTTAGAACAAATCCAACATTAAAACATATTTTAGAGCATGTCTCTGAGCATATCAGTAGAGGATAGTTAATTTAGAATGACAATACTTCAATATGAGTAACAAGTCAAGATCTAAACATTTGAAATTAATGCATAATAGTAACATCATCTTTGTGACACCCCACTAGTCGGACCAAGAACACATCCTGCAGTCCTAAAGCTGAAGTCCACATAAGATATATTTCCCAAACAATACTATCAGATGACAAGCAATCCAAATCATATTTAGAGACAATATAAATCTCATCATTAACTTGTTGTCAACATTTAAGATCTTCAATTCCAAACTAGATAGATAAGAATATAAAGTAGATAATCTCTATAATAAAATAGTATTTTCCACAACAATAAACATAATAAAAAATGGTAAATCATCAGCTAGCATTATAAGGAATGTCACAACATTCAAATCATATTCTACATGGCTTGTCACCTTTTATTCATTTTCCCTGAAACTACTTCATTTGTACCTCACCGAGCAAATGTCGCCACACCCAATTCTCGTGTCACTACTCATTGTCACTATCTTAGGGTTTAAATGACCACCCTAAGATATCAACAACAAACCTTGGTCCACATTAAGGTTTCCTAAAGAGGCTCATGTCCACATCTCGAGTACATGAGATAGGAACCAACAAAATAATATATCACATATTACAACATTTCTCATCTTTTCATATTTCACATATTTCATTTCATTAGATTCTATTCCTCATGTACATAGACTTTCACAACAAGGATTTAGGGCCAGAACCACTCTAGATGACTCACTCCTAAATCCTGGTGGTCTAACCTTTAAGGTCTCAATCAACACTCTAGAAATCCTTCTCATAATTCACCAATTACTACAAGGAGATCTGTTTTGTTTCCACAGTGTGGTGCTCGGGGGAAACTCACAATGTTTAGGGTATCTAACTATATGTGTCATCATTTTACTTGTTATTAATCTCTTCTACACTTATTAAAAGAATTCAAAACACCGTGTATCATATGTGTGTATTCTCACATAACTAGAATAACATGAAATAGATTAGGCTTATAAAAAAAGACAATGACCAAAACATGAAGCACAACAATCTATAATTTGCAACACATATAAATCTTTACATTTCCACATCATCTCTTAGAAGTCATCATCAGCGGGCTTTCAGTCTGAGACATAATCTCATTGTCTAGCATTTAACCTCATTAGCGTTTCTCAAACCAGAGAAAGGAAATTCTATCTCAATATATTTCTTATCCATTCATTTCATATCATGATTCTCATTGAGTATTATAGAGATATTATAACTATCAAAAATATAAGCATATAGACATCTCATGTCATTCATCATGCTTAGAATAGGCTAAACATGCAACAAATACTTATCCTATCTAATTTCTACAGATATGAATGAATCTCAAGTATAAACATGCATAACACATTTACTACTTCCCTCTTACTATTTTCCACTCTTCATTAGGGCTACTATTCAACACATAAGTGATCTCATTTGAAGTCTATCATAAAAGACCATCCTCAGAATACAAGTATCCTAACATACAATAATAATTCTAGAGAACATTATTATAAACCATTTCATATCCTTGTACCTCATCTTGTAATTAAATTAAACCTTATTCATATGCATTTCTTAATCCCTCATTTGATGTCATTATTCATCAGCATCACATAGCTCATAATTTTAGGGTTAGGGTTAGGTTCTTAGATCCATCCACTAATTTTCATCATTTCCCTTTCATTTCATATTCTTTAGTTTTTAACTTCTTTCATATGATGCTCATCACTATTTTTAAAATAAATCATTCTAAATTTACTTAATATATAAAGTTTCTCTCTCATTGAAAGCCTTCATAATCTAGTTTTAATATATTTTATGCAATTTAGAACAACACATGTAATCAAAATATATAGACTACATACTTCATCATACACGTCATTAATTTCATTTGTAACTTGTAATCAGCATTTAGTTATTCTTATTGATTTCATTTCTTATAAATAGTTGAGTACCATGTCATTGACTTCCAATGGCATTCTTATAATTAACAAAGATCATTATTTCCCTTATAATACTCCTCTTTTTAGCTTAAAATAATATATTAGATTACATCTTCTTACACCATAATCTCTAGTCATCCTTCCCAATTCATTATTATATAGCTTCTTTAGAAGAACCCTCATTCATGTGAGGGTTTACTCATCATTTTATAAGTAATACTAAAATAGATGCATTAGGCTTATATCATATTAGTAAGACTCATCATCTTCAATTGAAGTATCAATACCTACAATTCAACATTTCATTACATTCATAACAATATATACAAGTTCTAGCTTTATCACTCATACTTGTCTTAATACTAAACTTCTAGGGTTTGCAAGAAGTCATCTTAGTTCAATGCATCATAAGAATCATATCATTCAATAATTTCATCATGGGGCACATGGGTTCATTAGGGATATCCATACACATGGAAACCCTAGTTTCCATTTCCACATATTTCATTCTTCAATCATAAGTATACATTGATTAATTGACTTATTTGATTCAACCCCTCAACACAAACCCTAAATAGGGAATATCACCACCTCATACTGATCATTATACATATATCATATTCAATTTGAATAAGATTCAACATTACACTTGTATAATTCATTCTAATATATTTCAAGTATGATTCTACACATGCCAATTCAATTCCCAAGCATATCAGGCATTGGGATGAAATTTTAAGCAATATTCACATGATACAACATATCTCTCTATCTATAGAATTTTTTGTGGAATGTCAATCAATATATCAGGAACTAAGCAAGTTCAATTCAATGAGAAATATTTGAAATCAGTAGAATTTGACTCCCTAATATCTTTTCAAATCAATATCTAATAACATATAAATATAAGAAAGGTTTCTAATTATTTTATTTGGATAGAATTAGGCTTTAGACATGAATATAGAGCTTAAGAGGAAGACAAACACCCACCAAAGGTGACAGATGCCTTAAAAATGTAGGTCAAACTCTAAATTTCTAGAAATCCAATCAAACTTTAGTAACTGAATCCATTTCTTCCTCGTTTCAACTTAGAAATCCTAGAAATTGGAAGATTTACATTGTTTCAATTGAAACCAGGTGATGGATGGAATCTTGACATGTGAGAGAAGATTCACCTTGAAATACTATGTAAAGAAGCTAAACTTACTTGATTTCATCATTTCTCGGATGGTGAAACCCTAGGTCAACATCCCCACCACTTTCTCCTCTCAAGACTCTAGATGTCCTCTTTCTCTCTAGAATTTTGTATCTATAATAGCAGTGATGAAATATGAGAGCTCATTGGGTTCTAGGTTACTCATATAGATCAATTAAAGTGCTTGAATCAATTACAAATTAACACAACTTTACACTTTCTTTTTTTGGCAGAATTGTTTATCATACAAATGTTACTGAACATTGTTTACTTAATATGCCAAAACTCCTCCGGAAATTATGAAAATTTAACATGTTGTGTGAGAATGAATTTCAGACCTCCAAAAAAAAATTATAAATCATTTCGAGTTACTACTAAATAAATAAAAATCAGATACTATACTATTAAATTCTACATTAGATGGAGAGGTGGATACCTCAAAAGAGTATGCTAGGGTTTGGAGGAGCCTGTGGCGGCGGCCATGGAGGCCGCGGCTCTGGGCGATCGGACTCCTCTCAGTGTTCTCATCGCCTCGCGGCTGAACAAACTTCCGTCAATCCAGCCTCTGCTAGAACGCGATTCGAACCTACAATCCCAACCGGAACCGACGTACCCATGGAGGAAGTCACAAACTCTGGGGGAAGCCCAAAAGCATCCTACAAAGACATGGTTGCGGGCCGCACTAACAAGATCCCTTCATCGCTTTCCCAAGTCACCCCTGATATCCTCACCACAGCGGATATAAGTATTGACAAAAGTGGAAGTGTTCCAGCCATTACGGTTAACCCAGAACGTATTCCCACCCTGCTGGAACCATGGAAGTACGCTGTGGTTATCAAGATCATCGGAACCACCGTAAACTTCAATGTCCTTATGAATAGAATCACAGCCCTCTGGCAACTAACCGGAGAGTTCCGTGCTATTGATTTGGACATGGGATACTACATCATACAACTTTCCAGCAACGATGAATTCATCCGAGCCATGACAGGCGGCCCTTGGATGATCTTTAATCACTACATCTCTGTGCAATCCTGGTCATCGTCCTTTCGACCTTCTGACCCCATCCCTTGGAAGCTTGTTGTCTGGGCAAGGATTGCGGACATGTCGATCTATTTATACCAAAACCAACTACTCGAGATGATCGGGAATCTGATTGGAAAAACCATCAAGATAGATACCACAACACAATCTGGCCACCGCGGGAAGTTTGCGCGCATAGCAGTGGAGGTGGACACCAACGCCCCCCTACTGCCGGCAATCTTCCTTAATGGAGGTCGGTACAGGCTGGAATATGAAAACCTGCCTACTTTCTGCATGAAGTGCGGAAGACTGGGACATGAGAAACCCGACTGTAAGTTCAGTCCTACATTCCCAAGCGGAGACCCCTCTACATCGGCACAATCTGCGGTTGTTCTCCCGCCAACGTACACCAGCGATATCCATGCCAAGATACCCGAGCGCAGACCCCCTCCAGCTAAGAAGGATGCTCCTCGCCAGGATGAGAAACCGAAAGCGACCAGCTCTAAGCCCTCAACACAACCCAAGCCTCCACCAAATCCTAACAACGATGGAGAAAGTGAAGACGATTGGGAAACCGTGGTGAACCGTAAGCAAAAAAAGAAGCAGTAAAAGAGCAAGACTCCACCGTCATCTACTGGAGCCCCCAAGCCCCCAATAAATGCAGAACAGAATGCAAAGGACCCAGAACCCAAGGACACTGCTATCGTCCTTATGGATGATGAGATCTGTGAAGGGCGTAATAGAGACATGGAATTTGCCTCGTCTTTTCGCTTCCAGGCAAATACAAACACAGGACCGCCGAAACTCCTTGCTCCCTTTAACTGGGGGAACAGCTCTAACAGTGGGGGAGTAATGCTCTGAATCCGCAAGATTGTCTATCAGACAGTCAGCCCAGGCAGAGAGCGCAAAAAAGGCAGGCTGGCTCAGCTGGTCGAAGGACAGAGTCTTAGAACAGACACTGCAAGATCACTCTCCTTCCTGGAGGAGGGACAACCACCAGGAACCGGCTCCGCTGAGAGCCAGGACGTGGGCCTCCGCGCTGTTATCACTTAAGTCCTAGCGAGGACTTTTCCTCAGATGTGTTCCCATATGACGAACATCATCTGTTGGAATGTCCAGGGAGCATGCTCCAAGGACAAGATCAATCTTGTCAGAGAATTCAAAAGAAAGTACAAAATCCATGTCCTCACGATTGTCGAACCCCGTTGCAGCGGGGTCAAGGCTGCAAACATTATCAAGAAACTGGGATACACCTGCTCCCACAGAGTGGAAGCTCTTGGCTTCTTAGGAGGTGTTTGGGTCCTTTGGGACAACCACTGATGCAAAGTAGAAATCCTCCAAAGTCACCGACAATTCGTCCATTGTAAGATGAATGATACCTGGTTCCTCACCTTCGTGTATGGCAGCCCTAATCCACAGAAACAATCCTTTCTATGGAGCCGACTTTGTACCCTCTCTTCTACTATCGAGGGAGCCTGGACTGTAGCTGGCGACTTCAACACCATGTTGGACGTCAGCGAAAAGAATGACGGGAAAGGTTTTGACAAGCGATCATGCCGGAGCTTTCACTCTATGCTGCTTACAACTGGGCTAGCAGATACCCGTCCGTCTGGGAAATTCTTCACTTTCAAAAAGGGCAACCTACGAGAAAAACTAGACCGAGTGGTAGAAAACGTTGATTGGTTATCAATCGAGAATGGCATGAGAATCCGTGTCCTCCCTCGTCTCTACAGCGATCATAACCCTATCTTGATTACTGGGCATAATGACAATCGGAAACGTTTCTTTAACTTCCGCACGAGGGCAAGCTGGAATCTAATTCCTGAGTTCCATAAGGAACTTCTTCCCAGCTGGGACAATTCCAAAAACTTCACTGACATCCTTCCGGACTTCCAGCGGGCTGTGACCAAATATGAATCCAGGCGCCTGAAATCTCAAAACAAGAAGAAAGACAGTATTTTGCGGCAACTTAACAATTGCCAGGTACAATCCCCATCCCACCGTAATGCTTCTACTAACAATCTTTGTGTTCGTTTACAAGAGGAATACAAAACTATATTGAGACGAGAAGAAGCCGATTGGCAACAAAAAGCCAACATAAACTGGCTACAACATGCAGACAGAAACAACAAGTTTTTCCATTCTTATGTCAAAGCCCGGAGATCCCAAAATCGCATCTCTAGCATCTGAGACAAGAATGGCGACTGGCTCACTGATCCTGCTCACATCCGTGACCACGTACATACTTATTTCAGCTCTCTTCTCACCGCCCCTGCAACCTCTCCATCCACTAGTGAAAGGATCATAAACTATATTGGCAACTTCCCAGGAGGCCAAGGTCTGCACGAGCTTGATAGGGTTCCTACAGCTGATGAGATAAAGAAAGTGGTGTTTCTTATGGCCCCGACAAAGGCACCTGGCCCTGACGGTGTACACAATGGCTTTATCCAAGCAAACTGGCATCATGTTGGTCAGTCCATAACTCTACAAGTCACTGAAACATTCAGAACTGGTATCATTGATCCTCGTCTGGCAGATTCACTCATGGTGTTGATTCACAAGGTACAACATCCACAACGGTGTAACAAGCTTCTCCCTATTTCTTTAAACAACTGTTGCTTCAAGATTATTTCAAAAACCATTGTGGAACGCATCAAGCCATATCTCCACAATTGGATCTCAGAAACTCAGTCGAGTTTTATACCGGGCCGCCGCATTAGTGACAATATCCTGCTTGTCCAGAAGGTGATTCATTCCATGAAGCATAAGAAGGCAGGGAAGAAATGGGCATGTATCAAACTTGACCTTTCTAAGGCCTTTGACATAATGAGATGGCCATTTATCAAAGACACCCTCGTCAAGGTGGGACTCCCATGGAAGCTCATTTCGCTAATCATGCAAATCATCTCCACAGGATACACCTCCATCCTTTGGGAGGGTTCCCCTACTGAGCCCTTTCGCTCCAGTCAGGGGGTGCGACAGGGTGACCCCATCAGCCCATATCTCTTTGTACTTTGTATGGAGAGAATCAGCCAAGCTATTTCCCAAACTGTCAATTCCGGTGATTGGAAGCCTATCCTTCTGTCTAGAGGAGGAATTCCCCTGTCACACCTCATGTTTGCAGATGATATCTTGCTCATGGCAGAGGTCTCCAAACCTCAAGCGTATACAATTTTAAAAGTCATAGATGATTTCAGCATTGTGTCCGGGCAGATGATCTCAAAGGACAAGTCCAGATGCTTCTTCTCCCCAAATACTTCTACTTCTGAGAGATGAAGTTTCTGCTGCAAATTAGGTATTCAGCAAACGGATGATCTTGGGAAATATCTGGGAGTCTCGGTGCTCCACCACAGGATCAATAAATCAACACATGTAAGCCTCATTTCTTCCATCCAGGGGCGTATGAACAGCTGGGCTGCAAAAAGTCTCTCCCTTGCAGGGCGTATTACCCTTGCAAAGAGTACACTACAATCTATTCCATCCTTCACGATGCAATCCGTCAAGCTTTCTCCTAGTCTATGTGATGACATAGATCGCCACATCCGTGACTTTCTATGGTCGGGAGGGCGCACGCAAAAAAGAATCTCACCTATATCATGGAAGAAGGTTGCTCTACCCACCTCTCATGGCGGACTAGGTCTTAAGTCTGCACGGGAACAAAATGAAGCACTCATGTTGAAAAATGTATGGTACTTCATGACACAGCCAAACACCCTCTGGGTCAAAGTAATGCAAGGGAAATACATGCACAATGGGAGGATAAGCAAGAAACCATGCTCCTCAGCGTGGGCGTTCATAAAAAGTAACATAGACAGGCTCGAAGGAATCAGTCATAAGATGATCTGTTCTGGCCAAACGATCAACGTATGGAAAGACAAATGGATCCTTGGTAAATCTCCAATGGATTATGATCAATCACTTTCTATCCCTCCTGGTCTCGAGGACCTTACTGTGCAGTCTATGAAACACCCAGATTCCGGTTGGGACTGGGGCTTTATTAATAACTACCTTCCACAACCAGTTCCGCGTATTCTCCAATTTAGCAGCGTTCCTGAGCATGATTGCGGCGCCGACACTTGGATTTGTCCCTTCACCGCTGCGGGTGAGTTCACCTCGAGCTCTGCTTATACCTGGCTCCGAAACCAGCCCCCCAGCCCATCCTCGACTATGTGGAAACAAAACTGGTCAGCAAATCTTCCAAGCAGAATCAAGACCTTCCTATGGCTGGTCCTGCACAGGTCGCTCTTAACTAACCTTGAACTGGTTCGAAGGCATATAGCTTTGGACGACCGCTGCCAACTCTGCAACAACAATCAGGAGTCACTTATACATTGCCTCAGAGATTGTCCGCACGCTAAAGCAGTTTGGCAAGGCCTGCAAATGGCGGGTGATTTTTTCCAGTTGTCGGAACAGGCATGGATCCATGAGATGATATCTCCCTATGCATGCCCAAGGAAACGCACTCTACATTGTGTTGGCTGCTGGTCGATCTGGCGAAATCGCAATGACATTACCCATGGAGGAAAACCACGACATAGTTCAATCCTAACTGCCTTCATCAAGGAGCGCACATCCTCAATCTTAGAACTGCAGTCTTCTTTACAACCTCAACTCAGTCCGCTCACTGCCTCCATCAGGCCACCTTCAAACCACGAAGTCATCATCTTTGTTGATGCTGCTTTCAAGGAGCACTCTAAGAGAGCAAGTATTGGCATTCACGTGGTCAACAGTTCTGGAGCATGCATTCTTGGTACTGGCTTACCCACTATGACGACATCAGCTCTGGAAGCTGAAATCATGGCTATCGTTCATGCCCTTCTTCTGTGTAAAGAACATCGCTGGACTTCAGTTGTTTTCTATTCTGATGCTTCATCCGCGATTAAGCTCTTACAAGATTCAAACATTCCTGCGTGCAGATTTGAACAACACCGGAGACGCTACGCCTCTCTCATGCTGGGGTTCACCAGCATACAACTCTCTTATATCCCTAGAAGTCACAACTTCATAGCGGATAGTATTGCAAAACACACTTTGTTCTCCTTCTCCCCACATGTTTTCCAATTCAATAAACCTTATTGGCTTTCCAAGGATATTCATGTAAACCTCAACTCTATTTGGTCCGTAATAGAGAACGGGATGAGTAAAATCTAGTCTCTATGGCTTGGAAAAAAAGATACTATACTATTATACTACAATCTACATCATGGTCGGTCGAGTTGTTACTAATAAGAAACTCGGTCGACACCACACTCTATAGAATTAAAACATCATCCAAGAATTGTGAAATATTAATTAGAATGTTTAAAATGGAGTTTTAAAACTACACTTAAAATTTTAGAGCAATTGGATGTACCAATAAAAAGGTAAAAATCATATACTAGACTGTTATATTTCAGTCTGATTGCATGATCGACTGAGTTTGTCCTGGGAAAACTTGGCCGACAAACATGTAAGAAAAACTTCAAAATATCCAATATCTTACAAGAACACTAATAATTGAGTTTCTCAAATTATATCCAAAATTCAACTAAATTGGATTTGTATATAAATTTTTTAAAAATCATTTAGTACACCACTATACTTATAAAATTTTGTATTCATATTCTACCAAAACCCCAATTTTGGCTAATTAAGGTTTTCAATTCTCAAAACCCAATTATTTGAAACAAAATCATATTTAGAGTTTCTCATTAGGTTTAAGGAATCATGATTAAACTATTATCATTAATGAAGTTTTAACAATGATAAATCTAGTTAATCATGCAATCATTCATATAAATCCTAATTAGATGGTTAATATGAAAATAGGTTGTTACAATGAGTATATGACTAATATAAATAGAGAGATATGTCTTATTAATCCCTAGATAGTCCTTGTAAGGTTATCTTAACAAATAATTGCTAATTCTATCCCTCAACCTATATATGAGTTTTTCTATGATTCAAAAACCCTAAATCCACAATAGATAATCCATACTAGATTTAGTTTCACTTTAGATTATGATTCCATACTTATTGACTAATGGGTGTATAATATACTTTTAAGTTGAGAAGGATGATCTGTGAATTTCACCCCAAGTAATAGGGTTACTCGTGAAGATCAGCTATGTGTTAGGAATTGTGAAGGTGGAAAGTACGACAAAAACAATAACAATTTTCTCCACATATCCTACAAGCAGGTCTCATTGATGATGATTTATTCAGAAGGAGGGTGCCTGAGGTATACCTTTGTCATGAAGTAGGTCCACTAACATCTTCCTCACATGATGGTGTGCAACGTTCCTCACGTGCATGGACGGTCCTTGTCAACATCCTCCAAATACAATCTCATAACACATGTGTCTCTACATAGTCCATGTGGATGGATTGGAACTCCTCATTGTGCTCTCTGAGATGGAGGGAAAGAGCAACCTTTTCTTGATGACGTGCTAGCATCATAGTCACTTCCCCCGTCTCTCTTGGGGATGATGATGACTAGGATTCATGTACAAGTGTGTGTGTGTGAAATATGGCAGTCATCGCCATATCAATTGGAGATAAAAGGAAGCAAGGTTTATTTGAAAACACCGGAAAACAAAAGGTTGCAACCGCGTTTAAAATGTGACATCTCATGGAATGTTAAAAAGACAATTAGAATATTCTAGTATCAAATAATTAACCAATTAATTATATTAATGGATTAATTAATTTTTCATCATTCAGCTCCATCCAATCACTCGATATTAGCCTATTGACGTAACAATTTAAATATAATTAATTTTCTTAAAAATTTTAACTAATTAACTTAGATTATATCCAATATTATTCTAGTAGATTACCTAGACATTTTAGTAATGAATTTGACTCTAAACATTTCCAATTATGTCCACAATTATACTCCTATTTCAATGCATCCTATGTGTGTGACCTTGTAGAATCCAAAATACATTGGTAGTGATATTCATAATCAAATTATGATTTTACAAGAAATGATTGGAATCTATCAAGAATTTATTGCTACCCAAGTAATTGGAGAAGTTGGAGAACAAGTTAACCTACTATTGTGACCAATGTTACAGTGATTGTATAATCCCTTTGTCTCTAATATTCAAATTAAATCCGAGGCATGGAAACATCATCCTCTTATTGTTTAATCTTTTTTCCTTTATCTAGAGTTGATTATTGATATACGCATGTGAGCATGGCCATGCATTTAATAGTCTCACTCATCAAGTGGCCAGGATATCATTCCAACAGGAGGGGCAAACTCTGTCTATGTCACTCATATTAATCCACATGTGTTACAATGCACACTACCTGTATAGAAACCCTTTTTCAAGGTCACGTTGAGTAGTGATAAAGCACATTGAACAACATGTAACTATTGTAGTGACTTCAGGTCTAAGGACCACAATTACCATTGTCACACTTAAGATGTGATTTTGACTGCCATGATTGTCTTCCATGTATCACACTCAAGGTGGGTATGTCCAGTAAACTTGTTCATAACAAGTACATATGTGTTTGGTTTGATATCTAATACTGTTATTAATAAGAAAGAGTCATCAATCAAGACACATATTAGTCTTGATGTCTTATTTTGTCCCCTAATATCTACAATAATATCAGACTAGGGACTAAGACAAGAATGAATACTCTTAACATAGACATGATCTCATGTTCTGGTCCTCAACCTAAACTCACATGTCATTGAGTCATACATTCTTGGGATATTATTATATTTATTCATTATCCCATATTCAAACAAGCATAATAAACCAAATTGCACTACTACAGAAAAGGCCTTTGACATCAGTTTCCAAGCGACACCCAAGTGGGCGCCGCTAAAAGTTGACACCTTCATTGTCGGTTTCTAATCGACACCATAACCCTTCCCGCCACTGAAAATGCGCCAGCAAGGGAACTATAAGTGTCAGTTCTTAATGAAAATTGACACTATATCATGATCAAAGTCGTCGGTTATTAAACAAAAACTGACGCCATAACCATTCATGCCACCGAAAATGCGCCAGCAAGGGAACTATAAGCGTCGGTTCTTAACAAAAACCGACACTATATCATGATCAAAGACGTCAGTTATTAAACAAAAACCGACGTCATAATCCTTCCTGCCATTGAAAATGTGCCAGCAAGGGAACTATAAGCATCAGTTAGTAAAGAAAACTGATACTATATCATGGTTAAAGACGTCGGTTATTAAACAAAAACCGATGTCATTACCCTTCCCCCCACAAGCCAGTGAGGGCACAAAGAAGTTAGTTTTTTGCTAATAACTGACGTTGTATGTCTTTGGTGTCGGTTTTATACAAATAATTGACGCCTGTGTTCTGATTTTTTGTGTTATCAGTTTGCAGGCTGATGCAGGGATTTTGAGTCACTTTTATAGACTTTTTTGCATGTGTTTTATGCGTGTTTTGGTCATATTTGTGATTAATAACGCATGATTCACTACCTTTAGTCTATAATCTCATTTTGCATCAAATTTATGTAGTTTCATCTTATTCTGTATAAAAGATCATATTTGTTGGATTTGATTGGTGTTCTTCTTTTCATTTTAGGCAATTCAGATATCTGAATATGTCGATACCATCGACCTGGTCACAGTGCATTGTCGGAGAAGAGCAACCAGGAGTCAATACCATCGATGGGACTGTCGATGGTATCGAGAGAGCGTCAGCGAGCCAGATTTTTAGAGGTCGATATTATCAACCCAGGAGTCGATACTATCGACTTCACCTGAGTAGAGGCAGCTTCAGTGTCAGATTCTAGAGAAAAGTGACACCTAAGGCGTCGATACCATCGACACACCGTCGATGGTATCGAGGCAAAATTAGAGAGAACACCAAGAATCGTGCAAGTGCCAGTGCCTCATGCAGGTCGATACCATCGACCCACGTCGATAGTATCGACGTCGTCAGATCAGAATTTACTAAAGATCATGTCTAATTGTACGGTGGTGATCTTTGGGGCGACCTAAAGTGGTGCATATACCTAATTACGGATGCCCTAAGTAATCTATCACGTTTGGAGCCATTGCATAAGTCTCGAGGAGGAGGAGAGAAGAACAGAGCCCAGAGCCATGCCTTGATCATTCTGAGAGCCGTGGAAGGAGTTTCCCACTGCTAAAAGGTTGTAGATCGCTCATCCTACGCTGGGGAATGCCCAGATCTCCTCCGTTCAGGGGTTTACATCACATCTATTCACGTTTTCCATATATTTTCCCTTTCTCTCATCATGTCTTTCATTGAGATGAACATGCGGGGCTAATCCCCTTTATCTTTAGGATCGGGAGTAGCCCGGGTAATCGTTGTATGATAGTTTTGACATAGTTATCATAATTTGTCTCTAAAATCCATGGTATGATTTCGTTTTCTCCATTATATCATTATGATTGATCACCCTAATGATAATTTAATACCTTTAATTACTTTGAAAGAAGAATTAACAGCTGAAAAGAGACGAATATCACATTAACTAATAAATCCTTTGAACAAGGCGATGTACAGTTAATGGTGGAAACCCAGAGTGTGATCTTCATGCACCTAATTTAGGGTATAGGTTACTACTACCATGGAACCGACTTAGATTTAGGTAGTGAATTGTATCACGACAGCGAACAATTCTGACTACAGGCCACTATCTGGAATATGAGACAAATTAGGATAATTGTGTAGGAATTAGTACAATGAGAACCTACGGTGAAACCGCAATCCTAAAGATTCCATCTTTAATTGATTAAACCAACCATTTAATCGATTGTTTTGCTTTCTTTTATTCTTCTTTTCTTTTTCAATCAACTCTCAAACCATTTCAATCGGTCTAGCTGATTGCGAACAGTTAGTATTAGTCTACCGAAAATCCGTTCCCTAAGTTCGACTCGAGCCTCACAAAGGCTTATATTACTTTGGCGCGTGCACTTACATTTTACACACGGTAAATTCGTGTCAATTTTTTGGCACCGTTGTCGGGGAATGGCAATTTTCGACACTACGAGGGCTACAAGCGGTCACTGTAGGCCACATTTGTTTTTAAATTTTAAATTCTGGAAATTAACCGTCTATCTTTTATAATCCGTAATCATCTAGCACTGTGCCTAATTAAATTTATTAATGTGCAGGTACTAGTGCATGGTGAGTACGCGTAGCACAGACTACGCACAGTCATCGCCGGAGGTCCCGTTTTTGGGATTAGACTACGAGGAGAATGACACCCAAAATCAACTCGAGAATGAGAATTCAGATTCTAAACCCAAAGCAATGGTTGAGGAACAAATAATTTGGGAGAAAATTAAGGCATCGTCCTCTTCTGCATCTAAGGGGCCAATTAAGAAGCAGGCCATCAACATTCCTAACTACAAAATTGACCCAGGCCTAATTAATTTGGTCAAGTCTAATGCATTTCACCGGCTCAAAAATGAAGATCTGGTGACCAACATAAGTCAGTTCGTGGAGAACTGTGATATGGTCAAGATAGATCGGTTTCCACAGGAGATGCTCTACTTGAAGTTATTTCCCATTTCTCTTGTGGGAAATGCTCAAGAATGGCTACATAATCTGGACAAAGAGTATGTGGAATCTTGGGACCACATGGTTGTAGTTTTCTTTGAGAGATTTTTCCCGCCTGAGAAGACAAATGATCTCATAAGAAAAATCCATAACTTCAGTCAGAAAGCTGGTGAAACATATTCCGAGACATGGGAGAGATTCCAGATAATGTTGAGGAGATGCCCACATCATGGGTTGGACAAAGAAAAGCAGGTCAAGATTTTTTATTTTGCTCTTTTTGAGCATGATAAAGGCAATCTAGATTCAACAGGATCGGGGTTCTTCCTGAATAACACTGATACAAGGTGTTGGGAAATTCTGAAAAACATGGCTAAAAAGCAGTCATGGGGTGATAGAGATGCTTCGGAAAAAGTTAAGGTTGTGGGAGATGCCAAAGCCATCAAAGAACTCAATGAAAAGATGGACCTTATTGCTAAAAGGCTACTTGCACAAGAGGAGGAAACATATGAAGATGTGCAAGTTAAATACATGCATCAACAACAAGGGTACATGAATCACGATTACTCTTGGAGGAAAGATAAGAAATTCTCATGGAAGGATCCAAATAATTTTCTCTAGGATATGGATGCTAAGCCACAATCGACGACAAAGGACAAGAGCAATGATTTTCTCAACCAGGTGATAAAGCAGAATCAAGAGTTGATGAGCACCTTTGGTCAACAAATCAAGCAACAAGGAGAGTTTGTGAATCAGTTTGGGCAAACTCTGCAAAGTCATGGGGCTCAAATGAGGACACTTGAGACGTCTTTAGCACAGATGGCAGTAGAGATTTCAAGTTTAAAGAAACCAACACAATAAGACTTCCCAGGAAATACAAATGTTCCAGGAGGGAATCAACAAGCCAAAGCAATTCTGTTGAGGAGTGGAAAGAAGACTTTAAACTCTAAGGCTGATGAACCAAGCACACCCCAGCCAGAAGCCACAGGTGAGGCCATAGAGGAAGACATAATCACAGAGATAGTGGAGGATGCTGCAGAGAAGGCCGCAGAAGAGCCCATTGCAGAGGAAGAGACTGAAAAAAGGACATCATATGTGCCACCACATCAGAGGGCATAGACCATCCCAGACCCTTATTGAAATAGTCTGAAGGCAAAGAAGGTGGATGCTCAGTTCAAAAAGTTCCTAGATAGTTTTAGGAAACTTTCGGTTAACATCCCTTTATTAGAAGCTATCGAGCAGATACCCTCTTATGGTAAGTTTCTGAAGGAAGTAATTACCAAGAAGAGGAAGATTCCTGATATTGAGGTGGTAGTTCTTAAAGAGCAGGTTAGCGCCTTTATTTTGGGCACATTACCACCAAAACGACAAGATATGGGCTGCTTCAACATTTCATGTTACATTGGTAAGGTGAAATTCGGCGAAGTATTGTGCGATTCCGGGGCAAGTATAAACTTGATGCCCCTTTCTACTTTTAAGAAAATGTGTCTTAAGGAATCTAGACAAAGCAACATGACAATTCAACTCGCGGATAATTCTGTGGTACAACCATATGGTATTTGTGAGGATGTTTTGGTAAAAGTTGACAGATTTGTATTTCCAGCTAATTTTGTAGTACTGGAGATGCAAGATGAGCTAGGGAATGAGTTACTCTTAGGAAGACCCTTCCAGGATACTGCAGATATGATACTGGAAATGGGTAGAGGCCGTATGACATTGGGTATAGCGGATGACAGATTTGAGATGGTCATGCCACCAAGTACAAAACAATCACAGGCAAAGGAGAAATGTCGTATGGTGAATCACTTTGATCAGAACATTTCTCTTTGTTTAGGGAAGCCATTCCTAGATATGGCTCATGTGATGACTAAGGTAGACAAGGGGACACTGGCCATGGATATCATGGAACAAACAAAAGTTGTTTCTCTTTATAAAGTTGTGGGTTATCCAAACGATGAAGAGGAGGAAATTCCTCTGTCTATGGAGGATGATGTAGTAGCAGTTTCTATGCTTGATTCATATGCGAAACTGCCCCTTGAAGCTTGTCTTTTCAATATCATGCATGATTGGATGAGAAGCATGTCGTTACAAGAATGTGTCAAGATGCTTCAAGTGCTCCCTTGCTATTATGCCAAGCACTATGAGGATCTTGGACCACTCCCACCACCGCTTCAATCATCATTGATCTATCCACCGGAATTAGAGCTGAAGCCACTACCCCCTCACTTGAAGTATGCCTTCTTAGCTGATGGTGAAAAGCTACTAGTGATTATCTCGGCATATCTGAGTGCCGATGAAGAAAAACAATTGATGATCGTGCTGAAGAACCATCGTGGTGCATTCGGGTGGTTAGTTGCTGATATTAAGGGGATTTCCCCTACTCTTTGCCATTACAAGATCCGGCTCAAGGAAGGAGACAAGGCTGTGATTCAGCTGTAGCATCGACTCAACCCAAGTATGATGGAGGTCGTTAAGAAGGATGTGATCAAGCTCTTTTCTGCGGGCATCATCTATTCCATTTCAGACTTGACGTGGGTAAGTCCAACATAGGTAGTCACTAAGAAGGGGGGGATCACTGTAACTCATAATCTTATGAATGAACCTATCACTACCCAATTGGTAACCGGGTGGCGAGTGTGCATTGATTACCGTCGCCTCAATTCTGCCACTTTAAAAGACCATTTCCCTCTCCCATTTATTGATCAGATTTTAGAGCGGCTGGCTGGCTGCTCTCATTTTTGCTTTTTTGATGGCTATTCCGGTTATAATCAGATTTCTATAGACCCTAAGGATCAAGAGAAGTCCACATTCACTTGTCCTTATGGGACTTTCGCATATCGCCGCATGCCGTTTGGGTTATGCAACACACCGGCCACTTTTCAGTGTTGTATGCTTGCTATATTTTCTGATATGGTGGAGCGCTGCCTAGAGGTTTTTATGGATGACTTTTCCATCTACGGTGCGTTGTTTGATGAGTGCTTGTATAATTTGGATCAAGTGTTACAAAGATGTGAGGACACGCATCTAGTCCTAAATTGGAAAAAGTGGCATATGATGGTTAGCGAAAGAATCGTGCTTAGACACAAGGTGTCTAGCAAAGGACTGGAGGTAGATCCAGTAAAAATCGAGGTTATTGCCAAATTACCTCCACCAAATTCGGTGAAGGGAGTGAGGAGTCACTACTACAAAAATGGCTTATAACGTCACTTTTAAAGGCGTTGGTTCCATAAATACACTGACACCAAAATAATAAAGTGTCAGTTTATAAAATAAACTGACATCAATCTGTGAAGGGCGACCAGACACGGGTATTGCTTTTATTCGGTGTCAGTTCCTTAATAACAAACCGACGCCTAAAATTAACCGCTAAATCCAAAATTTCCAGTGAAAAAAATTACCTCGAAAATTTAACATATGGTGTCGGTCATTAACTAATAAACCGACGACTAAAGGTTATTCGCAAAAAAAAAATTGGGCACATTTTGATCGTCAGTTTTACAACAATGACCGACACTTATAGGTTTTCCCGCGCTGTTCGCGGGAAATTTTTCACACCCTTTGAGTGTCGGATTTTTAAAAAAACCGACGACTATGGTCATTAATCGAGAATAAATTTTTTAATCGGCATATGTAGATAGACGTCAGTTTTTTTCTAGTTAAAACCGACGATTATCATTGAGAACAGGTGTCGGTTTTTGTGGTTAAACGACACCTTTAGTTTTATGTGTCGGTTTTCTTTAATAACCGACACCGAATGTTAACTTAATAGCGTGCGAGCGAGCCCGACTCTTCCCATTTCTCTCTGTGTTGTAATTGGCTTAGGGTCTGGCGATTCCGGTGAGCAAGAAGACTCCCTCCGCGCCGCCGCCCACTGCCGCCATTCTCCTTTCTTGCCGCCGCCGTTCTCCTTGCTCGCCGTCGGCCACCTGTTGCTCGCCGCTTGCTGGTCTCTGCTCCTCTGCCGCCGCCGCTCGCTGCTCCAGCGGCTTGGTCTCCTGCTCTCCGGCGGCCTGCTCTCTTGCTACTCCGGCCCCTCCGACGGCCTGCTCTCTTACTACTCTGGCCAACTCCGGCGGCCTGCTCTCTAACTGTTCCAACTCTGGCGCCACCTTCCTGCTGCCTTCCGCCACTGCTCCGGCCAATCAAAGGTAATGGAACCATCTCCGTTTCTATGTGTGTGCTATGTGTGTGACCTATAGGAGTACCTTATAGTCTGGTCTCCATCTCTATTTCTACTATGGTTTATCCACTCGTTTCTATGTGTGTGCTATTGCAACTAGGAGTACCGTACAGTTTGGTCTCCATCTTCATTTATTGTATCCAATGTTGATTTTTGTAGGGTTCTTGTCTGACCCGACTCTAGTATTGGTGTCATTTTTACTTGATTAGTCCTTTAATACATTGTTAAGAGTGGATTTGATGTCTACCTACATGGGAGTTGTGATCTTGAATCAATATATATATTTTTAGAGTATTTAAGACATGACTTTGTGCCTAATATTAGATCCTCTAAGGGAGTGTTTATTTAAATTGAACATTGTATATGAAACAAAATATGATTGTCTAGTATTTTCTCAATGATCACTTCCATTACGGTTCAGGAGCTCGCTGGCCTTCTGCCTACTCCAGAGCTCACTGCCTTCTCCAGAGCTCACTGGCCTTCTACCTGCTCCAGAGATCGCCACTCATTGGCTTCTTGCTCCAGATCTCACCGACTACTGCCTGCTCACTGCCGCCCTTCTCCCTCCTCCTTGCTCGCTCGCTGGCTTCCTGCTCACCGCTCTTCTACGCTCGCCTGCCCGCTCGGCTTTCCTGTTCGGCTTCCACATGCACCCATCCGTCTCGCCCTCTCTCCCTGCTCCATAGCTAGATGTCGACTGGGCTCAAACAGAGGTAAACATCCCCAAAAACCCTCTATTTCGCCCTCTCTCCCAGGTCCAAAGCAAGACACTCTGATTTGTATTTACTTAAATACTGATTTGTATTTACTTATCTACTCATTCGTTCATCTAATGATTTTTTATTCATCACATTATTTAAATTTAGGGCTTTATATTTATTCATCTACTTTTTAAAATTATTTAATCATCTCTTGATTTATATTTGTTTATCAACTGAGATGTACTTTTTTATCCGTTTCTTTGTATTTGTTTTAGTGATTATATTTATTTATCTAATGTTTTGAGTTTACTTATTTAGATGTTTCTATTGTAAATCAACCTAGGATATGAATAAATCTTGTTCTTGCATATATTTGTGCTTCTAATGCTCATGCTTGACCTAATTCAGTAAACCCTAGGAATTGATAGTATAAATGCATCTAAACATTCATAAGATATTAATGTGTCATGGTCTCTCTTCCTAATACATTGATTAATTTAGGAAGCATTGATATGTTGTTATGGTTGTCCATAAGTGTTTTTATAAGAAAATTGTGTGTTGAATGGGGTTGTGAACAAGGAACTGGTGTTGTATTTGTTGGCCTAGAAACCCGTCCAAGATTTACTCATTAGGAGTAAATCTTGGATAGTCCCCAGTTTGGGACTATTCTAGAAAACCTAATCTCACTTAGGATGTAAGTGTATAATGTGTATTGGGTTTTCAAGAAAATTTCGGCAGCATTTCCCCGTTTGTTCTCTAAGTACATATGTACTTGGAGAACAGTGGAGAAATGCTGCTGAAATTTTCTTGAAAACCCAATACACATTATACACTTACTAGTGAGATTAGGTGTTCAAGAATGGGATAGGTGGTACACATTTATTATATATAAGAATGACATCACATGTATAAACCCTAAAGTTTTAACCATAAACTCAAATCTATTTACCCTAGACCCTAATCTTGTTGTAATATATACTTATTTTCTCTTTGATCGTAGAGTGGATAGATCATGGATGTCCATTCACAATCGCTGCACCCCAGAGTTTATTTCTGGTCTTGATCTGTTTATTAGATTTGCCAAGGAACATAGGAAACAACCTGGAGATAGGTTCTACTGTCCATGTAGGCATTGCGGTAACAACTTGAAAGTCAGTACTGGTGACGAAATCAGAAGTCATGTCATGTGCAACGGGATTGTACAAGGCTATACATAATGGCACTGGCATGGAGAGATTTCAAACCTAAAACCAGTGGATGTCGATAGCAGTTCTTGTGTGGAAGAAGAAATTGCCTCCGATGACGTAGATGTGAATGAACCAGTTTCAGTAGACATCGTTGATGCGATGTTGGATAGTTGTGGGGTAGAGCACACTGATCCACCTCCCATGTTTAGAAGCATTGTGCATAATGCTGAGATACCATTATACATGGGTTGTAAGTTTACGAAGCTTAGCGCTGTGTTGAGATTGTATAAACTGAAAGCTAACAATCGATGGAGCGACAAAAGCTTCACGTCATTGTTGTCTTTGTTGAAAGAAATTCTTCCTGAAGGAAACGAGCTACCGATCTCAACATACCGGTTAAAGAAATTGTTGTGCCCAATGGGAATGGAGGCCAAGAAGATACACGCATGCAAGAATGATTGTGTATTATTTCAAAAGGACTATGTGGATTTGAAAGATTGTCTGAAATGTGGTGTGTCAAGGTATAAATTGACGACTTCGGGCGAGTCCAAAACTGGTTCTCCCACCAAGGTGATGTGGTATCTACCTATAATACCATGGTTTCAACGCTTGTTTTCCAATCCTTTAGATGTGAATAATTTGAGGTGGCATGCAGATGTTAAGAAAAATAATGATGGGATTCTACGACATGCGTTTGATTCCCCACAGTGGAAGAAGATTTATTTATTGTACCCTGAATTCGGTGAAGAGGACAAGAATCTAAGACTTGGGCTTTGTACATATGGGATGAATCCATACGGGACATTGAGCAGCCAACATAGCACTTGGCCAGTTATGCTTGTTATATACAATCTTCCTCCCTGGTTGTGTATGAAAAATAAGTATGTTATGCTATCGTCTTTGATATCGGGCCCTAAACAACCTGGAAATGATATCGACATTTATCTTGAACCTATGATTGATGACTTGAAGAAGCTCTGGGGTGAAGGTGTGATGACCTATGTTGCTTCACGAAGAGAGACATTTTGTTTGCATGCTATGTTGTTTTGCACTGTGAATGACTTTCCAACATATGGGAATTTGTCTAGATATAGTGTCAAAGGATCTAAAGTGTGTCATGTATGTGAAGAGAACACTGATTCAATACGACTAAAACATGGCGGCAAGACTATATATCTTGCTCATCGAAGGTTTCTTCCAAAATTTCATCCGTATCGTAGGTTGTGCAAAGCATTCAATGGACGGAATGAGGAACGTAGTGCACCTAAACCTATATCATGGGAGGATGTTTATGAAAGAGTGAAAGACATTGCCAATGAATTTGGTAAGAGATCACAATGTATGATGGCAACAAGGAGTGACAAGTCTTTATTCAAGAAGAAGTCGATATTTTAGGATCTTCCTTATTGGAGTTCTTTGACAGTCAGGCATTGTAACGATGTCATGCACGTTGAGAAAAATGTATGTGATAGCATCATCTTTACTCTGTTGAAATCCAGAATGGACCTACGTGAAATGGGAGTAAGGACAGAATTAACAGAAGTAGTTAGTAGCGATCGGAGAACATACTTACCTCCTGCTTGATACACATTGTTTAGAAAGGAGAAGAAAGCATTTTGTGAATGCTTGGTAAATGTTAAGGTGCCACAGGGTTACTCATCCAACATTCATACATTGGTATCAAAGAAAGATCTAAAGTTGATAGGTCTTAAATCTCATGATTGTCACACTCTAATGCAACAAATATTACCTGTGGCAATTAGATCTATATTGTCGAAGCATGTAAGGTTTGCAATCACCAGACTTTGTTTCTTTTTCAACAGTCTGTGTAGTAAAGTTATTGACCCTGATACTCTCGATAATTTGCAAAGAGAAGTGGTTGTTACCCTATGTCAGCTTGAGATGTATTTTCCTCCGTCATTCTTTGATATCATGGTACATCTTGTTGTCCACTTGACTAGGGAAGTGAAAATGTTGGGACCAGTTTTCTTGCATTGGATGTCTCCCTTTGAACGATACATGAGCGTTTTTAAAGGTGATGTTCGAAACCGTTATCGGCCTGAAGGGAGTATTATTGAGGGTTATGTGGTGAGAGAGGTATGGATTTTTGCAATGACTTTCTGAGTGGTAATGACGCTCCCGTGAATGACAAGAATATTGAGGAGCATTTTGGCAAAGGAGTTTTGGGATCACAGGTGAAAGTAATCAGCCGTGAGCAGTTGGAGCAAGGTCACTTGTATATTTTACACAACATCGATGAAGTGAGTGTTGTTATTGAGGAACATACCAATTTCATCAAGAGACAATATCCTTGATCCAATTCAACGTGGCTTGCTAGAGAGCATAACAAGACATTTATTAAATGGTTTGAAGATAAAGTCTTACATCAACTATCTCAAACACCAGATAATATTACTAAAACCATCAAATGCCTCTCCTTTAAACCAAAATTGAATTATATGTCTTATGAAGGGTTTGACATATATGGTTTCTCATATTACACAAAGTGTCAAGATGATAAGAGTGTCATCCAAAACAGCGGGGTCACCCTTCAAGCGTCTTCATTGTTTTTTGCAAGTGCAAAGGATAAGAGTCCACGTGAAGCTAAAATGTCATATTACGGTGTCATTGAAGACATGGGAGTTTGACTATGTAGATTTCAGAATTCTGCTCTTTAAATGTAATTGGGTTGACAACAACAAAGGAGTTATAGTGGATGAATTGGGTTTCACGTTAGTGAACTTTGAAAAGATTGGTGAGAAGGGTGAACCATTCATATTGGCATCACAGGAAAAACAAGTATTTTATATCGATGATCCTACAAATGATAAATGGTCGGTTGTTCTTCATGGTAAAAGACAGTTCATTGAAGATCCTATAGATGAAGAAGAGTACTATGATAAGTATGATGACTCCAATCCATTCTCAGTTGGGTTGCCAACACCACCAAACATTGAAGCTGGGGATCACAATGACTTGTATGTTCTC
The DNA here is from genome assembly GCA_963693085.1 of Alisma plantago-aquatica. NCBI lineage: Eukaryota > Viridiplantae > Streptophyta > Magnoliopsida > Alismatales > Alismataceae > Alisma > Alisma plantago-aquatica. Next base: position 280,575,036 of record OY856413.1, on the reverse strand, counting down.
GGGGATCATAATGAAGGATTGTTAATTGATAAAAGATCACAATATTAGAGGCATGGATGTTTATATTTTTATTATGTTCCCATGATGACCGTGCTGATGATTACCATGAGGGTAAGGACGTGCTTGCACCGCCTGACAATGTAAGTTTTAAGAATATATCCCTGAGGTTTCTATCTATATGTTCATTTATAATTATATTATGTAAGTGTGTTTTTTTATCAAATTTTTAGGATACTAGTTAATAGCAATTCTATTTAATTTGCAGAGCATGTTTGATCTGGATGAAAAGTTGCATCGTAAATGTGTTATGCAACGTTGTGGGAGGGTCCTAAGGAACTATAGGACCAATCTCACCCGAGATTACATACGCGATGCTGAGAATAGGTTCTTGATTGATTCCAATTCTAGACATTGATCAGTATTTCACTAACTCTACACTAATAATTTTTGTTTGTATTCTCTTTGAAAAATAAATATAGGAAGAAGGAAGCCACATAGCAATGGAACTACTTGGACCCCAAAGACTGGGAGGAGTTTGTTACCCAAAGAAAAATAGATGAATTCAAGGTATTAAGTGCCACTCCCAATTTAATTAATATACGTTTTTATGTATTCACCTATTCAATATTAACCTTTAGTGTTACTAACCAAATCAATGTGCTAACTAACTAGGCTATCAGCGATGATCAACAAGCAAGGCGTGCACTGAATGTGCACGACCACACAATGGGTCCAAGAGGATATGCAGGCGTTTGCCAAAGACTACAGGCTATGCAGGACGGCCATGACATAGCTATGTAGGCCATCGACATTGCTTTGTAAATCCAAAGTGCAACAGTTAGAGAGAAAGCAAGCATCCCACACTAAGGTTATATAGATATATAGTGGGACTAAGGTGATGATCCCTCCTGCTAAAACAGGTTACCGACAACTACATGTTACGACTGGGAGGTCGTGATTCAGCAACCGTATGCATTAGCAGGAGGACAAACAGATTTCACCACGAGTTAACATTGAAGAAGGTCTACTAACCTACACTGAGCTAAACAAGTTTATCAGTACTAGCCTAAGGCACAAGTACCGTTCGTCGGGACAATGACGGTCGTGGAAGCTTAGTGGCCACCAGCTTAGTGGCCACTACACGTTCAACTGGCCAGTGGCCACTAAGCTTCCACAACCGTCATTGTCTCGATGAACGGTACTTGTGCCTTAGGCTAGTACTCATAAACTTGTTTAGCTCAGTGTAGGTTAGTAGACCTTCTTCAATGTTAACTCGTGGTGAAATCTGTTTGTCCTCCTGCTAATGCATACGGTTGCTGAATCACGACCTCCCAGTCGTAACATGTTGTTGTCGGTAACCTGTTTTAGTAGGTGGGATCGTCACCTTAGTCCCACTATATATGTACTAAGCTAGTGTTGTATGTAAATTCGGCGCTGCTGTTGTTATGCACTATATATGTATTAGTCTGTCATGTTGTTATATGAATCTAAAACACTTGTGCATGCTACACTTTATGTATTGTATATGTATCATGCTTCTCTTCATTTTGGCTTCTTTTGCTGTTTCATGGATCTACAATATGATTTTGTTGACAATGATGACAATGATGAATAAAGAATAACTTTGTTCTCATAATTAATTTTGTGTGAATGAATTTTTATGAATTGTCATATGTGTGTGAAAATCATCAATACATGAATGTTTCTACATGTGTCTGAATGTGAAAAGAGATGAAATAAATAGAACTACAGGTTGCTATTGGTTTCTACATGTGTGTGATGAAAAAATAATATGAATTAAATATTCGTATACATGAGTGTGAATCACATATATATAATATTGTCTATCATGTTAATTTTGTAGGTTTGTGGCCTGTTGTTGGCTGATATCAATGAATGTCATAAAACCTGTAGTTCATAACTGAACTACAGGTTTCTCATCCTACGACCAGCCACAGCTGGTCTGCAGATTGACAAAAAAACATAAAATATGCGTCGGTTATTTGAACAAAACCGACACCTAAGACTTACGGCGGCGGTTTTTTTACCTAAAACAGACGTCTATGTGACCAGGTACCACGGCCGTGCTGGGAAGCAGGGCCGTGGTGGCAGGCAGGGGATATGGCGTCGGTTATTATCACAAAACCGACGTCATTCAGATGATATGGCATCGGTTACTGTTAAAAACTGACGCCTATAATCCCTTTTCTGGCGTGTTTTTGGTGGCGGGAAGAGTTTTGGTGTCGGTTGTTAGGTAAACAATTGACACCTATAGTCCCTTTGCTGACGCGTTTTCGGTGGCGGGAAGAGTTTGGGCATCAGTTTTAACTAAACAACCGACGCCGATAGTCCCTTTGCTGGCGCGTTTTCGATGGCGGAAAACATTTTGGCGTCGGTTGGAATCTGACGTCGAAGGTGTCCCCCTTTAGCGGCGCCCACTTGGGTGTCGCTTTGAAACTGACACTAAAGAGCTTAAATAATTGACGCTAAAAGGCTTTTATGTAGTAGTGAGTTTCCTTGGTCACACGGGTTTCTATCACCGTTTTATCAAAGATTTTTCCAAAATTGCTAAACCATTGTCTGATTTACTTGATAAGGATGACGTGTTTGATTTCAATGAGAAATGCATACATGCCTTTAATGTCCTTAAAGAAAAATTAATTTCTGCACCGGTTGTCCAAACACCGTATTCGACTAAGCCCTTTGAGCTTGTGTGTGATGCGTCGGATTTGTTTGTAGGGGTTGTTCTTGGGCAGCGTTTTGAGAATAAACCTGCAGTGATTTTCTATGCATCTAAATCTTTAAATGATGCACAACTTAATTATACCACCATTGAAAAAGAGCTACTTGTCGTGGTTTTTGCATTTGAAAAATTTAGGCAATATTTAGTGGGGTTAAAAGTTGTGGTTTGGATGGACCACGCTGCCATCAAATACTTAATGGAAAAGAAAGATGCCAAGACTAGATTGATTAGGTGGATCTTTCTCTTGCAAGACTTTGACATCAAAATTAAAGATAAGGCGGGCATTGAAAACATGGTTGCGGACTACTTGTCTCAGTTAGAGCGGGTAGATGAGAGAGATATCAATATACCCATTACCGAGACATTTCCTGATGAGTAAATCCTTTCGATAAAATCTAAGGATCTATGATTTTCAAATATTGTGAATTATCTTGCATGTAAGGAAATATCGGACGATTGGACTTATCAAGAAAAGAAGAGATTTTTCCATTCTTTAAGATATTATTTTTGGGATGACCCCATTTTATTGAGACAATGCAGGGATGGCATCTTACACAGGTGTGTACCAGAAGGTGAATATGATAGTGTGCTCAGTCACTGTCATACACTACCCACTAGAGGTCATCATGCGAGCACAAGGATAGTGGCCAAAGTGTTGGAGAGTGGCCTTTATTGGCCTACACTCTTTCGGGATGCCTATAACTATGTGAAAAGATGTGATTCATGTCAAGGGCGGGTAACATCTCAAGGCGGCAAGAGATGCCCCTCAACGTGTTTCAAGAGGTTGAGGTATTTGATTTATGGGGCATCGATTTCATGGGACCATTTGTGTCCTCAAATTCTAACTTATATATTTTGCTTGCCGTTGATTATGTGTCAAAATGGGTAGAGGCAATACCCACAAGGACTAATGACGTTGTGGTAGTGTGCAGGTTTGTGAAGGAATATATTTTTTGCAGGTTTGGTGTGCCACGAATGATTATAAGTGATGGAGGAACCCACTTCACGAACAAGAAATTTGCTACACTATTGAGTAAATACGGGGTCAAACACAATGTTGGTACCCCGTATCACCCGCAGACAGAAGTCCAAGTCAAGGTTTCCAATCGAGAGATCAAGAAGATATTGGAACGCACGGTGGCATCTTCTAGGAAGAATTGGAGTGCACTACTACCAGATTCTTTATGGGCATATAGGACCTCCTTTAAAACACCTATAGGCTCTACGCCTTTTAGGCTGGTTTATGGGCAGGCTTGTCATCTGCCGGTCGAGTTAGAGCACAAAGCGCATTGGGCAGTATGGAAGCTTAATATGAGCTATGATGATGTAGGAAAGAAGAGAATGTTAGAGCTCAATGAGTTAGATGAGCTTAGGATGAATGCTTATGAGAACCAGAGGATCTATAAAGAATGGACAAAGCAACTCCACAGCCGCCACATTCAAATGCGCATTTTCAAAAAGGGTGATCGCGTGTTATTGTTCAACTCGAGATTAAAGTTGCATCCCGGGAAACTAAAATCCCAGTGGAGTGGACCTTTTGTGGTGGAAGATGTTCGACCACATGGTGCTATTATGGTGAGAGACGGAGAGCTAACGTTCTTAGTGAACGGTCAAAGATTGAAGCTCTACTATGGGGAGGATTACACGAAAAAGGTGCATGAGGTTAAACTAAAAGCACTTATGGAAGAATGATGAGCTTGATTGCGTCTAGCCTAAGACGTGAAAGTAGGGCGCTTGTTGGGAGGCAACCCAACCATCGGTAGTTCACATTTTTCTATTTGATTTATTTTCTATCGTGTTTTCAAGTTAGTTTTGATTAATTTCATTTTTAGTGTAAAAATGATACCCTAAAAAGTTTGCTCAGTGTGCAGTACTGTTTAAAAGTCGATACCATCGACCACAATGTCGATGGTAGCGACGTGGGTGCAGGTAAGCAGCTACAGGAAATTTTCTGAGTCGATACCATTGACGGCCTCGTCGATAGTATTGACCTACCATCAGCGACATCAGAAAAAAAGAGAGCACCAGGTCGATAGTATCGACCAAGAAGTCGATGCTCGTGAGATCCCTAAAGATTTTCAGAGAAATTCGTCTCAGTAAAGTTGATACCATTGACATCCCTATCGATGGTATCGACATGGCAGCAGTGAGGAAGCGGCGCCCGGGCCTCGCGAGGGTAATTGAAATAGAAAGGGTCGATACCATCGACACATGTCGATAGTATCGACACGTCACCTATTCGGGCCCCCACATCCAGCAATCGACGACTGTTGATGGTCGCGAAGTGGCGGATTGTGATATAGGTGTCGATACCATCAACACCCCGTCGATGGTATCGACGGAGCGACAGTGGCGTCGATTTCAGTTATAAAAGGAGGGATAGTTTCTCATTTCTACTCACACCTTCAGAGCAAATCCCCTCAACTCTTGCGCTGAGTATTACAGAGCAACCAGAGATCTTCACCGAGCATCTGGAAATCGAGCAATCATCACTGAGCTCTTCATCGACATTGGAGATCATCTTCTCTGATCTACTCTGACCTTCATCGAGCTCCATTCTTCTATCTCTTTTCTTTCATCATGGTGAGGAACGTTAGTTCATCCTCCTCGCGGGCTGCTCCCATGAAGATTGACACATTCGTGCCACCACCGTCGGGCTCTATTCCCTGTCTGAGGATTGCCCATCCCTCGGCGGAAGTGAAAAAAATCTTCGATGAGTTGATGAAGCATCCAATAGAGCCTACCCGATATGTTGATTGGGTTATAATTCACGACCTTGGGATTGAGGACAACCTCAATTTTGTCCTCCATGGCCAAGTTGGGAGATGGACACTGAATGAAGAGCGGATTCCTTATCATGAAGCGGGCCATCCCTTTTTCATAGAATGGTCAACTTACAAGGAAGTAGTGGTGGAGTTCATGGCATCGCTCGACGTCTGTGTCATGTCCAATGATCTCAACGCCGCTGATCAAGAGTGGATTAAGGTTTGGGTATCTTTCAGGCTATTCAACCGCAACTACACAATTACGCTGGAGCAGTTCAATTCCATTTACTACTGGTGGCACTCACCCGAGCAGCACCGACAGCCGGACAACCGGACCGATTACGATGCCATGTTTGCAGATTTGGTAACCACTCTGGCGGGCAAGATGCTTAGCTACCATAATGCAGTTGTCGTTGACTTCGAGCATCTATTCGTGTGGGTTTTACACCGTATCCTCTGCATCACTGTTATGACCCCACCTCCCAATAACCCCCAATTAAGGGAGACCGAGAGGTCGAATCCGCACCCATAACTTCCGGATCAAAGGTTCGACACTTAACCAAGAACAATTATTAAATTTCCACAATCTATACTGAAAAGTTGTAATAAAATTTTTCATACCTTTTGAAAATTTTAGATTTATAAACTTCTATCCACATATGCATTCTACTCTAACTAATCCTCCTTGCATTTTATTTCATGTATTTCACAATATGACGATTTACTGTTTGTCCTTTTGGCTTATACCTAAAACGCCGACAAACAAAATGTCGGTCAGCCGAAGCTGGTATGTGGGGGAAGCAATAAACGTGCAAATATGATAACAACATAATCATTCAATTAATCATTTAACAACCAAGATTACATTTTAAATATAACTCTGCGAACCATGAGTACCCTATCCTATGTGCTATCCCTGCAGTGGACCTGGATACTACCTTCCTTATGGTAGATCCCCATTAAACCCCTCATGGTCCCACCTATAGGTGAACCAGATTCTAGGGTTGAGTCACATGGCACTACTCATATGTAGCCCACTCCTTAACTCATGGCAGGCTAATGGGTCTCATGGAACTACACTTGGTAGCCCAGTTTCTAACCCACGATAACCTAGACCTTACTCTAGGTTACCCCTTTTTAGCCTTTACAAGCCACAGAGGTGGACCCAGATCTAGCCAGTTATATATGTGCTTATGGTGATAATCTTAGTCACTTTATAGTTGCATGAAATAAATAGACATCCAACAGTTATTTTTCAAGCAACCGATAAAACGTTCGGGAATCACCGTGAAACTAGAACGATTATTCATAAGTGTAACCACATACTTGTTTTGATGATTTCACAAGCATTAAGCAAATCCAACCAAGAATGCAATCCAAGCAGGGAATTCAATAATCACATAATTCCTGAAAAGAATATGTACTCTATTTATTACACACTTTATCAAGAATCTACTCTATTGACTTGGATTCACTTTCTAGGGTTTTTGTATCCATTTTAGGGTTTCATTTTGCAATTAGGATTTCCCTTCATCTTTTACCATATTAAACCCTAATTTTATTCCATTACTCATAAACCCTAATTATCTCATCTATTCTTTAATATTAAGGTTATCTTAACAACATATAACTCTATTTTCATATTACAGGCACATTAATCCTCAATTAATTTCATTAAGCTTCTTTTTCATTAAAGCTATTATTTTTATCCTTTTTAATCCATGACAAGATCATTATGCGCATCTATCATCAATTCAAAGTTCATTATGGTTTAATCACATATGAACTCGATTTGCCATTAATACTGCCTTTTATTCATGAGGAAAACCCTAATTACTACTTTTAGGGTTTTTATCCATAATTAGGAACTTTAATGCCCGAAATAGATTAGAACTATCATATAACAACATTTTTCAAATTAAATATGATCTTTATCCTCTTTGACCCTAAATTAGGGTTTTTAAATTATTTAATCATTCTCATATGAGGTAAAAAACCTAAATCACGTAATTTCACATCTACATCAGGTTCAAATCTAACATTATCATTCAACATGTTATTAATACTTCAATTAACCCATTAACCATTCTAAATTCAACCTTTAATCACAAAAAGGGTTTTTAACTTGATTTTAATGAACTTTTCATCAACTTATAGTACTTTTGCAATTAGGAACGGAATCAATTTTATTATCATTTTTATTAGATTCCTCTCGTTCTCCTGATCAAAATACATATATTATTTGTACTAATCCGAGCTACCAATCTTTTGTTACGAATTAATAAAGGAAATACCTTTTTGGCCAATTAGAGCACGCCACGTCGCTCATTTTCCGTGCAACGTTGCTTCTTTGGAAATAGAACTGAATTACGATATCACCCCTGGTTAAGTGGTCAGTTCTTTAGCCCATGGAAGGGTATTTCTGTCCAATGACCAAGGGGACGTATCCCACCTTCGGTCAGCCCTAGCGACCGCCACATGTAGCCTTGCACGGGTTGGTTCTTCCTCCCCCAGGCCGTGATTGATGTCGGAACTCACTGCCCTCACTCCTCCTTTCTCTGGCGCACCCAGGGCGCCCCTTTCTCGTGGCTATGGCAGAAGTTTTGAGGATTCTCGGCCTGCTCTTTATGGTTGGACGGGCAGCCTATAGCAGGTCGTCTACGCGAGGGCCATGCTCGGAGTAGGTAACCAACCATCCCCTGGTCACCATAGAGTTATCATACTCTCGTCGCCCTTCCTCCCTATCCCTTGTTGCAACAGAGTAGGGCCTTACTATCAAGGTTAGGGTTTTGGACGGAAATAAAGAAGAGAAAGAAATAGTTGCGTGGGATTCCTCTCCTGGACTCAGTCCAGGGCTCCCTTTCCTTTTATAGATGAGGGTAACCACGCCCTATGATGCTTGCTCACGAAGCAATAAGGTCTTTCCAACCAGAAATCTGATTCCTTCATGAAAAAGCAAGCTTCTCTCTCTTAACTTAATCCTTTAATAAACCATATCTCTTGGATAATTAGGGATTCGAAAATCATATTACTTAATCTCCTTTATACTTGCCTTCTAACCCATAGGCACGAAATTCTATTTCCTTTAATAGAAATTACTTTCTTTTTAACAATACCTCATAATTCATTAATAAGGTATCACATTATCCTTTTATTTTGCAAATTTGGTATTTTCTAATTCTTTCCTCTTTATTGGGCTCCTTGGACCCCAAGAAAATCTATTATTTCGAAATCCTTTTTATTGGATACTCTTTATCCTTCTAGATGCATCTAAATGCATTATTCTTCATTATCTTGTTTTATTCTTATTAAAATATTTCCTTTTGAGTATTTCTCTTTATTTCTCTTTTATTTTCATCATTGTTATTCCTTTTATCATTAGGAATCCTTGAGATACGAAATTCCATCAAGGATAACCCAATTATACCTTTTTCCACTTATTTCCAACATTTTAACATTATTTTCAATTTCTTCCTTACTAAAGAAATACTTAATTAATCTTTTCTTTTCTTATTACTTTTGTTTTGCAACTTTGGACTCCTTGGAACCCAAGAGGCACGAAATCCCTCTTTGGATTTTCCTTCTAGAGGTTTCCACATCATTCTTTTCTCAAAAACTCAATTATTCATTTACTAATTTAATAATTGAAATACATTTCTTTATTTCCTTATTATTTGGGCCCAATAGCCAATAAAGCCCACAACAAAACCATCAAGGCTATTGTAAATGAAATCCATTTATTCAAAACAATTTATATCATTATTTATTCAATTATCTTTAATATGAGAAATTACATTTCTCACCAATTGAACCCAAAAATTGGGGTTGTAAGATCCTTCCCCTCTTATAGGAATTTTGTCCTCAAAATTCTTATTAAGCAAACAAAAAATTCAGGATAAGACTATTCCATGTCCATCATTGGCCCCTATGTGGCTTTACCTTACCCATGGAACTTCCAAAGAACCTTTATCATCACATATTCTTTTTCTGAGTTCTTTCATCCTGGCATCTATAAACTGCACAGGTGACTCAGGTCATGTCAGCCTCCCTTGGGGCTCACAAGGTTCATTGCTCAGCACATGCTCAGGGTACCTCACATAGTTCTCTAAATTGTACACCTGGAACTCATCACACATTTCTTTATCCTGAGGGGTAAGAGCAAACTTAACCTTCTCCACCAAACCATGTCAAAAGAACCCATGCATCAGTGACTCAGCTCTCTTAGCTATAACTTAGAGGGGTCAGATTTTCATGTCACATAGTCTCCCACAGTGAATTGTATGTCAGTCTACTTTGCATATGCTCACGACTCCTGTCGTCTCTAGGCTCCTTTCAGCCTTTGCACGATCAAAGAGACTTCATCTACATGCATTGTGGTCCTTTTCTAACCATCACATGGTCCTTTCACCAACATCACCTTACTGAAGTGGTGACTGACACAACCTCCCTTACAGAGCTTCTTTAAATCCCGATACTAGCTATGGTGGTCATCATCACATCTTTCATAGAACAAGAACTGTCTCTAGCTATCACCCTGAATGAGCACATATGCTCTCATCAGACCCTTTAGTCAGGATCGTACTAACCATTAGTTAGGGGTGATGAACTATACTAACATCGAGTTCTGCATGAACCTACTCCCACCCTTTGGATGGGAACCTTTAGGTCAAACTCAAGAACCCTTAGACTTACATCATGGTGTAGTTGAACCATCTCTTCTTATGGGTAGTTCAACCAGATCTGTCCCTTGACAGAACTCTTTCTTTCTCATGTCATCTAGATAATGCGATCTACCATAACCCATATTGCATCTTTGACCTTCCTTGGTCCAGGGGAGACTTACCACATCCATAGTGATGAACTCCCTTTCTCTTTTGGGGACTCTTTATCCTATATATCAATGCACTGGGTTACTGATGTTCGTCCTTCACCCTCGTCTTGCATGGCCATATACCACATGCAACTTTATCTTAGGTATCTAAAGTGCTATTGTCATTTACTATCTGGGTAGTACCACGGTGTATGGTGATCTTCAATCATGATTTCCTGTATGTCATGATTCCTCAAGATCGATTCCTCAAAAACCCTAAATCACTCTAATCAGGATTTCATCTCCTTCCTTTCCCAAGAAGTGTATCTGAGGTTCTATCACCATCCTTTCATTATATCCAGGACTAGACTGGCTAACCAAACAATCATTAACTTTTTCAACATATCCCGTTATGTCTGAGTGTTAGCCCAATACATCTCCTTTCCAAACTTAGGGTTAGCCTAACAACCTCTTCTAGCTTCTAGTCAAACTATTCTGATATATCTCAACTAGAGCATCCATTACCACTTCACATCCTTAGGTAATAGGTAACCTTGAAGACATACTCTTCCATGTATTTCACTTATCATCTCATCTCGACTCTAAGTCTGCATTCATCAAGAAAACTCTGAGCTCATCCTTATGATGATTCAAACTCAACCTTGCATCACTTGCAAATTCCACACATCTCATGCTAGAAACATCCTTATAAGATGACTACCTTATTCCTCTTTAGTGTTTAAAAACCATCCATGTATCATTCACTTTACCAGGGCATGTTATCTTCTCTGTCCCCATATCTCATGGCAACGTTCCAAACCACATCATCTTTTATCCTTGGTGTATGGCATGCGTACTGTCCTATCTCTCACTCCCATAACAAGAGGAAATAAGCATTTGGCTGCAGTCCAAATACAGAGTTCTTCCTATTCCAAAAGTAGAGATGGTACATCCCACTTTTCCAGTACACCTTTTAAATCTAAGTTGAAACGTACCACATATGTCTCTTCATCACAACATCATGATATCAAAGTTACTTCCATGGAAACTAGTTTCGAACCCACTTGGGTCACCTCACAATCCTTGATCATATCCTCTAGGTCTATAGGGTGCTGGCACTTTTAGGGTCATCCCTCTTCCCTTATGCATCCATATAGTGCCCTACTCATCTGCCCTTTGGGTCCCATGAGTTCATGAAGGTGATCAATCTCCTAACCCATGACCCTCAGACAATGATAGTTATTACCTCCCAACCCTATGGTCATGTGAAACTAGGGAGTTAGGCAACTCCTACATCCATCGATCTTATCCCTACCTGGCCCTAGGATAGACTGAGGATTCTATTATAGTACATGTTCAACTTGGAACCTTTCCCTCATCATCTCTCTTTCTGCATTCAAGGGTTGACTTTCATCATTTCATAGGGGTTATAGTGACCTGCCTACCTTGGTCAGGCCCCATACCGGTTACCTCCATGGTAAAACATCCTCATGCACTTAGAGATGGATATCTATGGGTCTACAGGTTCATTCTCATACCATGTACTTTTCACTTAGTTTCTCAAGATCCTATGAGACCTCTTTAGGTTACCTTAAACCAACAAAACTGATATACACCCTACCAAAGGGGTCCCTCTCCCAGGATGGGAGGAAAACTATCTCTTGACAATAAGGTCACAAAATCTCTTAGGTCTAGGGTTTACATCCACATGAGCTACTTAACCCTAGCAAGGTATTAAGGCACAAGCAGATCACCTACTGAACCATGCTAGGTCATACTTGTCCTCATTCCTTAATGCTGGATCAAGATCATATCTTCCTTTATCATCAACCTAGTTGTGAGGTGTTCATCAAACATACCTTAAACTTAAGGGGCTTCCCTTTTCCTCTATACATGAGGAGTACCATGCTCGAAACTATAGCAACTTAATTCTCATCATGAGCATTAAGTATACCACTTCCTCTCTTAGGCCTAGGAACCCTAGGTTCACTTTTAGGTGTCCAACTGCATGCTCTATCTCTTAACCATGAATCAAGCTTGCAAAAGGCATGACATGCACTTCGTGTCATCCTTCAACTCGAGCAACACTTAGAGTTGGATCCTCCTAAAGGACAACCAACAAGGTACAAGGCCTCACAACCTGTCACTAAACCTCTCCAGGGTATACATAACTTCTTCTTCCTTTCTCAGAAGGTAAACTCTTATAGCATAGGAACATAAGTGCTAGAAGCCTCATCCTATCTCTAGGGTTTAGTTCCTCCCATGGTAACCAAGACATCGTCAACCTCTAGGGATCAAGCATGTGACGACCACTATTATCCACTGAGGTCGCATCAACCTCCACTCCTGACTTTTCCTCATATCTCAGGGTTTTAGGATTCCAACCTTCTTGCTAGGTTTCCTACTCTCTCTCTAGAGCTAACCCTACATCTAACCTCACCATAAGAAGTCCTCTCTTCATGAAGGATCAACCTCAAAAGCATGCCCCTACCAGGGTGAAGCCTATGTTCAACTTATGTTCGCTCAAGGTTATCCATAACCCCTTATGTTTATCACATAAGCTAACCATCAAACTCTCCCGGCCAGGGTTTCAACCTATTGCTCGCACCACTAATGCCTACTGGGTGCCTATTATGCCATGCTCATATAAGCTCATGGGGTTTCCATAGGTTCTTCTCTAACCTCATCAATGAAGGAGCTATCCTTCATGCATTACCCTTCCTAGTGTTGGGTCGTCAGAGGTACTAAGTCATCCAACCTCTCATGGCACATACATCATCCAAGGCATGTCTATCCAAACACATGGTCTATCATGACATCCAACTCAACATGTTGTCTCTCTCTCTCTAACCTTCACTTAGGGTTAGGGTTAACATCATCCTCAGAGGATGTGCCAGGTCTCTACTTGCAATGGAGATTTCTATCTCCAAGACTAACTCTATTTATTTATCCTCCTGACAAGAAGGTCTAGCCTCAGGTCTCATATGAGGGAATGACAACTTATGTCATACGACCTAAGAATGTATCTATTCTTTAGTTTGCGCTTAATCTATTAAGCTTATGTCCATGACATCTTATTTACATACTTTTTCATTAATTTGGTGGAAGATTCCTTAGACCTTATTAACCTTACCCATACCTCAAGGGGATGAGGAGAAGAGAGAAAACCCTAATCCATGGGGTCCTTAATAGAAATTGAGTTGAGAAGGGATGAATAAGATGAGAAATTCTTAAAGGTATCTTATTTCGATTAATACCCTAAGACATTGGCCATGCAGTCACACGGATCCGGGAGTCCTCGTATTCCGACTAGCGGTGCAGAGGAAAATATTGCCAGCCCCCATTCGTGATCCTTTTCTATACACCTCCGTCTTTTAGATAATCATCTAATAACTCCCTTGGGTTCTATGGAGTTTGTAAAATTTAATAATTATTAATGGTTAAGTGAGGAACCTACACTCTGATACCAAATGTTACAACCCCACCTCCCGATAACTCCCAATTAAGGGAGACTGAGAGGTCGAATCCGCACCCATAACTTTCAGATCAAAGGTTCGACACTTAACCAAGAACAATTATTAAATTTCCACAATATATACTAAAAATCTGTAATAAAAAATTTCATACCTTTTGAAAATTTTGGATTTCTAAACTTCTATCCATGTATGCATTCTACTCTAACTAATCCTCCTTGCATTTTACTTCATGTATTTCACAATATGACGATTTACTATTTGTCCTTTTGGCTTGTACCTAAAACGCCGACAAACAAAATGTCGGTCAGCCGAAGATGGTATGTGGGGGAAGCAATAAACGTGCAACTATGATAACAATGTAATCATTCAATTAATCATTTAACAACCAAGATTACGTTTTAAATATAACTCTGTGAACCATGATTACCCTATCCTCTGTACTATCCCTGCAGTGGACCTGGATACTACCTTCCTTATGGTAGATCCCCATTAAATCCCTCATGGTCCCACCTATAGGTGAACCCATTTCTAGGGTTGAGTCACATGGCACTACTCATAAGTAGCCCACTCCTTAACTCATGGCAGGCTAATGGGTCTCATGGCACTACACTTGGTAGCCCAATTTCTAACCCACGATAACCTAGACCTTACTCTAGGTTACCCCTTTTTAGCCTTTACAAGCCACAAAGGTGGACCCGGATCTAGCCAGTTATATATGTACTTATGGTGATAATCTTAGTCACTTTATAGTTGCATGAAATAAATAGACATCCAACAGTTATTTTTCAAGCAACCGATAAAACGTTCGGGAATCGCTGTGAAACTAGAACGATTATTCATAAGCATAACCACATACCTGATTTGAGGATTTCACAAGCATTAAGCAAATCCAACCAAGAATGCAATCCAAGCAAGAAATTCAATAATCACATAATTCCTAAAAAGAATATGTACTCTATTTATTACACACTTTATCAAGAATCTACTCTATTGACTTGGATTCACTTTCTAGGGTTTTTGTATCCATTTTAGGGTTTCATTTTGCAATTAGGGTTTCCCTTCATCTTTTACCATATTAAACCCTAATTTTATGCCATTACTCATAAACCCTAATTATCTCATCTATTCTTTAATATTAAGGTTATCTTAACAACATATAACTATATTTTCATATTACAGGCACATTAATCCTCAATTAATTTCATTAAGCTTCTTTTTCATTAAAGCTATTATTTTTATCCTTTTTAATCCATGACAAGATCATTATGCACATCTATCATCAATTCAAAGTTCACTATGGTTTAAGCACATATGAACTCGATTTGCCATTAATATTGTCTTTTATTCATGAGGAAAACCCTAATTACTACTTTTAGGGTTTTCATCCATAATTAGGAAGTTTAATGCCCGAAATAGATTAGAACTATCATATAACAACATTTTTCAAATTAAATATGATCTTTATCCTCTTTGACCCTAAATTAGGGTTTCTAAATTATTTAACCATTCTCATATGAGGTAAAAACCCTAAATCATGTAATTTCACATCTAGATCAGGTTCGAATCTAACATTATCATTCAACATGTTATTAATACTTCAATTAACCCATTAAGCATTCTAAATTCAACCTTTAATCACAAAAAGGGTTTTTAACTTGAATTTAATGCACTTTTCATCAACTTATAGTACTTTTGCAATTAGGAATGGAATCAATTTTTATTATCATTTTTATTGGATTCCTCTCGTTCTCCTGATCAAAATACATATATTATTTGTACTAATCCAAGCTACCAATCTTTAGTTACAAATTAATATAAAAAATACCTTTTTGGCCAATCAGAGTGCGCCACGTCGCTCATTTTCCATGCAACGTTGCTGCTTTGGAAATAGAACCGAATTACGATATCACCCCTGGTTAAGTGGTCAGTTTGTTAGCCCGTGGAAGGGCATTTCTGTCCAATGACCAAGGGGTCGTCTCCCACCTTCGGCCATCCCTAGCGGACGCCACCTGCAGCCTTGCGCGGGTTGATTCTTCCTCCCCCAGGCCATGATTGATGCCGGAACTCGCTGCCCTCACTCCACCTTGCTCTGGCGCACCCAGGGCGCCCCTTTCTCATGGCTATCGCGGCAGTTTCGAGGATTCTCGGTCTGCTCTTTGTGGCTGGACGGGCAGCCTGTAGCAGGTCGTCTACGCGAGGGCCATGCTCAGAGAAGGTAACCAACCATCCCCTGGTCGTCGTAGCGTCATCATACTCCCGTCGCCCTTCCTCCCTATCCCTTGTTGCAACATAGTAGGGCCTTACTATCAAGGTTAGGGTTTTGGATGGAAACAAAGAAGAGAAAGAAAGAGTTGTGTGGGATTCCTCTCCTGGACTCGGTCCAGGGCTCCCTTTCCTTTTATAGATGAGGGTAACCACGCCCTATGATGCTTGCTCACAAAGCAATAAGGTCTTTCCTACCAGGAATCTGATTCCTTCATGAAAAAGAAAGCTTCTCTCTCTTAACTTAATCCTTTAATAAACCATATCTCTTGGATAATTAGGGATTCGAAAATCCTCTTACTTAATCTCCTTTATACTTTCCTTCTAACCCATAGGCACAAAATTCTATTTCCTTTAATAGAAATTACTTTCTTTTTAACAATACCTCATAATTCATTAATAAGGTATCACATTATCCTTTTATTTTGCAAATTTGGTATTTTCTCTTTCTTTCCTCTTTATTGGGGCTCCTTGGACCCCAAGAAACTCTATTATTTCGAAATCCTTTTTATTGGATACTCTTTATCCTTCTAGATGCATCTAAATGCATTATTCTACATTATCTTGTTTTATTCTTATTAAAATATTTCCTTTTGAGGATTTCTCTTTATTTCTCTTTTATTTTCCTCATTGGTATTCCTTTTATCATTAGGAATCCTTGAGATATGAAATTCCATCAAGGATAACCCAATTATACCCTTTTCCACTTATTTCCAACATTTTAACATTATTTTCAATTTCTTCCTTACTAAAGAAATACTTAATTAATCTTTTCTTTTCTTATTGCTTTCTTTTTGCAACTTTGGACTCCTTGGAACCCAAGGAACCCAAGAGGCACGAAGTCCCTCTTTGGATTTTCCTTCTAGAGGTTTCCACATCATTCTTTTCTCAAAAACTCAATTATTCATTTACTAATTTAATAATTGAATTTCCTTTCTTTATTTCCTTGTTATTTTGGCCCAATAGCCAATAAAGCCCACAAAAAAACCATCAAGGCTATTGTAAATGAAATCCATTTATTCAAAACAATTTATCTCATTATTTGTTCAATTATCTTTAATATGAGAAATTACATTTCTCACCAATTGAACTCAAAAACTGGGGTTGTAACATCCTTCCCCTCTTATAGTAATTTTGTCCTCAAAATTCTTATTAAGCAAACAAACAATTCAGGATACGACTATTCCATGTCCATCATTGGCCCCTATGTGGCTTTACCTTACCCATGGTGCTTCCAAAGAACCTTTATCATCACATATTCTTTTCTCTGAGTTCTTTCATCCTGGCGTCTATAAATTGCACAGGTGAGTCAGGCCATGTCAACCTCCCTTGGGGCTCACAAGGTTCATTTCTCAGTACATGGCCAAGGTACCTCACATAGTGCTCTAAATTGGACACCTAGAACTCATCACACATTTCTTTATCTTGAGGGGTAAGAGCAAACTTAACCTTCTCCACCAAACCATGTCAAAAGAACCCATGCATCGGGGACTCAGCTCTCTTAGCAATAACTTAGAGGGGTCGGATTTTCATGTCACATATTCTCCCATAGTGAACTGTATGTCAGCTACTTTGCATCTGCTCACGACTCATTTCGTCTCTAGGCTCCTTTCAGCCTTTGCACGATCAAAGAGACTTCATATACACACACTGTGGTCCTTTTCTAACCATCACGTAGTCCTTTCACCAACATCACCTTACTGAAGTGGTGACCGACACAACCTCCCTTACAGAGCTTCTTTAAATCCCGATACTGGATATGGTGGTCATCATCACATCTTTCATAGAACAAGAATTGTCTCTAGCTATCACCCTGAATGAGCACATATGCTCTCATCAAACCCTTTAGTCTGGATCATACAAACCATTAGTTAGGGGTGATAAACTGTACTATGGGAACCTTTAGGTCAAACTCAAGAACCCTTGAACTTACATCATGGTGTAGTTGAACCATCTCTTCTTATGGGTAGTTCAACCAGATCTGTCCCTTGACAGAGCTCTTTCTTTCTCATGTCATCTAGATAATGTGATATACCATAACCCATATTGCATCTTTGACCTTCCTTGGTCCAGGGGAGACTTACCACATCCATAGTGATGAACTCCCTTTCTCTTTTGGGGACTCTTTATCCTTTATATCAATGCACTGGGTTACTGATGTTCGTCCTTCACCCTCGGCTTGCATGGCCATATACCACATGCAACTTTATCTTAGGTATCTAAAGTGCTATTATCATTTACTATCTGGGTAGTACCACGGTGTATGGTGATCTTCAATCATGATTTCCTGTATGTCATGATTCCTCAAGATCGATTCCTCAAAACCCTAAATCACTCTAATCGGGGTTTCATCTCCTTCCTTTCCAAAGAAGTGTATCCGAGGTTCTATCACCATCCTTTCATTATATCCAGGACTAGACTGGCTAACCAAACAATCATTAACTTTTTCAACATATCACGTTATGTCTGAGTGTTAGCCCAACACATCTCCTTTCCAAACTTAGGGTTAGCCTAACAACCTCTTCTAGCTTCTAGTCAAACTAGTCTGATATATCTCAACTAGAGCATCCATTACCACTTCACATCCTTAGGTAATAGGTAACCTTGAAGACATACACTTCCATGTATTTCACTTATCATCTCATCTCGACTCTAAGTCTGCATTCATCAAGAAAACTCTGAGCTCATCCTTATGATGATTCAAACTCAACCTTGCATCACTTGCAAATTCCACATATCTCATGCTAGAAACATCCTTATAAGATGACTACCTTATTCCTCTTTAGTGTTTGCAAACCATCCATGTATCATTCACTTTACTAGGGCATGTTATCTTCTCTGTCCCCATATCTCGTGGCAACGTTCCAAACCACATCATCTTTTATCCTTGGTGTATGGCATGCGTACTATCCTATCTCTCACTCCCATAACAAGAGGAAATAAGCATTTGGTTGTAGTCCAAATACAGAGTTCTTCCTGTTCCAAAAGTAGAGATGGTACATCCCACCTTGCCAGTACACCTTTTAAATCTAAGTTGAAACGTGCCACATATGTCTCTTCGTCACAACATCATGATATCAAAGTAACTTCCATGGAAATTAGTTTCGAACCCACTTGGGTCACCTCACAATCCTTGATCATCTCTTCTAGGTCTATAGGGTGTCGGCACTTTTATGGTCATCCCTCTTCCCTTATGCATCCATAGAATGTCCTACTCATCTGCCCTTTGGGTCCCATGAGTTCATGAAGGTGATCAATCTCCTAACCCATGACCCTCAGACAATGATAGTTGTTACCTCCCGACCCTATGGTCATGTGCAACTAGGGAGTTAGGCAACTCCTACTTCCATCGGTCTTATCCCTACCTGACCCTAGGATAGACTGAGGATTCTATTATAGTACATGTTCAACTTGGAACCTTTCCCTCATCATCTCTCTTTCTGCATTCAAGGGCTGACTTTCATCCTTTCATAGGGGTCATGGTGACCTTCCTACCTTGGTCAGGCCCCATAGCGGTTACCTCCATGGTAACACATCCTCATGCACTTAGAGATGGATATATATGGGTCTACAAGTTCATTCTCATACCATGTACTTTTCACTTAGCTTCTCAAGATCCTATGAGACCTCTTTAGGTTAACTTAAACCAACAAAACTGATATACACCCTACCAAATGGGTCCCTCTCCTAGGATGGAAGGAAAACTATCTCTTGACAATAATGTCACAAAAGCTCTTAGGTCTAGGGTTTACATCCACATGAGCCTACTTAACCCTAGCAAGCTATTAAGGCACAAGAAGATCACCTATTGAACCATGCTAGGTCATACTTGTCCTCTTTCCTCAATGCTGGATCAAGATCATATCTTCCTTTATCATCAACCTAGTTGTGAGGGGTTCATCAAACATACCTTAAACTTAAGGCGCTTCCCTTTTCCTCTATACATGAGGAGTACCATTCTCGAAACTATATCAACTTAATTCTCATAATGAGCATTAGGTATACCACTTCCCCTCTTAGGACTAGGAACCCTAGGTTCACTTTTAGGTGTCCAACTGCATGCTCTATCTCTTAACTATGAATCAAGCTTGCAAAAGGCATGACATGCACTTCCTGTCATCCTTCAACTCGAGCAACACTTATAGTTGGATCCTCCTCAAGGACAACCAACAAGGTACAAGGCCTCACAACCTGTCACTAAACCTCTCCAGGGTATACAGAACTTCTTCTTCCTTTCTCACAAGGTAAACTCTTATAGCATAGGCACATAAGTGCTAGAAGCCTCATCCTCTCTCTAGGGTTTGGTTCCTTCCATGGTAACCAAGACATCGTCAACCTCTAGGGATCAAGCATGTGACGACCACTATTATCCACTTAGGTCGCATCAACCTCCACTCCTGACTTTTCCTCATATCTCGGGGTTTTAGGCTTCCAACCTTCTTGCTAGGTTTCCTACTCTCTCTCTAGAGCTAACCCTACATCCAACCTCACCATAAGAAGTCCTCTCTTCATGAAGGATCAACCTCAAAAGCATGCCCCTACCTGGGTAAAGCCTATTCAACTTATGTTCACTCAAGGTTATCCATAACCCCTTATGCTTATCACATAAGCTAACCATCAAACTCTCTCGGCCAGGCTTTCAACCTATTGCTCACACCACTGATGCATATTGGGTGCCTATTATGCCATACTCATATAAGCTCATGGGGTTTCCATAGGTTCTTCTCTAACCTCATCAATGAAGGAGCTATCCTTCATGCATGACCCTTCCTAGTGTTGGGTCGCCAGAGGTACTAAGTCATCTAACCTCTCATGGCACATACATCATCCAAGGCATGTCTATCCAAACACATGGTCTATCATGACATCCAACTCAACATGTTGTCTCTCTCTCTAACCTTCACTTAGGGTTAGGGTTAACATCATCCTCAGAGGATGTGCCAGGTCTCTACTTGCAATGGAGATTTCTATCTCCAAGACTAACTCTCTTTATTTATCCTCCTGACAAGAAGGTCTAGCCTGAGGTCTCTTCTGAGGGCATGACAACTTATGTCATATGACCTAAGCATGTATCTATTCTTTAGTTTGCGCTTAATCTATTAATCTTATGTCCATGACATCTTATTTACAAACTTTTTCATTAATTTGGTGGAGGATTCCTTAGACCTTATTAACCTTACCCATTCCTCAAGGGGATGAGGAGAATAGAGAAAACCCTAATCCTGGGGGTCCTTAACAGAAATTGAGTTGGGAAGGGATGAATAAGATGAGAACGTCTTAAAGGTATCTTATTTTGATTCATACCCTAAGACTTTGGTCAGGCAGTCACACGGATCCGGGAGTCCTCGTATTCTGACTAGCGGTGCAGAGGAAAATATTGCCAGCCCCCGGTCGTGATCCTTTTCTAGACACCTCCGTCTTTCAGATAATCCTCTAATAACTCCCTTGGGTTCTATGGAGTTTGTAAAATTTAATAATTATTAATTGTTAAGTGAGGAACCTACGCTCTGATACCAAATGTTATGACCCCACCTCCTGATAACTCCCAATTAAGGGAGACCGCGAGGTCAAATCTGCACCCATAACTTCCGGATCAAAGGTTCGACACTTAACCAAGAACAATTATTAAATTTCCACAATCTATACTGAAAAGTAGTAATAAAATTTTTCATACCTTTTGAAAATTTTGGATTTCTAAACTTCTATCCATGTATGCATTCTACTCTAACTAATCCTCCTTGCATTTTACTTCATGTATTTCACAATATGATGATTTACTGTTTGTCCTTTTGGCTTGTACCTAAAACGTCGACAAACAAAATGTCGGTCAGCCGAAGCTGGTATGTGGGGGAAGCAATAAACGTGCAACTATGATAACAACGTAATCATTCAATTAATCATTTAACAACCAAGATTACGTTTTAAATATAACTTCATGAACCATGAGTACCCTATCCTTTGTGATATCCCAGTAGTGGACCTGGATACTACCTTCCTTATGGTAGATCCCCATTAAATCCCTCATGGTCCCACCTATAGGTGAACCATTTTCTAGGGTTGAGTCACATGGAACTACTCATAAGTAGCCCACTCCTTAACTCATGGCAGGCTAATGGGTCTCATGGCACTACACTTGGTAGCCCAATTTCTAACCCACGATAACCTAGACCTTACTCTAGGTTACCCCTTTTTAGCCTTTACAAGCCACAGAGGTGGACCCGGATCTAGCCAGATATATATGTACTTATGGTGATAATCTTAGTCACTTTATAGTTGCATGAAATAAATAGACATCCAACAGTTATTTTTCAAGCAACCGATAAAATGTTCAGGAATCGCCGTGAAACTAGAATGATTATTCATAAGCGTAACCACATACCTAATTTGATGATTTCACAAGCATTAAGAAAATCCAACCAAGAATGCAATCCAAGTGGGAAATTCAATAATC
Source organism: Alisma plantago-aquatica (assembly GCA_963693085.1). NCBI lineage: Eukaryota > Viridiplantae > Streptophyta > Magnoliopsida > Alismatales > Alismataceae > Alisma > Alisma plantago-aquatica. The sequence continues at coordinate 280,552,529 of OY856413.1, read as the reverse complement.
ACATAATTCCTGAAAAGAATATGTACTCTATTTATTACACACTTTATCAAGAATCTACTCTATTGACTTGGATTCACTTTCTAGGGTTTTTGTATCCATTTTAGGGTTTCATTTTGCAATTAGGGTTTCCCTTCATCTTTTACCATATTAAACCCTAATTTTATGTCATTACTCATAAACCCTAATTATCTCATCTATTCTTTAATATTAAGTTTATCTTAACAACATATAACTATATTTTCATAATACAGGCACATTAATCCTCAATTAATTTCATTAAGCTTCTTTTTCATTAAAGCTATTATTTTTATCCTTTTTAATCCATGACAAGATCATTATGCGCGTCTATCATCAATTCAAAGTTGATTATGGTTTAATCACATATGAACTCGATTTGCCATTAATACTGTCTTTTATTCATGAGGAAAACCATAATTACTACTTTTAGGATTTTTATCCATAATTAGGAACTTTAATGCCCGAAATAGATTAGAACTATCATATAACAACAATTTTCAAATTAAATATGATCTTTATCCTCTTTGACCCTAAATTAGGGTTTCTAAATTATTTAATTATTCTCATATGAGGTAAAAACCCTAAATCATGTAATTTCACATCTAGATCAGGTTCGAATCTAACATTATCATTCAACAGGTTATTAATACTTCAATTAACCCATTAAGCATTCTAAATTCAACCTTTAATCACAAAAAGGGTTTTTAACTTGATTTTAATGCACTTTTCATCAACTTATAGTACTTTTGCAATTAGGAACGGAATCAATTTTTATTATCATTTTTATTGGATTCCTCTCGTTCTCCTGATCAAAATACATATATTATTTGTACTAATCCGAGCTACCAATCTTTAGTTACAAATTAATAAAGGAAATACCTTTTTGGCCAATCAGAGTGCGCCACGTCGCTCATTTTCCATGCAACGTTGCTGCTTTGGTAATAGTACCGAATTACGATATCACCCCTAGTTAAGTGGTCAGTTCTTTAGCATGCGGAAGGGAATTTCTATCCAATGACCAAGGGGTCGTCTCCCACCTTCGGCCAGCCCTAGCGGCCGCCACCTGCATCCTTGCGCGGGTTGGTTCTTCCTCCCCCAGGCCGTGATTGATGTCGGAACTCACTTCCCTCACTCCGCCTTGCTCTGGCGCACCCAGGGCATCCCTTTCTCGTGGCTATGGCGGCAGTTTCAAGGATTCTCGGCCTGCTCTTTGTGGCTGGATGGGCAGCCTGTAGGAGGTCGTCTACGCGAGGGCCATGCTCGGAGAAGGTAACCAGGCATCCCCTGGTCACCGTAGGGTCATCATACTCCCGTCGCCCTTCCTCCCTATCCCTTGTTGCAACAGAGTAGGGCCTTACTATCAAGGTTAGGGTTTTGGACGGAAACAAAGAAGAGAAAGAAAGATCTGTGTGGGATTCCTCTCCTGGACTTAGTCCAGGGCTCCCTTTCCTTTTATAGATGAGGGTAACCACGCCCTATGATGCTTGCTCACAAAACAATAAGGTCTTTCCTACTAGGAATATTATTCCTTCATGAAAAAGAAAGCTTCTCTCTCTTAACTTAATCCTTTAATAAACCATATCTCTTGGATAATTAGGGATTCGAAAATACTCTTACTTAATCTCCTTTATACTTGCCTTCTAACCCATAGGCACGAAATTCTATTTCCTTTAATAGAAATTACTTTCTTTTTAACAATACCTCATAATTCATTAATAAGGTATCACATTATCCTTTTATTTTGCAAATTTGGTATTTTCTCTTTCTTTCCTCTTTATTGGGGCTCCTTGAACCCCAAAAAACTCTATTATTTCGAAATCCTTTTTATTGGATACTCTTTATCCTTCTAGATGCATCTAAATGCATTATTCTTCATTATCTTGTTTTATTCTTATTAAAATATTTCCTTTTGAGGATTTCTCTTTATTTCTCTTTTATTTTCCTCATTGGTATTCCTTTTATCATTAGGAATCCTTGAGATATGAAATTCCATCAAGGATAACACAATTATACCTTTTTCCATTTATTTCCAACATTTTAACATTATTTTCAATTTCTTCCTTACTAAAGAAATACTTAATTAATATTTTCTTTTCTTATTGATTTCTTTTTGCAACTTTGGACTCCTTGGAACCCAAGGAACCCAAGAGGCACGAAATCCCTCTTCTGATTTGCCTTCTAGAGGTTTCCACATCATTCTTTTCTTAAAAATTCAATTATTCATTTACTAATTTAATAATTGAATTTCCTTTCTTTATTTCCTTGTTATTTGGGCCCAATAGCCAATAAAGCCCACAACAAAACCATCAAGGCTATTGTAAACAAAATCCATTTATTCAAAACACTTTATATCATTGTTTGTTCAATTATCTTTAATATGAGAAATTACATTTCTCACCAATTGAACCCAAAAATTGGGGTTGTAACATCCTTCCCCTCTTATAGGAATTTTGTCCTCAAAATTCTTATTAAGCAAACAAACAATTCAGGATACGACTATTCCATGTCCATCATTGGCCCCTACGTGGCTTTACCTTACCCATGGCGCTTCCAAAGAACCTTTATCATCACATATTCTTTTCTCTGAGTTCTTTCATCCTGGTGTCTATAAATTGCAAAGGTGACTCAGGCCATGTCAGCCTCCCTTGGGGCTCAGAAGGTTCATTGCTCAGCACATGGTCGGGGTACCTCACATAGTGCTCTAAATTGGACACCTAGAACTCATCAAACATTTCTTTATCCTGAGGGGTAAGAGCAAACTTAACCTTCTCCACCAAACCATGTCAAAAGAACCCATGCATTGGGGACTCAGCTCTCTTAGCTATAAATTAGAGGGGTCGGATTTTCATGTCACATATTCTCCCACACTGAACTGTATGTCAGTCTACTTTACATCTGCTCACGACTCATGTCGTCTCTAGGCTCCTTTCAGCCTTTGCACAATCAAAGATACTTCATCTACACGCACTGTGGTCCTTTTCTAACCATCACGTGGTCCTTTCACCAACATCACCTTACTGAAGTGGTGACCGACACAACCTCCCTTACAGAGCTTCTTTAAATCCCGATACTGGCTATGGTGGTCATCATCACATCTTTCATAGAACAAGAACTGTCTCTTGCTATCACCCTGAATTAGCACATATGCTCTCATCAGACCCTTTAGTCTGGATCATACTAACCATTAGTTAGGGGTGATAAACTGTACTAACATCGAGTTCTACATGAACCTACTCCCACCCTTTGGATGGGAACCTTTAGGTTAAACTCAAGAACCCTTGAACTTACATCATGGTGTAGTTGAACCATCTCTTCTTATGGGTAGTTCAACCAGATCTGTCCCTTGACAGAACTCTTTCTTTCTCATGTCATCTAGATAATGTGATATACCATAACCCATATTGCATCTTTGACCTTCCTTGGTCCAGGGGAGACATACCACATCCATAGTGATGAACTCCCTTTCTCTTTTGGGGATTCTTTATCCTCTATATCAATGCACTGGGTTACTGGTGTTCGTCCTTCACCCTCGGCTTGCATGACCATATACCACATGCAATTTTATCTTAGGTATCTAAAGTGCTATTGTCATTTACTATCTGGGTAGTACCACGGTGTATGGTGATCTTCAATCATGATTTTCTATATGTCATGATTCCTCAAGATCGATTCCTTAGAAACCCTAAATCACTCTAATCGGGGTTTTATCTCCTTCCTTTCCAAAGAAGTGCATCTGAGGTTCTATCACCATCCTTTCATTATATCCAGGACTAGACTGGCTAACCAAACAATCATTAACTTTTTCAACATATCCTGTTATATCTGAGTGTTAGCCCAACACATCTCCTTTCCAAACTTAGGGTTAGCCTAACAATCTCTTCTAGCTTCTAGTCAAACTAGTCTGATATATCTCAACTAGAGCATCCATTACCACTTCACATCCTTAGGTAATAGGTAACCTTGAAGACATACACTTCCATGTATTTCACTTATCATCTCATCTCGACTCTAAATTTGTATTCATCAAGAAAACTCTGAGCTCATCCTTATGATGATTCAAACTCAACCTTGCATCACTTGCAAATTCCACATATCTCATGCTAGAAACATCCTTATAAGATGACTACCTTATTTCTCTTTAGTGTTTACAAACCATCCATGTATCATTCACTTTACCAGGGCATGTTATCTTCTCTGTCCCCATATCTCGTGGCAACGTTCCAAACCACATCATCTTTTATCCTTGGTGTATGGCATGCGCACTGTCCTATCTCTCACTCCCATAACAAGAGGAAATAAGCATTTGGCTGCAGTCCAAATACAGAGTTCTTCCTGTTCCAAAAGTAGAGATGGTACATCCCACCTTGCCAATACACCTTTTAAATATAAGTTGAAACGTGCCACATATGTCTCTTCGTCACAACATTATGATATCAAAGTTACTTCCATCGAAATTAGTTTCGAACCCACTTGGGTCACCTCACAATCCTTGATCATCTCCTCTAGGTCTATAGGGTGCCGTCAATTTTAGGGTCATCCCTCTTCCCTTATGCATCCATAGAATGCCCTAATCATCTGTCCTTTGGGTCCCATGAGTTCATGAAGGTGATCAATCTCCTAACCCATGACCCTCAGACAATGATAGCTGTTACCACCCGACCCTATGGTCATGTTGATGAATACATATTCATCTCTTATTTTTGTTTTATTTAGAATAATTAATTAGGATTTTTTTGTTAATTTTAGCTAATTCAAAAATAAATAGCACTTTCATTTTATTGATATTTTTTATTGAATTCTTATGATATTTTATTTTATTTTTAAGAAATTATCTAAGTAATTAAATCGAGAAAATAAAAGATGAAGATATGCGGTTTTTCAAATATTCCCGCAGTGCCTGAGATACTCGTCACTAAAATAGCCATATCTTTTGCGTCTAAAGGTGGAATTTCAAGATAAAGTATGGAATGAAAAGAGAATTTTATTGTCTATAAGAAAAACATATTTTTCGGCAATTTTGGTGTTTATTTGGCTGCGCAATGAACCAGTGAAAGTAGCCTTACGTTTTCCCGCAGAGTCTGATTTCAGTATATATCTTTCACCAAAATTGGTATAACTCTCACATCCCAAGGCGGAATTTATTGTACAAGTATGTGTTGGAAAGATAATTCAATTATCTACACGAAAAATATATTGTCTGGCCGCTTTAAAATTTTTTACTAGCCCAAAAATACGCTCGAAATTACTGTTGCGGGAAATTAATGCAAAAGGAATGCAAAGCAATCAATTGTTTCCTCTATTGATTAGATCTAGAAAGTTAGCAGCCGCCGGCGGCCATTTCTTTTTCCCTAAACCTAATGTATACCCCCCTACTTCTCCTATAAAAGGAGGGGCACTTCCTCTTCTTTGGGCATCTTGGATTTCTCTTTGTATTGAGATTCTGAAACATTCATTCTTGTAATCATCTTCTTATTCTGTAATAAAGTATATTTTAATTCAAGCACTATTCTTTCTTACTTGGTTCTTGTCTCTTCATTCCGCTTTAGTCTTAATCTTCTCCGTTCTTTAATCCTGGAGCAAGGAACAAAGAACTAAGCTATTTTATTATCTCTAGCATAAGGATTAACCTCCTGATTTTGGGCTAGACTATGGCTTCAGTACTTTCTTCCTCCGTCTCCCCCCTCTCCATGAGTGAGTAGTTTTCTATCAAGGCAAGGGAAATAACCCCTTAGCCATGGTTTTAACAACTTCTTCTTAAATAAATAGATGGTAATCGATTTTAATTAACAGTTGATCTTCGGATCCCACGTTAATCCGGATGGAAATGACCATGGAAATCCGGATTTAGAACAATAAAATCGATTACATAGACGTTTTGATATGACCGTGGATTTTTGTCATTTAGGTTGATAAACTAGGAAGCATGAGCACCAAGACCAATGGGCTCATGTGGAGTTTATCTCTTGTGAGTTTTTAAATTCGCAAACCTTCATCGAATTGTCGTTTAAGAATTAGTTGTTATCACCTAGGCTAAGGTGGTGAAAACCCCTACGAGCCTCGATTCTCTCTCTTTGATTTCAACCTCCGTTGATTTTCTTTCTTTACTTCTAGTCTTTTTCCATTCACAATAGTCTACTTGTGCTAACAATTATTTCTTTTCCTTGTGACAGAGGCAAAATAAATTCTTGTTATTACATTGTTACTTTGTGTTTATTTCTTATTTTAGTGTAATCAATCAAACTCCAAACCCAACTTTTACTTTCCGTTCTAAATCTTAAAATACAAAAAAATAACAAAATAGTTCTTCAAAATAATTGGGATAAAAGAAACAATCTCTAAAAAGTTGTCCTATGGGATCGACCCTTCTATACTACCCTTAAAACTGGAAGTAAAAAAGGTTTAAACTCTAGGATTAACCATCTTAGTGATTGATATTGCAAAGCGACGTTTATCAATTTGGCGCCGTTGTCGGGGACAACGGATTGTTTTCTCGAACCCCCAAAAATCTTTTGAAAAACTTTTTTTATTTTTTTATGCCTTCCGAGTAACATTCCAGAAGTGCTACTCCTCTTTCTGCCGAGTTTCCATTCCGGCAGTCGGTTTTTTCTGCACACGATTAACTGCTTCATTTGTGCATGCGACGCTCATCGAACGCCAATTCCGCGGCGTGATTTTTTAATCTGGAACCAGAGAGGCTAAGGATGATTTTAATAGATGATGATGACGATGATTATATCATCTTCAATCAAGTAGAACCAACTCCAATACCTAAAGCTCCACCAATCACTTCCATTTTGGATGTTAATCTAGTTGATTCTAATGGCCAATCTACTTCATTGGAACCCTTTCTCTATAATGAACCGCCACCCTTAGAAGAAGTCCAATGTGATATAGTTGAGATTCCACACAACCTTGATCAGGAGATGGATATGTGTTTTAAAGAAATTCAGGATGCTGTAAATGAAGAACTTTGTTTAGCTAGGGCCACAACTGTATGGGGCCCTGACTATCCATATAAGTCAAAAAATGAGTGGATGGAGGCCTATGTTGATAAATTCATGAATCAAGAATCTTTTAACAAAAAGGTTAAAGACTGGTGGGATCAAAGAACGTCCCAACAACCTAAGACTCCACCACCCTTCTCGGTTGTAGGCCCATATTTGGATGTTTGCAATAATCATCCCATCTTGGTTGAGCCTATTGTGACCAATGTACCATCACCTCCCCAACATGCACTAATGGATTCTTTTGAAAGGCTTCATCATCAAGAGCACTATGACCTCATTCAACCACCTCTTTTTCCACATCTGGTTGAACCTGATGAGGTGATTCTACCATTGCAAGAACCTTACATTACATCGTTATATTGTGAGGTGATCCCTTCTGAGCCCATTGAGTTGGGCACATGTCCTATAAAGGAATCGGATCTCCCCTTCAACATAGTAAAGGATCCAATTGATTCCATAGACATCCATGTTGATGAGATCTTTTATGAAGAAGAGATGGAGAACTCCCCAGTAGAGATGGAACAACCTAGGTTGATCATTTTTTATAATTATGACGACAATTATGCCATTTGTGAGTCTTCCACACCAAATCCACTGGCTTCCATTTATGGGGTAAAGGATCCGGACGCACCTTGTTGCATAATCCACCAAGAAGACATACATCCCCATATGATTGTTTACTCGGCTAACAAGCCAGTTCTTCTTATACAGGCACCCTCTTCACCACATGTAGATCCAGGCGGCAAAAAGATACTCGAGCCAGATTCTCCGTCCAATCTTCCACATCCGACACTATATTTGTTACCCAACTGGCACCTACCAATCCCCCCCAATCCACATTCATCTCCAACACTACTTTCACTATTGAAGGAAGATATGTGGATCCTACTCGAAGGACTACGAGGTGATACACAACATCATTCAGAAAACCTTTTTAGGCTTGCGCGACTACCCATCCATTGGGTGTACCATGAAGCTCCTCTATTCAAAACTCCAGCCATCATCGACATTCCCTTCAGATGGACATATTTTGAGCTACCAGGACCTCCTGGTGAACCCAACAAATTTCTTCCCTCCATTTCGGGTTTGGGTTTTGCTCGGGACGAGCAAAAATCTAAGTCCGGGGTGGAGGTGGGTGGTATGATTCTATTCCACCCCCTTATCTTTTTATTCTTGCATTATTTCCACTTTTTTTATTTTGCATATAGTTGTTTTGTTCATGGCCATTATCTAGTCAGCCATATTTTTATTACTTTTGTTGCAAAATGGCCTTTATCTAGTCGGCCTTGATATGATCATTTGTCAAAATACTCCCCTTAATGATGTAACTGCCTTGCAACTAAAATTTTGAAACTTTTATGACTAGAAATCCTCCTGTCACTTAGGACCTCAAATAATAATCACTCCTTGGAAAAGATGGCAAGCCATAGAGGACTGATTGGATTCAAGAGTGATGCTTTCTTATCATGTACAACTTGTATAAATTTTCTTGATTTTTCGCATGATTCGGTAATAGTTGAACCAATGCATGGTACTCTAAAAAAAAGATGGAAAAAAAGTTGCACAAAAATAGCCTCTTCTACTCTTCTTCTACCACTTCCAAATCTTTCCATTCGTCAAAAAGAAAAAAAAAGCCAATAATGCCCAAAAAGCTAAGTTTGGGGTGGCACCCCTTCCCCCTCTTCCGCTTCTTCCATACCCACGCAATTGGGTGTATCACCAAAAATCAAAGAAAAAAATGTGGTCAATGTAACTTCATGTCCACTAAATAAAAAGGTCTCGAGTCGAATAGAGGAGAGACTATCCTTCTTCCATACCTCCTTCACTCCAATTTTCTACCCAGGGGAAAACTAAAAAAACCCCAACCATCCAAATCAGCCATGTTCTTATGTAAAACTTTAAAAAAAAATTGGAGTACCAAATGCAAAGGTGAAATGAAAATCTGTTTTATTGCAGGTCTTGAATAAATGCAAGTTTGTGAAGTAGGAAATATAAAAGTCACTTTTTGTGAATTCAGGAAGTCAGGGTCGCTTGGCCATATTTTGGTGGAAGGAATCAAGTGATTGTTAGGAGAGTGAGGATGATAGGTTGAGAGTATGTCTTGAAAGTATTTCTTGATTTTAATGTTGCTCGGGACGAGCAAAGTTTAAGTTTGGGGTATTTTGATGAATGCATATTCATCTCTTATTTTTGCTTCATTTAGAATAATTAATTAGGATTTTTTTGTTAATTTTAGCTAATTCAAAAATAAATAGCAATTTCATCTTATTGATATGCTTTTCTTGAATTCTTATGATATTTTTCTTAATTTTTAGGAAATTGTCTAAGTAATTAAATCGAGAAAATAAAAGATGAAGATCTGACGCTTTTCAAATATTCCCGCAGTGCCTGAGATACTCGTCACTAAAATAGACATATCTTTTGCGTATAAAGGTGGAATTTCAAGATAAAGTATGGAATGAAAAGAGAATTTTATTGTCTATAAAAAAGAGATATTTTGCGGCAATTTTGGTGTTTATTTGGCTGCGCAATTAACCAGTGAAAGTAGCATTACGTTTTCCCGCAGAGTCTGATTTCAGTATATACCTTTCACCAAAATTGGTATAACTCTCACATCCCAAGGAGGAATTTATTGTGCAAGTATGCGTTGGAAAGATAATTCAATTATATACTGGAAAAATATATTTTCGGGCCGCTTCCTAATTTTGACTAGCCCAAAAATACGCTCGAAATTGCTGTTGCGGGAAATTAATGCAAAAGGAATGCAAAACAATCAATTGTTTCCTCTATTGATTAGATCTAGAAAGTTAGCAGCCGCCGGCGGCCATTTATTTTTCCCTAAACCTAATGTATACCCCCCTCCTTCTCCTATAAAAGGAGGGGCATTTCCTCCTCTTTGGGCATCTTGGATTTCTCTTTGTATTGGGATTAGCATTCATTCTTGTAATCATCTTCTTATTCTGCAATAAAGTAGATTTTAATTCAAGCACTATTCTTTCTTACTTGGTTCTTGTCTCTTCATTCCGCTTTAATCTTAATCTTCTCCGTTCTTTAATCCTGGAGCAAGGAACAAAGAACTCAGCTATTTTATTGTCTCTAGCATAAGGATTAACCTCCTGATTTTGGGCTAGACTATGGCTTCAGTACTTTCTTCCTCCGTCTCCCCCCTCTCCATGAGTGAGTAGTTTTCTATCGAGGCAAGGGGAATAACCCCTTAGCCATGGTTTTAACGACTTCTTCTTAAACGACTAGATGGTAATCGATTTTAATTAACGGTTGATCTTTGGATCCCACGTTAATCTGGATGGAAATGACCATGGAAATCCGGATTTAGAATAATAAAATCGATTACATAGATGTTTTGATATGACTGTGGATTTTCATCTATTAGGTTGATAAACTAGGAAGCATGAGCACCAAGACCAATGGGCTCATGTGGAGTTTATCTCTTGTGAGTTTTTAAATTCGCAAACCTTCATCGAATCATCGTTTAAGAATTAGTTGTTATCGCCTAGGCTAAGGTGGTGAAAACCCCTACGAGCCTCAATTCTCTCTCTTTGATTTCAACCTCCGTTGATTTGCTTTCTTTACTTATAGTCTTTTTCCATTCACAATAGTCTACTTGTTCTAACAATTGTTTCTTTTCCTTGTGACAGAGGCAAAATAAATTCTTGTTATTACATTGTTACTTTGTGTTTATTTCTTATTTTAGTGTAATCAATCAAACCCCAAATCTGACTTTTACTTTCCGTTCTAAATATGAAAATACAAAAAAATAACAAAATAGTTCTTCAAAATAATTGGTATAAAAGAAACAATCTCTAAAAAGTTATCCTATGGGATCGACCCTTCTATACTACCCTTCAAACCGGAAGTAAAAAAAGGTTTAAACTCTAGGATTAACCATCTTAGTGATTGATATTGCAAAGTGACGCTTATCACATGTGCAACTAGGGAGTTAGGCAACTCCTACTTCCATCGGTCTTATCCCTACCTGACCCTAGGATAGACTGAGGATTCTATTATAGTACATGTTCAACTTGGAACCTTTCCCTCATCATCTCTCTTTCTGCATTCAAGGGCTGACTTTCATAGGGGTCATGGTGACCTGCCTACCTTGGTCAGGCCCCATACCGGTTACCTCCATGGTAGCACATCCTCATGCACTTAGAGATGGATATCTATGGGTCTACAGGTTCATTCTCATACCATGTACTTTTCACTTAGCTTCTCAAGATCCTATGAGACCTCTTTAGGTTACCTTAAACCAACAAAACTGATATACACCCACCAAAGGGGTCCCTCTCCCAGGATGGGAAGAAAACCATCTCTTAAAAACAAGGTCACAAAAGCTCTTAGGTCTAGGGTTTACATCCACATGAGCCTACTTCACCCTAGCAAGCTATTAAGGCACAAGCAGATCACCTACTGAACCATGCTAGGTCATACTTGTCCTCTTTCCTCAATGTTGAATCAAGATCATATCTTCCTTTATCATCAACCTAGATGTGAGGGGTTCATCAAACATACCTTAAACTTAAGGGGCTTCCCTTTTCCTCTATACATGAGGAGTACCATGCTCGAAACTATAGCAACTTAATTCTCATCATGAGCATTAGGTATACCACTTCCCCTCTTAGGCCTAGGAACCCTAGGTTCACTTTTAGGTGTCCAACTGCATGCTCTATCTCTTAACCATGAATCAATCTTGCAAAAGGCATGACATGCACTTCCTGTCATCCTTCAACTCAAGCAACACTTAGACTTGGATCCTCCTCAAGGACAACCAACAAGGTACAAGGCCTCACAACTTGTCACTAAACATCTCCAGGGTATACAGAACTTCTTCTTCCTTTCTCAGAAGGTAAACTCTTATAGCATAGGCACATAAGTGCTAGAAGCCTCATCCTCTCTCTAGGGTTTGGTTCCTCCCATGGTAACCAAGACATCGTCAAACTCTAGGGATCAAGCATGTGACGACCACTATTATCCACTTAGGTCGCATCAACCTCCACTCCTGACTTTTCCTCATATCTCGGGGTTTTAGGCTTCCAGCCTTCTTGCTGGGTTTCCTACTCTCTCTCTAGAGCTAACCCTACATCCAACCTTGCCATAAGAAGTCCTCTCTTCATGAAGGATCAACCTCAAAAGCATGCCCCTACCTGGGTGAATCCTATGTTCAACTTATGTTCACTCAAGGTTATCCATAACCCCTTATGCTTATCACATAAGCTAACCATCAAACTCTCCCGGCCAGGGTTTCAACCTATTGCTCGCACCACTGATGCCTACTGGGTGCCTATTATGTCATGCTCATATAAGCTCATGGGGTTTCCATACGTTCTTCTCTAACCTCATCAATGAAGGATCTATCCTTCATTCATGACCCTTCCTAGTGTTGGGTCGCCAGAGGTACTAAGTCATCCAACCTCTCATGGCACATATATCATCCAAGGCATGTCTATCCAAACACCTGGTCTATCATGACATCCAACTCAACATGTTGTCTCTCTCTCTCTAACCTTCACTTAGGGTTAGGGTTAACATCATCCTCAGAGGATGTGCCAGGTCTCTACTTGCAATGGAGATTTCTATCTCCAAGACTAACTCTCTTTATTTATCCTCCTGACAAGAAGGTCTAGCCTCAGGTCTCTTCTGAGGGCATGACAACTTATGTCATACGACCTAAGCATGTATCTATTCTTTAGTTTGCACTTAATCTATTAAGCTTATATCCATGACATCTTATTTACATACTTTTTCATTAATTTGGTGGAGGATTCCTTAGACCTTATTAACCTTACCCATACCTCAAGGGGGTGAGGAGAAGAGAGAAAATCCTAATCCTTGGGGTCCTTAACAGAAATTGAGTTGAGAAGGGATGAATAAGATGAGAAAGTCTTAAAGGTATCTTATTTCGATTCATACCCTAAGACTTTGGCCAGGCAGTCACACGGATTTGGGAGTCATCGTATTCCGACTAGCGGTGCAGAGGAAAATATTGCCAGCCCCCGGTCGTGATCCTTTTCTAGACACCTTCGTCTTTCGGATAATCCTCTAATAACTCCCTTGGGTTCTATGGAGTTTGTAAAATTTAATAATTATTAATGGTTAAGTGAGGAACCTACGCTCTGATACCAAATGTTACGACCCCACCTCCCGATAATCCCCAATTAAGGGAGACCGAGAGGTCGAATCCGCACCCATAACTTCCAGATCAAAGGTTCGACACTTAACCAAGAATAATTATTAAATTTCCACAATCTATACTGAAAAGTTGTAATAAAATTTTTCATACCTTTTGAAAATTTTGGATTTCTAAACTTCTATCCATGTATGCATTCTACTCTAACTAATCCTCCTTGCATTTTACTTCATGTATTTCACAATATTACGATTTACTGTTTGTCCTTTTGGCTTGTACCTAAAACATCGACAAACAAAATGTCGGTCAGCCGAAGCTGGTATGTGGGGGAAGCAATAAACGTGCAACTATGATAAAAATGTAATCATTCAATTAATCATTTAGAAACCAAGATTACGTTTTAAATATAACTCCACGAACCATGAGTACCATATCCTCTGTGCTATCCCTGCAATGGACCTGGATACTACCATCCTTATAGTAGATCCCCATTAAACCCTCATGGTCCCACCTATAGGTGAACCAGTTTCTAGGGTTGAGTCACATGGCACTACTCGTAAGTAGCCCACTCCTTAACTCATTTTAGGCTAATGGGTCTCATGGCACTACACTTGGTAGCCTAATTTTTCTAACCCACGATAACCTAGACCTTACTCTATGTTACCCCTTTTTAGCCTTTACAAGCCACAGAGGTGGACCCAGATCTAGCCAGTTATATATGTACTTATGGTGATAATCTTAGTCACTTTATAGTTGCATGAAATAAATAGACATCCAACAGTTATTTTTCAAGCAACCGATAAAACATTCGGGAATCGCCATGAAACTAGAACGATTATTCATAAGCGTAACCACATACCTAATTTGATGATTTCACAAGAATTAAGCAAATCCAACCAAGAATGCAATCCAAGCAGGCAATTCAATAATCACATAATTCCTGAAAAGAATATGTACTCTATTTATTACACACTTTATCAAGAATCTACTCCATTGACTTGGATTCACTTTCTAGGGTTTTTGTATCCATTTTAGGATTTCATTTTGCAATTAGGGTTTCCCTTCATCTTTTACCATATTAAACCCTAATTGTATGCCATTACTCATAAACCCTAATTATCTCATCTATTCTTTAATATTAAGGTTATCTTAACAACATATAACTCTATTTTCATATTACAGGTACGTTAATCCTCAATTAATTTCATTAAGCTTCTTTTTCATTAAAGCTATTATTTTTATCCTTTTTAATCCATGACAAGATCATTATGCGCATCTATCATCAATTCAAAGTTCATTATGGTTTAATCACATATGAAATCGATTTGCCATTAATACTGCCTTTTATTCATGAGGAAAACCCTAATTACTACTTTTAGGGTTTTTATCCATAATTAGGAACTTTAATGCCCGAAATAGATTAGAACTATCATATAACAACATTTTTCAAATTAAATATGATCGTTATCCTCTTTGACCCTAAATTAGGGTTTCTAAATTATTTAATCATTCTCATATGAGGTAAAAACCCTAAATCATGTAATTTCACATCTAGATCAGGTTTGAATCTAACATTATCATTCAACATGTTATTAATACTTCAATTAACCCATTAAGCATTCTAAATTCAACCTTTAATCACAAAAAGGGTTTTTAACTTGATTTTAATGCACTTTTCATCGACTTATAGTACTTTTGCAATTAGGAATGGAACCAATTTTTAATATCATTTTATTGGATTCCTCTCGTTCTCCTGATCAAAATACATATATTATTTGTACTAATCCGAGCTACCAATCTTTAGTTACAAATTAATAAAGGAAATACCTTTTTGGCCAATCAGAGCGCGCCACGTCGCTCATTTTCCATGCAACATTGCTGCTTTGGAAATAGAACCGAATTACGATATCACCACTGGTTAAGTGGTCAGTTCTTTAGCCCGCGGAAGGGCATTTCTGTCCAATGACCAAGGGGTCGTCCCCTACCTTCGGCCAGCCCTAGCGGCCACCACCTGCAGCCTTGTGTGGGTTGGTTTTTTCTCCCCCAGGCCGTGATTGATGCCATAACTCGCTGCCCTCACTCCGCCTTGCTCTGGCTCACCCAGGGAGCCCCTTTCTCGTGGCTAGGGCGGCAGTTTGGAGGATTCTCGGCCTGCTCTTTGTGGCTGGACGGGCAGCCTGTAGTAGGTCATTTGCGTGAGGGCCATGCTCGGAGAAGGTAACCAACTATCCCCTGGTCACCGTAGGGTCATCATACTCCCATCGCCTTGCCTCCCTATCCCTTGTTGCAACAGAATAGGGCCTTACTATCAAGGTTAGGGTTTTGGACGGAAACAAAGAAGAGAAAGAAATAGCTGCGTGGGATTCCTCTCCTGGACTCGGTCCAGGGATTCCTTTCCTTTTATAGATGAGGGTAACCACGCCCTATGATGCTTGCTCACGAAGCAATAAGGACTTTCCTACCAGGAATCTGATTCCTTCATGAAAAAGCAAGCTTCTCTCTCTTAACTTAATCCTTTAATAAACCATATCTCTTGGATAATTAGGGATTCGAAAATCCTCTTAATTAATCTCCTTTATACTTGCCTTCTAACCCATAGGCACGAAATTCTATTTCCTTTAATAGAAATTACTTTCTTTTTAACAATACCTCATAATTCATTAATAAGGTATCACATTATCCTTTTATTTTGCAAATTTGGTATTTTCTCTTTCTTTCCTCTTTATTGGGGCTCCTTGGACCCCAAGAAACTTTATTATTTCGAAATCCATTTTATTGGATACTCTTTATCCTTCTAGATACATCTAAATGCATTATTCTTCATTATCTTATTTTATTCTTATTAAAATATTTCCTTTTGAGGATTCTCTTTATTTCTCTTTTATTTTCCTCATTGGTATTCCTTTTATCATTAGGAATCCTTGAGATACAAAATTCCATCAAGGATAACCCAATTATACCTTTTTCCACTTATTTCCAACATTTTAACATTATTTTCAATTTCTTCCTTACTAAAGAAATACTTAATTAATCTTTTCTTATCTTATTGCTTTCTTTTTGCAACTTTGGACTCCTTGGAACCCAAGGAACCCAAGAGGCACGAAATCCCTCTTTGGATTTGCCTTCTAGAGGTTTCCACATCATTCTTTTCTCAAAAACTCAATTATTCATTTACTAATTTAATAATTGAATTTCCTTTCTTTATTTCCTTGTTATTTGGGCCCAATAGCCAATAAAGCCCAGAAAAAAAACCATCAAGGCTATTGTAAACGAAATCCATTTATTCAAAACAATTTATATCATTATTTGTTCAATTATCTTTAATATGAGAAATTACATTTCTCACCAATTGAACCCAAAAATTGGGGTTGTAACAATCACCTTCTTTGCTCGAGGCGAGCTATCGCTGAGCAAATTTCAGGAGATGGATTTATTCTTCCTTTACAAGTTGCTACAGAGGGAGAAGCTGAGCTAGGGTGCGTTCTTCTTGACGCGTGTGATGGCAGTGAAAAGAAGTACCAGATGATCTCCTATTCACTTTGGGGGGCTGATTACGCCACTAGCCATCTACCTGGGGTTAGATCTTTCCACTCTCCCTCCGCTAGTCAGCAAAAGTTCTATCAATCTTGCTCACTTCCACCGTGCCAATCTTCTCACATTTCATGATGGTGTGGTATATGCACACTGTCATGTTAACAAAGAATATCAGGAGTGTGCGCTTCCAGACCCCGTCTTCAACATTCAAGGGGCCCAACACTTCAGGTGGCCCATTCTTGCAATCGAAGATTCAGAAAGTGAAGAAGACGCGGGTAACAATGACGACGATGATGAAAATGAGGAGGAAGAGGAGACTTTCACTCCTCTTTGGGCACGAGTGGCACCGAGGAAGTGGCCACGCTTCTACCCAGGTGCATCATCATCCTCGTAGCCTCCGCCACCACAACCCTCTCAGGAAGGAGAGGACGTCTATTCGATGTAGGGAATGTACAACATGCTCTAGAGCATCCAGGAGACGCAACAACATCACACTGCGTCATTCGCCGATATCCAGGATACCAAAAATCGGTTGTATGTGAATCAATAAGCCATCTTCGAGAATGAACGTCAGCTGTTCGCAAATCAACAGTAGGTCTACGACCAGTTGGGGAGGATCGAGCAGAAGCAACAACCATTTTATGATCATTACTGGAATCAAGGTTACTTTGGGGGCTACCAACAACCACCACCGATGCCCCCATATGATCCAAACTTCTAGGGGAAATATCCATCATGGGATCCCAGTGCCCCACAGTACCCTCCACCTGAGTAGTAAACGGTATCACTGTTCTACCTGCTGAGATTGTTTTTGACTATGAGGCCATAGTCAAATTCAAGCTTGGGGGGAGATGGAATAATTTCTATCTTTTATTTCCTTTTCTTTTTAGCAATTTTCTTAGTTTTTAGGATCCACATGCTATCTAGTGTATCCGCGTATGTCTAGTGTAATGTGTCATCTCTATGCTTTTCACATGGGAATTAGGGGTGCGAAATTTGAGCATATTTGAAAAAAATTAGGAAGTTGTAAGTTAAACTTGTTTGAAATTGAGCACTTAACCTATGAAAATAATTGGGTTTGTCAACTTTAAAACATAAGATTATAACTGTACAGTCGTATGATTCAAGAAATGTGGACAAACATGGATGTTGAGCCTAAACTGACCAAATGGTAATGGGACTTTAATCGAAAGTGAGAGAGAGAAACCCTTTGATTTATTGTTACATAGGTCAGTAAAGAGGGAAATATAATCTATTCTAATGGTTTTGTACATTAGTCTTGTGATCTATCCATTTCATTTCATTCAATATCCACCATAAGAACTGGAAGCACTTATAGTTTTTCATCTCTTGATTGCATGACATATAGATAGGATTTCATTGTAGCTAGATTTTACATCTATGCATTCACACATTCTCAAGTGCATGTCATTATAGTTGCATTTTGCATACTCTAGAGCATATAGGACTTTTTGTGCCTTATTTCTTCTAGAAAATAAGAAAAAATAGGAAAATTGTTCTATACCCTCTGAAAAGTAATTTGTAAGGCATCAATGATGTTAGCTAAGTGGAAACAAGCCTGAAAAAAATAAAAAAATATATTGTGAATGTTCTTCTAGTCAATTGAAAAATGAGGGCTTGAAAAAAAAAGAGAAGAAATGTAAGTGAAAAAAGGAGAGGGAGAAAGGAACTTGTTTCACCTGCATGTATACATAAAGAAAAGAGGAATAAGCACATATTGTAGTTTTAGTAGTCATACCATCTCATCTTGAGACGGAATGATAGTGCATGCACCATTCTACCTAAAATTTAGGCATTATGTCATTTTCATACACATATGCATCATTTAGGTCATCTTGTTGATTTTGCATGATAAAACTATTTGGTGCTTCTCTTTCTTCCACAGCCGCCCATTTCATCCACCCGTTGCTCAAAATGGTAGGCCAACCATGATTATCTCCTCATTATTGTATACTAGGAGATCTTCTTCCATTTAGATGGTAGTTAGGACTTGAGCAATGTAGATAGGAGATCACAAGATGCACTAAGTCTGAACTGGAGAAATTCATTATATCAACTGCTTTATTTGATAGTGTTTTGATGATCTTGCGGTGGACATTTCTTATGGACGATCATTCTCACCTCTAGGGTAGTTATCATTCTGTGGTCAGTGAGGGCCGGCATGTGCATGATAGGTGGGAGTCATATTGAGTTGTCTTTTATGCTAATATGTTCTTTAGTTGACTCTCGCAATTCTATTCTACAGTTTTGCGCTCGACGACGAGCAATGTTCAAGCTTAGGGGAGTTTGATGCAGGGATTTTGAGTCACTTTTATAGATTGGTTTGCATGTGTTTTATGCATTTTTTGGTCATATTTGTGATTAATATCGCATGATTCACTACCTTTAGTCTATAATCTCATTTCGCATCAACTTTACCTTGTTTCATCTTATTCTGTATAAAAGATCATATTTGTTGGATTTGATTGGTGTTCTTCTTTTAATTTTAGGAAATTAGGATATTTGAATATGTCAATACCATCGACGAATGGTCAATACCATCGACCTGGTCACAGTGTGTTGTCAGAGAAGAGCAACCAGAAGTCGATACCATCGATGGGAGTGTCGATGGTATCGAGAGAGCGTCAGCAAGCCAAATTTCCAGAGGTCGATACTATCGACCCAGGAGTCGATACTATCGACTTCACCTGAGCAGAGGTATCTTTAGTGTCAGATTCCAGAGAATAGCGACACCTAAGGCGTCGATACCATCAACACACTGTCGATAGTATTGAGGCAACATCAGAGAGAACCCCAAGAATCGCGCAAGTGTCGGTGCCTCATTCAGGTCGATACCATCGACCCGCGTCGATGGTATCGACACCGTCAGATATGGTTTAGCTAAAGATCATGTTTAATCATACGGTGGTGATCTTTGAGGCGACCTAAAGTGGTGCATATACCTAATTACGGCTGCCCTAAGAAATTTATCACGTCTGGAGCCATTACACAAGTCTCGAGGAGGCGAAGGAGAGAAGAACGGAGCCCAGAGCCATGCCTCGATCGTTTCGAGAGTCGCGGAAAGAGTTTCCCACTGCTGAAAGGTTGTAGATCACTCATACTACGCTGGGGAATGCCCGGATCTCCTCCGTTCAGGGGTTCACATCACATCTATTCATGTTTTCCATATGTTTTCCCTTTCTCTCATCATGTCTTTCATTGAGATGAATATGCGGGGCTAATCCCCTTTATCTTTAGGACCAGGAGTAGCCTGAGTAATCATTGTATGATAGTTTTGACATAGTTATCATAATTTGTCTCTAAAATTCATGGTATGATTTCATTTTCTCCATTTTATCATTATTATTGATCACCCTAATGATAATTTAATACCTTTAATTACTTTGAAAGACGAATTAATGGTTGAAAAGAGAAGAATATCACATTAACTAATAAATCCTTTGAACAAGGTGATGTACAGTTAATGGTGGAAACCCAGAGTGTGATCTTCATGCACCTAATTTAGGGTATATGTTACTACTACCGTGGAACCGACTTAGATTTAGGTAGTGAATTGTATCGCGACAGCGAACAATTCTGACTACATGCTACTATCTGGAATAGGAGACGAATTAGGATAATTGTGTAGGAATTAGTACAACGAGAACCTACGGTGAAACCGCAATCCTAAAGATTCCATCTTTAATTGATTAAACCAACCATTTAATCGATTGTTTTGCTTTCTTTTATTCTTCTTTTCTTTTTCAATCAATTCTCAAACCATTTCAATCGGTCTAGATGATTGCAAACAGTTAGTAGTAGTCTATCGAAAATCCATTCCCTGAGTTCGACTCGGGCCTCACAAAGGCCTATATTACTTTGGTGTGTGCACTTGCATTTTACGCACGGTACATTCGTGTCACATGCCTGCTGTATGGCTGGTCAGCAGGATGTAGAACCTACAGTTCAGTTCTGAACTACAGGTTTATAGCATCCATTGATATCAGCCAACAACAGGCCACAAACCTGCAAAGTCATTCACATTCATACACATGTATTGATCAGATACATGTAGAAACCTACAAAGTCATTTACATTCACATTCAGTTCCATTCATTTCATCTCTTTTCACATTCAAACACATGTAGAAACATTCATGTAATTGATCAGAAAAAGTCATTCACATTCACACATATGACAATTCAGAAAAAGTCATTCACATTCACACAAAAATAATTATGAGAACAAAGTTTAGAAATATCATTCTTTATTCATCATCGTCATCATTGTCATCAAAACCCTAATTATATTTAAAAATTCCCACTACTTATAGGGCTTTTGCCCATTCCTCTCTTACAACAGCTGATTCCTCCCTCGTATAGGGAGTATGTACATCTAATAACTTTCCACCTGTACTAAAGTTAGTTTTAAACACCTGCAAAGAGAATGACGTATATATATAATTAATAATATATAATAAGATTGATATATTTCATATTATCTAATGAGACTATATATAATACCATATGTATAGTATTGATTTCCATTGCGGCATATTTGATGATTAGGTCTATAAATCGCATCACATAGTAGGCACATGCCCAACCGTTGTCTTATGTAGCACACTATAAATTAAAACATATAAAATATTCAAAAATACAAATAAGCATAGTTCACATAAATAATATATACATTGGAGTCGGGAAATTACTTTCACATTCCCCCAAATTAGTAGCTGATTCTTTTTCCTAGGGACCTTTCCTCCATCTTTTTTGAACTATTGTAAAGCCCTACATGTTAATGTAACAAATTAAATTGCATAATTAAATAGTAATGTAATAATAGATGTTAACAGATATAAAAATATGAAATATTTATCATGGGAATAATGGCCTTTTCATTATGTGTCCATATAATGTATTCAATTCCTTCCCCGCAGGATCTAGATAATAGACAGTGAACATATTGGGGACAATAACTAGTAACTCCCAATGCCTACCACTATAGGTAAGAAAGTTAAAAATTAATAACTCAAAATCCACAATAAAAATGTAATTTTCTTAAGTCCAAATTATAAGCAAAGTAAACTTACTCGACATTGAATGGAGCTATTATCACCGTCTTCATATTTTTACCAAAATATTTAAAAGAAGTACAACAGTATGAAGTAACTGAAGAAGGGTCTATATCTACAAGACTAATCAAAGATGGAACCAAAAATCCCACATGGGAAAATGCAAAATGTGTACATATCGTGTGTAAGTGGATGCAAAACATGTATTATGTATGCATTAATATATAAGAAACTAGATCACCGTATATAAAATAAGGTATATGGATGTATAAACAAGATCTCACCATATCCACAGCTCTATCATAGATGTGTTCAGTCAATCATAACGAAACAACTCCAAAATATCTTGTATAAATAGCTTGTTATCGTATGAATGACTTGCATTAATACGTATGCATTAACGCGTATGTAAAACTTGTATTATGTATGTATTAATACATATGCAAAACTTGTATAAATAGATTGTTATCGTATGATTGACCTGCAGCATCCTTCGGAATAGTAACATGTATAGGGAAATTTGAATCATGTTCGCCTATCCATATTGTCATACCCCTACAATTAGGACCTAACAAGGTGTGTAGGTCCCTTGGAAGCCAACTTAGTACTTCAAAAGGTGGAGGTAGAGGCCGAGATGTAGCAGGTGTCTTCCTTTTGACCTATATATATAATTTCAGATCAACTGACTCATATATACACACTAAAAAATTAACATAGTATAAATTTACCATACAATATTAGTATAGACGGCATCCGCTTTGGGACACATTATCACTCTGCCTTCTGTCTCACCAAGCATTTTAGAATATGGGTGGACATATGGCAGTGGAAGATCCCTCCAATCGGGGAGTACACGTATCTGGCTCACACGAACTGCACCAGCTGGTACTGGAGTCCCATGACATATGTCCCCTGGAAGGGCTGGGTAAGCATGTGCCTCTACAATGATATATTCTTGACTTTTTAGATGGCATGGCTTTAACCCCTATAAATTTACATAAAGAATGTTATATACATATATACATAAACATATCATCTTGAAAAGACTAGCTACTATATATGTCATAAAAATACTTACAACGGACGTGCTAGGTGGTGGGTCTACAGGATTACTCCCAACCTTTGCATTAGGAGAAGAGCGGCCCGCCACAGGTACTGTCTGAGTGGCAGTCTGAGATGCCTGCCACTTGCTAATTGCTTCATTGAGTCTCTTATCAAGTACTTCCTCGACTCTCCTATCAAGTGCTTCCTCGACTCTCCTATTAATTAACTAATCTACCTATACATGGACAAAAGAAACACTAGCTTCTGATTATTGAATTCTCTTTCGCAATAACATTCTAAAAAAAGAATAAGTTACCTTAGCTTGTGAAAGTCCCGCTTTTGGGAGTGGTTTGCGCTGTGATGGCCCAAAGAATGCTTTGATGCCCACACCAGCGCCTGCACCCCTAACACATCTAGGATGCTCTGGGTTACCCAGAGAAACTATCAATTCATCCCTTGTGCCCTCAGGGATGAACTTGCCTTCCTTCCTCTGCTCATGCAGCTCTGACTAATCGCCATCAATAGAAATTGGTAAGTAAACATAACAATAATCAATATCGATTGATTGCTCTAAGTGTTGAATTTTACCATTTTTTCAGCCGCCTCAACAGTTGCGAGCTTCGTTATATCTCCCTTCTTATTTTGCCTCCCAGCTATCCACATAGCATGGTGAGGCAGAGGTGTGGGACCAATAGTAGAGGAATCTGCAGTCTCCTGAGTAGCAACAGACTAAGAAGTAGACTCAACTTGTAGTCTTTGGTGAACGCCTGCATAGCCTCTTGGACCCATTGTGTGGTCATGCACATTCAGTGCACGCCTTGCTTTTTGATTATTGTTGATAGCCTTGTTAGTAAGCACATTGATTTGGTTAGTAACATTAAAGGTTAATATTGAATAGGTGAATACATAAGAACGTATATTAATTAAATTGGGAGTGGCGCTTAATACCTAGAATTCATCTGTTTTTCTTTGGGTAATAAACTTCTCCCAGTCTTTGGTGTCCATGTAGTTCCATTGCTCAGTGGTTGCCTTCTTCCTAAATTTATTTTTTAAAGAGAATACAAACAAAAATTATTAGTGTAGAGTTAGTCAAAAAGTGATCAATGTCTAGAATTGGAAATCAATCAAGAACCTCTTCTCAGCATCGTGTATGTAATCACAGGTGAGATTTGTCCTATAGTTCCTTAGGACTCTCCCACAGCGTTGCATCACACATTTACGATGCATATTTTCATCCAAATCAAATATACTATGCAAAATAGAATTGCTATTAACTAGTATCCTAAAAAATAGTAATCTAAAAAAACAGAATTGCAAATAATAATAACTCATGCATAGTTCCTTCCATACTAAGTCTTTCTCCCCCTTAGGAACTTTATGCTGGGATTCAAAAAAAAGGACTACAATGGCTATGAGTAAGAACCCCAAGATATGAAATAAATGAGTTGTGGTTCACTCCAACTGGATTTCCTACATGATCAAAATCCACATCCAGTTTGGGTCCATTGCGCCTTTGCTGTAGTAACTTGTTCATCATTGTGATGCCCCTCACTTTCTCAAAAAAAATTCTTGCTCATCAGGTGCCCCAATTTCTTCAGGGGGTACATCACCAACCTAAAATTTGACAAAAAATACACTTACAGGATATAACTATAAATGAACATACAGATAGAAATATAGGATATATTTTTAAAACTTACATTGTGAGGTGGCGCATTGATATCCTCACCCTCATGGTAATCATCATTACGGTCATCATGCTCATGCTCAGCCATATGAAAGTGTCATTAAAAAATCAAACATTTAACATTTGACATAACTAGAAGATAATAAAACATTGTAAAGTTCACATTCAGAAAAATAAAACATATAAAAAATATAAACATGCATGCCTCTAATATTGTGATCTTTAATCAATTAACAATCCTTCATTGTGATCTCTGTGCACATACAAGTCATCATTAGCTTCAATATTTGGTGGTGTTGGCAACCCAACTGAGAATGGACTGGAGTCATCATACTTATCATAGTACTCTTCTTCATGTATATGATCTTCAATGAACTATCTTTTACCATGAAGAACAAATGACCATTTATTATTTGTAGGATCATCGATATAAAATACTTTTTTTTTGCTTGTGATGCCAATATGAATGGTTCATCCTTCTCGCCAATCTTTTCAAAGTTCACTAATGTGAAACCCAATTCATCCACTATAACTCCTTTGGTGTTATCAACCCAATTACATTTAAAGAGCAGAATTTGGAAATCTACGTAGTCAAACTCCCATGTCTTCAATGACACCATAATACGACATTTTAGCTTCACGTAGACTCTTATCCTTTGCACTTGCAAAAAACAAAGAAGACGCTTGAAGGGTGACCCCACTATTTTGGATGACACTCTTATCATCTTGACGCTTTGTGTAATATGAGAATCCATTTATGTAAAACCCTTCATAAGACATAACATTCAATTTTGGTTTAAAGGCGAGGCATTTGATAGTTTCAGTAAGATTATCTGGTGTTTGAGATAGTTGATGTAAGACTTTATCTTCAAACCGCTTAATAAATGTCTTGTTATGCTATCTAGCAAACCACATTGAATTGGCTCGAGGATATTGTCTCTTGATGAAATTGGTATGTTCCTCAATATAAACACTCACTTCATCGATGTTGTGTAAAATATACAAGTGACCTTGTTCCAACTGCTCACGACTGATTACTTTCATCTGTGATCCCAAAATTCCTTTGCCAAAATGCTCCTCAATATTCTTGTCATTAACAGGAGCGTCATTAGCACTCAGAAAGTCATTGCAAAAATTCATAACCTCTCTCGCCACATAACCCTCAATAATACTCCCTTCAGGTTGATAACGATTTCGAACATCACCTTTAAAAATGCTCATGTATCGTTCAAAGGGATACATCCAATGCAAGAAAATTGGTCCCAACATTTTCACTTCCCTAGTCAAGTGGACAACAAGATGTACCATGATATCAAAGAACGAAGGAGGAAAATACATCTCAAGCTAACATAGGGTAACAACCATTTCTCTTTGCAATTTATCGAGAGTATCAGGGTCAATAACTTTACTGCAAAGACTGTTGAAAAAGAAATAAAGTTTGGTGATTGAAAACCTTACATGCTTCGGCAATATAGATCGAATTGCCACGGGCAATATTTGTTGCATTAGAGTGTGACAATCATGAGATTTAAGACACATCAACTTCAGATCTTTCATTGATAGAAATGTACGGATGTTGGATGAGTAACCCTGTGGTACCTTAACATTTACCAAGCATTCACAAAAAGCTTTCTTCTCTTTTCTAGACAACGTGTAACAAGCGGGAGGTAAGTATGTTCTCCGATCGCTACTAACTACTTTTGTTAATTCTATCCTTATTTCCATTTCACGTAGGTCCATTCTGGATTTTATCCCATCTTTAGTCTTACCTAGTATATTCAATAGAGTACCGATGACACTATCACAAACATTTTTCTCAACGTGCATGACATCGATACAATGCCTGACTGTCAAAGAACTCCAATAAGGAAGATCCCAAAATATTGACTTCTTCTTGAATAAAGTTTTGTCACTCCGTGTGACCATCCTACATTGTGATCTCTTACCAAATTCATTGGCAAAGTCTTTTACTCTTTCATAAACATCCTCCCCTGGTATAGGTTTAGGTGCACTATGTTCCTCATTTCATCCATTGAATAATTTGTGCAACCTATGATATGGATGGAATTTTGGAAGAAGCCTTCGATGACCAAGATATACAGTCTTGCCACCGTGTTTAAGTCATATTGAATCAGTGTTCTCTTCACATATAGGACACGCTTTAGATCCTTTGACACTATATCTAGACAAATTCCCATATGTTGGAAAGTCATTCACAATGCAAAACAACATAGAGTGGAAACGAAATGTCTCTCTTCGTGAAGCATCATAGGTCATCACACCTTCACCCCAGAGTTTCTTGAAGTCATCAATCAGAGGTTCAAGATAAATTCCGATATCATTTCTAGGTTGTTTAGGGCCCGATATCAACAACGACAGCATAACGTACTTATTTTTCATACACAACCAGGGAGGAAGATTGTATATAACAAGCATAACTGGCCAAGTGTTATGTTGACTGCTCAATGTCCCGTACAAATTCAACCCATCTGTACAAAGCCCAAGTCTTAGATTCCTGACTTCTTCACCGAATTTAGCGTACAATCAATCAATCTTCTTCCACTATGGGGAATCAGACGCATGTCGTAGGATCCCATCATTATTTTTCTTAACATCTGCATGCCACCACAAATTCTTCGCATCTATCAGATTGGCAAACAAGCATTGAAATTGTGGTATTATAGGTAGATATCACATCACCTTGGTAGGAGAACCAATTTTGGACTCCCCCGAAGTCATCAATTTATACCTTAATGCACCACATTTTGGACAATCTTTCAAATCCACATAGTCCTTTTGAAATAATACACAATCATTCAGGCATGCGTGTATCTTTTTGGCCTTCATTCTCATTGGGCACAATAATTTCTTTAACTAGTATGTTGAGATTGGAAACTCGTTTCCTTCAAGAAGAATTTCTTTCAACAAAGACAACAATGACGTGAAGCTTTTGTTGCTCCATCTATTGTTAGCTTTCAGCTTATGCAATCTCAACACAGCGCTAAGCTTCGTAAACTTAGTACAACATGTGTATAACGATATCTCAACATCATGCACAATGTTTCTAAACATGGGAGGTGGATCGGTGTGCTCTACCCCACAACTATCCAGCATCGCATCAGCGATGTCTACTGGAACTGGTTCGTTCACATCTACATCATCGGAGGCAATTTCTTCTTCCACACAAGCACTGCTATCAACATCCACTGATTTTAGGTTTGGAATCTCTCCATGCTAGTGCCATTTTGTATAGCCTTATACAATCCTGTTGCACATGACATGACTTTTGATTTCGTCACCAGTGCTGACTTTCAAGTTGTTACCGCAATGCCTACGTAGACAGTAGAACCTATCTCCAGGTTGTTTCCTATGTTTCTCGGCAAATCTAATAAACTGATCAAGACCAGAAATAAACTCTGGGGTGCATCAATTTGGAATAGACATCCATGATCTATCCATTCTATGATCAAAGAGAAAACAAGTATATATTAGAACAAGATTAGCGTCAAGGGTTAAAATATTAGGGTTTATGGTTAAAATTTTAGGTTTTAAGGTCTTATATATAATAAATGTGTACCACGTATCCCATTCTTGAACACCTAATCTCACTAGTAAGTGTATAATGTGTATTGGGCTTTCAAGAAAATTTTGGCAACATTTCGCCATTGTTCTCCAAGTACACATGTACTTAGAGAATAAACGGGGAAATACTATCAAAATTTTCTTGAAAATCCAATACACATTATACACTTACATCCTAAGTGAGATTAAGTATTCAAGAACAGTCCCAAATCGAGGACTATCCAAAATTTACAACTAATGAGTAAATCTTAGATGGGTTTCTAGACCAACAAATACATGTGTTGTCATTCTTATACCCACAATCCTAGTTTCATCATTCATATCCTAGTTCTTCAAGTTAGGGTGATTATTGATGTCTTTAGAAGCATGATTGGAAATCTAGGGAAAAGTTCATCATTTACATTCCAAGCATGTCACATGAGTGCATTAGTATTTCCCTTTTACTAAAACCAAATTGGTGTATTAGTGAGTCTTCAAATAGATAAACACTTGAAGATGACTCAATGAATCTTATTAATAGTCAACTCAACTATAGCTTGTTGGTTCTCATTCGTGACTTTTATAATATTTTGTTGATCCTAAATAGAAGCAAAATTTTACATGCCCCATATGACCCTAGAATGTTGACATGCCTAGGTTTAAAGCACTCATCAATTTTGAATAATGTTCACATGCCCCATAACAGGGAAAAATCAAGATGAGATCAATAAAAACACAAATCATAAAAAATGGACTGCATAATGAAATAATTGCTTAGTAATAATATATATTGCAAGATAAACAAAAGATCAACTCATTATTCTACAACCAAACATTTTTTTCATGCATCTTTCATTACACATTTATGGCCATTATTCATCTAGTGACTAAGGTTCTAGATTGCCTTTTACTACTTGCTACTTAATGATTATAATGTTTGGTTGTTGTAAAAGAATCACCGAATATAAAGTCCATGAGGATAAACTAATATTTGGGAATGGTAATGTGGCTTCTATATATTAAATCTAATATGTCTTTCTTTCTTCTTCTCTATATTTAACTATTACATAAGTTGTGTGTGAACTTTGAGCTATTTAGGGGCAGTCACACTAAATTACTTTAACATTGTCTCCCAAGCAATGGGATTGGATCGATGTAATAACACTTCTATGACATTTGGTATCAAAGACTAACACACTATGCATCTATGTAATCGTGAACTTAATTGTGAAATTCCTCATTTTCCTCTTATCAGGATTTGAACTACTATTTTTTTTTGTAACAGTAATCATCTGGTTCATATACAACAGCCATGTTTGGCTATTGTTAGGGTTTATGTTAACCCACAGGGCTACGCAGCTATTCCAAGTGGAGACAGAGCAGACACAACTCTTTTTTTTCTCACGGGAAACCAAGGATGCTCTAAGGAAATGAGGTGGAAAGACAGGGGGTTGGAAGTCGGCGGCGGCGGCGAGCTTAGCCGGTGGAGAAAGGTACCTATCCGGTAGTGGCGAGCTCAGGTTCTGAGCAGTAGGCGGTGGCGAGAAGTAGGGGCGGTAGGCGGCGGCAAGCAGCAACAGCGGTGGGAAGCAGTCAGGCGGTAGGCGGCGGCGAGCAGCAGCGGCGGCACCAGGCGATAGGCAGCAGCGGTGGCAGGTGAGTAGTGCAGCGGCGGTAGTGCTAGCAGCGACGCAAGAATCGCCTAACCTAAGAACGTCGGGAATGAAATAGAGAAAGGGGAAGAGTCTGGTTCGCGTGGGTGCTATTAAGTTAACAATAGACGTCGGTTATTATAAACAACCGACGTCACATTTATAGTCGTCGGTTGCCGTAAAAAACTGACGCCAAAGGGGGGTAAAAATTTTCGCGGGGACAGCACGCGAAAGCACTTCGGCGTCGGTTATTGTAAGAAAACCAACGACAAAAATGGGCCCGATTTTTGTCTCGCAAAAACCCTTTAGTTGTCAGTTATTTGGTAAATAACTGACGTCGTATGTGAAATTTTGGAGGTAATTTTTTTTTCACTGGAAAATTTGGATTTGGCAGGAGATTTTAGGTGTCGATTTCTTAGTGAGCAACCGACGCTAAATAAAAAGTGATACCCGTGTCTGGCTGGGATTTATAGAGAATACATTTTTGATAATATATTTCATTTTATATTCAGACATTTTTCTTTTGCTACCATTGCATCACTGAGCTCTAGTTTTCTATCAAAGAAAACACTTGATTAAAGCACAATTTCTAATGTGTGGTCATGAGAAACATTATCTTTCATGACTCACATTTGTTATCTATTACACCATAAGGTTCATTCATTATGTTTACTCTTGAATACCCTAAACTTTTGATCTAAACATGAATATGACATGATATGATGATTCATGAAAATAATTAGTAAAAATGTTATCATTTATATAATAGCCTATTATCTTTAATCACAAGACTATAGCATGAATAATATACTTACATTTTATATGTACATTATACATAATAAAATATAAACATCTAATAATCATTATCAAAGTGCATATACCACTTTAAAAAATTGGATGAACTCCTAATTCATCTCTTGACGTCGAGGAAATCCTAATCATCCAGTTCAAAAAAGTAACATTCATTAATGACTAATAATAAACTCGATTTCTAGGGTTCTATCATTCATTAAGGGTTGATGAGAATACAGGTTCAAAACATGCTTTGAAATTAGGATAATATCATTCCTTGTGTTTTCATCTTTCCAATGAGTATTTACTTGATTTTTTTAACTACTAATGAATTAGTTATGAATTTTGCAAGGATCGACCAATCAAAAATTTGAGGAAGTCCACATCTAAAACCCTATCTGTGACACAGTCATACTGGAGCAGGGCCAACATTGTTGTGGACCAACCACATCTGACCACGTGTCCTCATAGAACCACGTGGCTGTGGACTGATCAAGACTCGAAAAAGGCCTAAGATTCCAACTTTAACTATGATGACTCGATGACTCATGACATCAAATTGCTTAGGTGGGGGAAAAATAGTGAACCAAAACCTCCTTGATCATCTTCTTTGTGGTTCACAAGAAACTCACATCAGGAGCATCCAACATAAAGCCCAACACTCGCAATCACAAGTTGGAAACCATAATCTCGACTGGGGTAAGTCTATAGATGGTTGTATTATCTCCATTGACGCCTCTTAGTCACATAGACTCCTAGGATAACTAGAGGAAGACAACCCTAGAAGCCATAAGGTCTATGCCGCCATTACAGGGAGCCAACCAAGGTGTCATATACAACAAAACCAACAAAGCATGCATACAAAAAAAAAACCACAATGATATGTAGCACCAACACAAAGCTAAAGGCATAGGAAGCATGCGATGGCGTGGCCAAACTTACTGGTGTTGTCTCCGAGAGCTGCATATAGGTAAAAGGGGGAAAAGTGGGAATGTGTGACATATTGGGGAAGGGGGCAAATTGACGGTCTCTGAAGCTTCTTGGTGTCTGCATAGTTTTTCATCACATCTAGAGGAGTGGTGATGGCATGAGACGTTGGGTTGACGACCCCCCAGGGAAACGACAATAGGTGATTCGTCAGGAGGACTAACTGGAGGATTGCATGATGAATAGAGTGTTCATAGTCAATTGTAGGGATGTAGTGAAGGTTTCTACAGGACTAGATTTATAGGATGAAGATCAGGTAAGCGTGATGCCAATTGGAAGTCAAGTCCCAATGAAATAGGAAGCCCAAGTCCGGTTTGGCATGCTGATGTTGTAAACTGGAAAAAGTAGGGCTCCATGAAGTGTAAAGTCTGTGTAACACAAATCAAGGCTTATCTAAACCAAACTCCTTGTTGAATCGGGAATTTGTTATTTCGAAATATTTAGGTATTTAAGTTATTTTCTTTCCAACTCAAATCGGGGTATCGGGAAGAGTTCAAACCTAGCCAAAATTTGTGAGTTAGCCAATTTGGGCATAAGGATTCAGAAAATCAAGTTGTTTTTAGTTTTGAAACTCCCTACTATTTATCATTTCCTTTCTACATTAAACATCTATTTAATTACCCAAGACTATCTAAAGATAGTTAAAGGCTCATATTTTGGGTAAAATATGATACGCACAATTTAAGTTTACATCAAAACTATTAGGTCAAAACATTCTTATTAGTAGGGCTAATTTCACTTCAATCCCCTTTGTATCACTAATTTACTAATTAGGGTTATATATGATGAAATTAAACTACAATTGGAATGATAAAGTGTAATCATCCATGAAGTTAGTGAAAACATAGTTCCATGATTATACTCGTTTAGATTCTTTTTCCTCGGTAGGATCCCTATCACACTAGGGGGTTGAGTTAATTAGAAATTTTGGATTTTCTCTAGGAGGTAACGAATCCCATATTCTGATTTGAAACCAACTTTATAGCACCATTCTATTAGTGGAGTAGATTAGGCTGAGCTGGCACTAGTGGACAAGCCGTAATTTTGCTTGAACTTGGTTTGGTTCCCATTTAAACAGGGTTTAAAATTGGGACTAACTTTTCGCGGCGTCCAATCCAACCCCCTGTAGTACATGTTAAGAAACACTCACTTTACACCAAGATAGATCGTTTTTACCTAGGTACATACAAAATGAGCTTTTCATGAAAGTAGTGAACGATAAGGTTAGAATCGATCAAATCATTAATCATGTATCAACACAAGACATGTACCAACGCATGGATTGCATCGATCCAGACGATTGAGGCAGTATGGCAGGAAGACAGGAATAGGCCGTCCCCCGCGAATAGCAACAAAGAAAAAGTACGCAGTGGCGGTCATTCGCAAGGGCGTCACGGGCAAGGGGAAGGGAAAGGGGGTGGCCGCCACCACTGATGACTGACCACGAGTAGTTCCAGGCGCCAGCTGCCTTGGAGGGTAGGGAACCAACCTACGGGTACTGGTACAGCTCACTTAGGGACGATCGAGCTAGTAGATGGGTTTGAGAGGGCAAAGGAAACGTCCATGCAAATACATCCAATGGAAGAGGAAAGAGACTAGCAGTTAATTCGAGACTATTTTCACCCACCAACCCGAACCTCCCATCACTATCACCGTCAGAGACTCCGGTCCACCCCATACTGGGCATGGCCCCGTCGCCTCCCTGTCGGCGGCGGTGGCTGGCTCTGTATTTGGACTGTGTAACTGGTATGTGTTTCTTGAGACTACGAACCAGCATGCATTCTGCTTAGGTGTAAATAAATATTCGGAACTTGGATTTTAGTCCGAAATTTTAAAAAAATCGACATCTGTATAATCTACATTTAATTTTAATTTAAGATATCAAATTTTATATCTAAAAATGTTGAATAAGACATCAGATATGGCTATATCTATACACATATATTATTAAATATATGTTATCTATATATGAAAATATAGATATTTTATTATATATATTCATAGTTATATCAATATTTCCCATATATAACATATTTATTAGCAATAAGTTTATAATTTTCGGATCGGATATTTGTTCGAATTGGGATACATGGTATCCGTTGAATAAGAATCGAATGATTCAGATGATGGTACCTAGTGTGAACGCTCAGGGTCCGTCATCGCTTTTGATCTTCTACTTTTGGGCGAACCCGGGACCGCCGGACGAATCCCACACCGGTCCAGCCCAAAAACCACAGCATCTGAATAAACAAGAAGGCTTTTTCCGTTCGCCTCTTTTCGTTTTGTTTTCTGCTTTCCCGCCCGGTGTCTTGATCATGACCGGCGACCAACCAGCGCCACCACCCTCTATTCTAATCTAGGCCCAATATTGCCCGTGGGTGCGAGTTGTACCCGACGGCGGGAGCTAATGAAAGGGATCCGACGACAGACGCGCAGGACAGCCTACTATTACATGTCGTGACGGTGACGCGTGTGGACATGATACTTCACTAGGAATGCAGTTTAAATGGGCCCACGTGGTTGCATGAATGAGCAGTTAATGGTGCGTTAAGCCTGTCAATGGTGCAACAGCATGTCAACATGCATTGGCCATTAACGTCTCTCTGCGTGCCAACCATAAAATTGTCCGGTTGCCGCCGAAACAATGGTGCTTGTAACGACGAAGAACGAGCGCGGCGACTTAAACACTGGTGGGATTGAAAGGTTCCGGCCAATGTGTTATTGTGACTAGGATTAGAACTATAAATAGAGGCCCTCGGGGAGGCCATTGAGATCATCCCACCGGTTGGTGTGTGATCCCATCAGTTGTTGGTTGTTGGTGTCTTCTGTGGTAGAAGAGTCAGAAAATAATAACAACTGGTGGTGCTCTCTTGTGGTAAGAGAGGGTCAACGACTTTACCTCGAAGCAAAGTAGTGGCTGACAGTTGGTGGCACATTGGGTACACCAACAGTGCAGCTCTCTTGTGGATGAGAGAGGGCCAACGACTATGTCTTAAGGTAAAGTAGCAGTTGGCAGTCGGCAACACAACGACAGTACATCGACAACGGAGGCGGGTCCGAGTAGCGGAGGACACACATCAGTTGGTGGCACTTTGTTGGTGATGTGACATTGACATCGACTACAGCAGCGGATTCGAGCAGAGGAAGACGCTCATCAGTCGGTGGCTACAGAAATGATGGCGGACTGTCCAGTCATTGGAGGACGCACATCAATCGACGACACATAGGTGGTGCATCAACTACGACGGCGGATCCGAGCAGCGGAAGACGCATACCAGTTGGTGGCACACTATTGGTGACGCGACAACGGCAGAAGAGGCGACCCGGTCAACGATCGCAGCAACAACAAGCAGTCCCAGCAGCGACAGTGGTGTCGTGAGGAGAAAAAGTAAAAAGGGAGAGTTTGTACACATTGGGTGTAATTCCGTTTTTCCTTATCTTTATTCTCGGGCAAGGGGAGCTTCCCAGATTTATGGGCGATTAAAGCTGGGCAGTGTGAGTTGTAATTCAGATTACATAATGTTTGTTGGTTGGTATTGTTCCATGGTTTTTCTCTCCTAGTCTTGGGGAGAGTTTTCCACGTTAAATCTTGTGTATTCAGTTTTGCAGAACATCGTCAATTACCCACCACAATTCCTAACAAACACAAGTCCGCAGCTTGCCAGATAAGCCATTATCAACCCTTAACTCATGTTTGGGAATGAACACTGAACAGGTACGACCCAAGTTAGTTGAATGCAGATTAAATAACTTGTCTTAATTCTGTTATCATTCAACCATGTCTGAACCCGGGTTTGTAGTATTAACGTCGAAACCTATTCTGAAAGATTTAAAACTCAATTAATCCGAATTATCGCCTCATCATGGGCATTGGGTCGAGATTCCAATACTCCAATCATTCTGCGACTTACAACAGGACTAAATCCAATGTAAGCCTGGTCTCGCTCCACTCCAAAAATCGATGGCCCATATGTGAGCAAAACTGGAATTTTCGAGGTTGGTTCCCGAAAGAGTTATGACCCATATGTGAACAAAACGGATACAGACATATACGTCCAGTTGTATTTGATAATAAACTCTTATTACTATCTTTATTGCGGAGATCGAGAATGATAGGATACATATACAATTGTTGGACTCGTGAACGTAGTAGCAATAGCAGTAGGCGGGCCACACTGAGAGTGAGTGTGTGGAGACGGCTAGGTACACAGATCGAGAAGGACTGAGTAACTACAGAACGACATGCATGCCATATTTTATACAACTGTTGTAGTAGTAGTATACATACGACAAAAAAGGAGAGATGGAAAAACAAAGACCTTCTTGGGTGTTGATATATATATGGGTAGATATATATATATATATGTGGATATCGTCCATCATCGAATGCTTTGGGCACACCACGACGAACAGCTCACGGCGGCTGCTGTAGCAAGTTGATTAATTAACAATTAACTATCAACAACCGAATGAATCGATGCACTGACCGGTCTGACCAATTGATCGAGCGAGACGACGACTGATGCTGCTGCATGCTTCCAATCAACCGCATCCGATTCCCACCCGCACTGGCCGCCGCAATCAGCAGCTTTCAAGGGTGGTGGAGCGCGCCGTACGCCACGGACGGCGCCGGCGCGGCTGCGGGTTTAGCGAGGAACGACGACTTGGTCTCATGGTCATCCCATTTGAACCCGCCCAATGGCGCAGGTGGCAGCTTGCAAGGAATGCCGTAGGGGTTCGGCGGGTAGGGGCAGGTGCACAGCGACCTGTCACGGAGCAAGAACTCCTTGCATTCCCATATCGACCTCTGCTCCGGTAGTCCTACGATGCAGTTCTTGCGCACGTCGAGGATGCCCTTGTGGACGAGCCACCAGCAGGATGGGGCGAGTGAAGTGAAGTAGTTGTCGGAGAGTGACAAGTTCGCCAACCTGCCGGTACCATAAGGGTGGTCGGTAAGACCCAGACGGCACACCGCGTCAGGGACCTCGCCAGAGAGCCTGTTCCTGGCCAAGTTGAGCTGCTCCAGGCGTGTGAGGCAACCGAATGAACACGGGATGGGGCCTTCGATCAAGTTGGTACCGGCGTCGAACACCGTGGCTTTGCGGAGGTACCCGATTTCATAAGGTAAGCAGCCGGAGAGTTTGTTGTTGAGGAACAGAACCTCCTGGAGCGTGTTGCCCGTCTGACCAATGCTGGACGGGATGGGGCCGGTCAGCTGGTTGTTGGCTAGAGTCAAATACTTGACCGTCGTGCTGCCGAGGTTACTCGGAATATAGCCGACGAACCCGTTGTTGTTGAGGAACAACACGTCGAAGCTGAAGCTCTTGTTCTGAGGTCGGATGGTAAACAGCGACGGCGGGATGGTACCTTTGAATGCATTGAACCGGAGGTCCAAGAACGCCAGCTGCGGGATCTTGACGATAGACGACACGGGCACCTGCCCGTTGTACTTGTTGTTGCTCAAATCCAGCTCGTAGAACAGGTTCAGGTTGGTGAGGTCCGGAATTGGTCCGGTCAAATTGTTGCTGTTGGCGTGGAAGATTGCCAAATCGGGCAACTGGTCGATGAACCCACACACCGTTGGGGCAGTGACTCCGTACCCGTTGAAGTCGGTCGCGGCAATCGTGCGGTCTTTCGTCCCGGGAGGCGTGTCGCACGCGAACCCTTTGTAGTTGCATATCTTCGGACCGACCCAGGTGTCGGTGATCCGCTGCGGGTCGCAGGTGATGGTCGTCTTGAAACGCTGGATCACCTTGTAGGCTTGGTACTGCTTCATGTTCTCGAAGTCGCACGGCTGGAGACCGGTGGGTGGAGGGTGAGGGTGTGGGTGACGGTTCCATTGGCTGGACGGGCCGCCGACGCCTATACTTATGCCGCCGCCGTTGCCGATGCCGATGTTTAGCCCGGAAACTGATATAGATAGGAATGCCAGGGTGCTGGCGACGAGGAGGAGGGGTGGGGATGGGCGGAATTTGCCCCGGAGGCCTTCCATGGCGTGCGGCGAACACCGCTTAGCTAGCTAGGAATGATGATGATGGGTGTGTGAGTGATTGAACAAGCTGGTGGTGTGGAGTAAATGGTTGTAGTTGGGGGAGATGAGATACAATACCACGCCCAGCAGCTGGCTTTTATAACACCTGACACCCATGTCCAGCTGCTGCTCAAATGCCAAGACGACTTGTCAATGCACAGCTAGGCTAGGCACCTAGCTAGTAGCTGCTCTTTCCAGGGTAAAATCCATCGCCAACCAACTTATTACTATCAACATTGTTGATAATTGAAGTCCAATATCACAGAACCACAGCCACACTATCATCAATCCTCAAACCCCTTGCCCCAATCATTGACACTCCTCCAATGCCTCTGTATGTCATCAATGAATGACGCCTGCGCGTCATCCTCGTTCCTTCTTGCCGGGTTACGATTCCTTCCACTTTACAAGCCATTCAAAAGTTTGAACTAAGTCGTGTAACTGTGCTGTTCCGAACAAGTTGGGATGCTTTTCCACGTTCTGCATGTTGCTCCGACATCAACATCCCATTTTTCTCTTTAACCGTTCTGTCTGGTACCATGGGGGTCTGTTTTTAATCTTCAGGTACCGCTGTGAAAGACTAACAAGCGCTTTTGTACTATGGATGGACCTCTCTAGGTAGCACGTACTCACTACTACGGATGCCATTAGTGCAGATATGGTATGGTGTATATTAAACCATAAAGAAAGTAGAAAAATAAAATAAAACTATCATATGAACACCATATAAAGTTCTCTTGTCAAAACTCCCACCGTTCATTCCATCACATCCTACATAGCTTAAAAGAAATTGCATCCTTAAAATATTTTAAGACAAAATCCAATCAATCATAGAGTCCAATGTACCTAATTGTAAGAGTAGAGACTTGTCCGTGCAATATTTTTGTATACTCTAATAAATAAATTTACAATTTAAGAAAGTTCTGTTAGGTTAAAAGAGCTTTTTCTAAAAGATTGTGTAGTTAAGCAATATTATCATATTGCATTTGTAGAAGTTCTAGGGCTGTAAATGGACATGGGTATACCCGCATACCCTCAAACCCATACCCTCTAAACCCATCATGGTTATAAATTTTTATAACCACATAATAGCTTACCCTTATATCCATGTATCCTCCTCTCCTTGGATAAGGTTATGGTTATATATGTACCCATACCCTGTATACCCATATACCCATTTAATTATATTTTTATATAAAATTTTTATATTAGAATGTAATGGTGCATATTTTAGCACTCAAAATTTGTAACTATAAGTTCCTTAAGGTAGTATAAGTTTATATCGGAATATAATGATCTATACTCACCAATGTGAAGGCAAGCCAACATGATGTCTACGATTAATCATTGAATTTATAATTCTATTCTAATGTAGTAAAACTTTATACTATTCACCAATAGAGCCAACAACCTGTTGGGTTTTAGGGGAGGCAGAGAAGGCAGCAGAAACAAATTTTTTTTTCTACCCGAACCCAGAAAGAAGAAATCACGTCAACATCTATATAGTAGGAAGGATGGTTTGTAGAGACATACCTTATAACATCCTCAATTTCATAGTTAAAGTAAGCCTTTAATGTGGGGTTTTCTAGTAAAGGCATGCCCAGGGATGTAATGAACATAATCATGGCTAGGTACGTAATTAAGTTCACAAAATGTGTATTACAAGTCATCTAATCAACCAATACACACATAATAACTTAAATGTATATGATTGTAGTCAGTTGTATATGAATATAAATGAATTGTTCTAATGAACAATAATGTGATGAATATATGATATGATGATCCAATTCATGGCTTGAGCCTTAGACCTAGCTTAGGTCTTCATGTTATGTAACTAAAGAGATATTGATCTCATGCCAATCATACATGACCTTCAATTGAGAAATTGTATTGATTTAAGACTTATCTCATAATTTTGAATATAATTAAGCTCATGGACCCTTTGTAAGACTATGGAATGCACCATGTGCCCTAGAGTCCAATTTTAGCCCATTTGGGCCAATCATAGCTTACATATGGGTCCTTGGAGTGCAAATTTGGGGATTTAGTATTTCATGGTCATGATAAATGCTCAAGATATTTTTCATAGATGTAGAATTAAAATGTAAGATTATCAGTAAAATTTTGAATGATTTTAAATTATCTAGAGACCTAGGTAATTAATTTAGTATTTATTTAGTTTTTACTTAAAAAGTAGATGTGGAGTGTCTATCTATTTAGTTTTGACCTAATCTCGTACTCAAAGAAAGATAATGAAAAGACCATCTCAATTCCAAAGTTTGGATTCAAATGGAATTAGTATGTGGACATAATAATTATTTCTTTAATGTGGACTTTTATACAAAAGAAGAAAAAAAAGAAAAAAAAGTGGGTGACTCCAGCCCGATCCAAACTGAAGCGAGCGGCTCTGTTGTACAGAGTTTGAACGGGGGGATTCCAGAAGTAGGCCCCGCCCAAGATCAGATTACAGTGGGGTATAAAAGACCCCCGATTCTTGATAGATGAATGCAGCCGTACCCTATGCTAGGGTTTTTGACGCGAATCAAGGGCAAGAGAAGGAGAACAAGGTAGAGAGGAAGCAAAGGACTGGACAACCATGGTGCTTCCTTGGGAGGAGATGGAGGTTGCATACCTCCGATCCAAAGTCGATCTTCAAGGAGATCCGGCCACAGGAGATCAGAGTAGAGGGGCGAAGCCACTTGGGATGTTTCCCACATGAGAGGGCAGTTTGGGCGCTGGGGGATGCGGCTGCCAGACCTGTATGCCGCCTACTATGTTTTCGGTCTGGAACAGAGCAGCGCAGGTCATACGAGGAAGATGAAGGGCAACAGGCCGATAGATCTGGACCGTTGGATTCCAGATTGGCGACGGAAATTCATCAACAATAAGGTAATTTTCAAAAATTCATATCTTGAGATGCAAAGCTCAGTTTGGGGAAAACAAAATACCTATGGAAAGCTCTTTGAGCATACTATCTTCTAAAAATATCAATAGAATATGATTTGGATGTTTATTATTTATTATATGTTGGGTAGCCAAAACTATATGATTTTGATGTTTTGTCAATTAAAAATAGTAAACGCCTTTAGAAATTCGTACAAATTTTACTAAATGTGTATTATGATATCTTTAACATGATTTCAAAGCCTGATCTCTCTTATATGAAGTTTTATTGAGGTTTTTGATGTAAACCCTAATAAGGGTATTTTGGGTATTTCACCCATGATAAGATTTTTAAATGATCTGATATTTTAATATGTGATCATTCCTACATTATATGAATACTTTTCTAGAGATTTGATGAAGTTTGTTGTTCTATTATATTAGTATTTAGTTTTAAATGAGTAGCCATTATGAAAGAATAATAAATGATTACCTTGAGACAATAAGTGATATACATGCCTAATTAGTATGATATTATTTATCTAAATGGTTTTTAATTTGATTTCATAATAGAGTCAAGTAATATTAGTATATATGACTATGTTTGAGATTTTCTTTGATCTATATGTTCATATGAGTGCATAAGACGACTTATGTCTTATTTGAGTATACAGATAATATTATTGATTATATAGTATGAGTTTTATTTTATTTCAACGCCAAGATTTTAAGGTGATCATAGATTAAAGTTATGATTAAGAACCCTAAGTTGGTACATATAGTTAGGAATATGGGATTTGAGATTTAGAAATAAAAAGAGGGAACATAGGCTTAGACTAATAAAACTGTGATGATATCCAGGTTATTAAAGTTATGGAACTGGAATCAGGACTTCCTTATAGATACCCCAGTACAAGAGGTAAGTGGTCCATGCACATGAGTACTCATAGTTTATGTTCAATATGTTTGCATGTCTCCTAATAAGAGTTTCATGATCTATGTGATTTCATGTTCTAAGACTTCAATGTTAAGATTTGCAAACAATATTATTCTCATATTTCTATCCTTATGCAAGTTTAGATACCCAAAGTATAAAATAGAGATATGTTGCTCAAAATAGTTGTGACTCATGGACCAAGTCCATGAGAAAGTTGAAGAATCATATTCCTATAAGATTTCTTAGAAATGTATAGAAGCAATGAATATGATTTCAAGATACGATATGTCGGTAATGTATCCATACTTAGTTGATGATTTCAAATAGATTTGTATTAAGATTGTAAGTACACATATGTTATTAGAATTTATCATATTTATAGTCATAGTTATGTAGTAAGATTTCAAGTAGAAACATGCCATTAAGATTTCATACATATCTAGAGGTCTAAGAACTAGATTCCTTAGAATAAATAGTATCTAGAATGCAAGTACAATTTAAGAATATGAATTTGAAAATATTAAGACATGGTGTACTAATAAAAGTACATTTGGGATCATAAGGTATTGTAAAATGAGTTTATGATGGCATTATAAGATAATGACAAATTAAGTTATGATTAGGTTGCAAGACAATATTTTATGAGATTTCTATTCTGATATTTAAGGTTTAACATGTAAGTTTCTATGCAAATATTAAGGTTCAGGGTAACATCATATTTAACAAGAAGGATTGAACCACCTTGTCAGAATTCATATTTTTAGATATATTGTATTTAAAATGCATTTATGAACCTGACTTAAGATACTTTGTATACCTAGTAATTCTATTAGAATTTTAGGTCCTTTTTCCTAAGTTATTTATCATATAATTGGTATAAGTGAAGTAATTTGACCAAATAAGGGTTTTAAAACAAAGTTTACCCCGATAATGAGATACATGTTCACATCCAACAATGAATTCAGTTTAGAATTTAAGAATAAAAAGATTTAGATTCAGGCTTAGACTACTCATTGTGTGAGTAGCCAGATATTGAATAAAGGTACATGATATGGGTTATAGATCCAAACTCAATTATGTAGTAATTGAGATACATATCTACATTCAGATATAGATTCAGATTCAGATTCAGATATAGATTCAGATTCAGATTAAGATATAGATTCATATTCATATTCGGATTTTAGAATTTAGTACATATTTAGTACTCAGTTTTAGATAAGTTCAAATTCAGAGTTTAGTAAAGATAGACTTAAGATAATTAATTTGAAACATTCACATAATGCATTATATAATAAGTCCTCACCAGAGAGTCCCGGGACTATACAGAGGGCGCGCTGCACCAGACACTGCGGGTGTCACAGAGGGCATTTATGCCGACAGAGGGCATGTTGTGCCAACAGAGGGTGTGTTGCACCATAGAGGACACTTCGGTGTCAACAGAGGGCACGTTGTGCCAACATAGGGTGCGTTGCACCATACAGGACACTTCGGTGTCAACAAAGGAGGACTTATTGTATAATGGTGGCCACAAACAGATAAAAATCGTAAGTAAAAGATACTTTAGATTTGAGTATGTATGTAATCTCATCCATGAGTGTGATGAGAGAAATTCAGATGAGATAAGTATGACCTAGACACTTTGGTGTAGGTCATGGGGCCCATGGTATAGGTTTCCAGAAAAGATAGAGTAGAAAGATAAGAGTTAAAGAAGTCAAGAGATATTATGTTTTCAGATTTTAATCAACATTTGCTATCAGTTTTATGATGTTCAAGAATATTTTGTAATATTTCAGTTCTTTAGAAATGTATATTTTAGAATACTCATGTCACTTACTCTAACGAATGTTTTTCCCAATGCATGGTTGGGGACGCGATGTCCGTAGGTTTTGGAGCAGCTAAGGATCAAAAGAACAAGTAAAGGACTAGAATATTTCCAGCTAACCTAGTGGGGTGCCATTTGCCTAGACGATCTAGAGTTTTGACATCTTTCTATTATGTCCAATTATGTTGTCTATTAAATTAGATTTTATGGTTTAACTTGATGTAGTTTTTCCGTTGACAAAAACTATGTATGGATCAGTTGTATAATCATGCAAAGTGTTTCATTTACTTTCATTGCAATGATAATCATGTTTGTAACACTCCCAGATGAAAAAAAATGCTTCCGCTCATGTGATATAAAAATCTGGGTGTTAAAATATGGTATCAGAGCAATTTGGTAAATGTCCACTAGGCAAACATGATTCTCATAGTCACCCTAGAGTGAAGAGATAAGAGATTAAAGTTTAGGGA
This sequence comes from Alisma plantago-aquatica, assembly GCA_963693085.1. Classification (NCBI taxonomy): domain Eukaryota; kingdom Viridiplantae; phylum Streptophyta; class Magnoliopsida; order Alismatales; family Alismataceae; genus Alisma; species Alisma plantago-aquatica. The sequence continues at coordinate 280,508,879 of OY856413.1, read as the reverse complement.
TAGATTCCCATAGAAAGATACAATGACATAGAATGACCCATAGTTTTCACCTTAGAAGAAATAGAGATGTCCAAGAGAGATGTTTATATTCTAGGTCTCATGTTTCAACCTAACCCTAGCTAATGATGTTGCTTCTCCATTCTCAATGGTTATGGCCAGCCAATTGAGAATTGAAGAGGAATGTCATAAGCACTAGACTTTGATGCATCTCTCATTCCTTACTAGTCCGTGTGGTATTGGACACATGTGTTAGTAGGTTTGTGAGAGATAGCATGACAGGATCTCACATCTGTGGGTATGTGCTTGATCACCACATATCTAGAGGTGTAGGAGATACCTGGAAGACCTAAGATTAGATGGTCAACTATGCCTAATGTTAGAAATTCATGAGAAGGTTGAGGTAGATTCCCTAAGTATAGAGCCAAGTTTAGTTTCATAAACCCTAAGTATGAGTTGAGAAGTAGACCACGGTAATAGATAATACTCACATAATTCTTTTTATGAAAACACATTACATATCTCTTTTCATGCAAAATTTTTGAATATAAGTGTGCCTTATAATAATGAAGACGTAAGCAGAACCCTAAGGTGGGTAGTAGCCCAGAGAAATTTCGAGGACGAAATTTATTTTAAGGTGGGTAGAATTGTAACATCCTCAATTTCATAGTTAAAGTAAGCCTTTAATGTTAGGTTTTCTAGTAAAGACATGCCAAGGGATGTAATGAACATAATCATGGCTAGGTACGTAATTAAGTTCACAAAATGTGTATTACAAGTCATCTAATCAACCGATACACACATAATGACTTAAATATGTGTGATTGTAGTCGGTTGTATATGAATATAAATGAAATGTTCCAATGAACAATAATGTGATGAATATATGATATGATGATCCAATTCATGGCTTGAGCCTTAGACCTAGCTTATGTCTTCATGTTATGTAACTAAAGAGATATTGATCTCATGCCAGTCATACATGAGCTTCAATTGAGAAATTATATTGATTTAAGACTTATCTTCATGATTTGGAATATAATTAAGCTCATGGACCCTTTGTAAGACTATGGAATGCACCATGTGCCCTAGAGTCCAATTTTAGCCCATTTGGGCCATTCATAGCTTACATATGGGTCCTTGGAGTGCAAATTTGGGAATTTAGTGTTTCATGGTCATGATAAATGCTCAAGATATTTTTCTTAGATGTCGAATTAAAATGTAAGATTATCAGTAAAATTTTGAATGATTTTAAATTATCTAGAGACCTAGGTAATTAATTTAGTATTTATTTAGTTTTTACTTAAAAAGTAGATGTGGAGTGTCTATCTATTTAGTTTTGACCTAATCTCATACTCAAAGAAAGATAATGAAAAGACCATCTCAATTCCAAAGTTTGGACTCAAATGGAATTAGTATGTGGACATAATAATTATTTCTTTAATGTGGACTTTTATACAAAAGAAGAAAAAAAAAGAAAAAAAAAGTGGGCGACTCCATCCCGATCCAAACTGAAGCGAGTGGCTCTGTTGTACATAGTTCGAATGGGGGGGGATTCCAGAAGTAGGCCCCACCCAAGATCGGATTACAGTGGGGTATAAAAGACCCCTGATTCTTGATAGATGAAGGCGACCGTACCCTATGCTAGGGTTTTTGACGCGAATCAAGGGCAAGAGAAGGAGAACAAGGTAGAGAGGAAGCAAAGGAATGGACAACCATGGTGCTTCCTTGGGAGGAGATGGAGGTTGCATACCTCTGGTCCAAAGTTGATCTTCATGGAGATCCGGCCACCAGAGATCAGAGTAGAGGGACGAAGCCACTTGGAACGTTTCCCACATGAGAGGGTAGTTTGGGTGATGGGGGATGCAGCTGCCAGACCTGTACGCTGCCTACTCTGTTTCCAGTCTAGAACAGAGCAGCGCAGGTCATACGAGGAAGATGAAGGGCAACGGGCCAATAGATCTGGACCGTTGGATTCCAAATTGGCGACGGAAATTCATCAACAATAAGGTAATTTTCAAAAATTCATATCTTGAGTTACAGAGCTCGGTTTGGGACAAACAAGATACCTATGGAAAGATCTTAGATCATACTATCTTTTAAAAATATCAATAGAATATGATTCGGATGTTTATTATTTATTATATGTTGTGTAGCAAAAACTATATGATTTTGATGTTTTGTCAATTAAAAATAGTAAACACCTTTAGAAATTCATACAAATTTTACTGAATGTGTATTATGATACTATTAACATGATTTAAAAGCCTGATCTATCTTATATGAAGTTTTATTGAGGTTTTTGATGTAAACCCTAATAAGGGTATTTTGGGTATTTCACCCATGATATGATTTTTAAATGATCTGATATTTTAATATGTGATCATTCCTACATTATATGAATACTTTTCTAGAGATTTGATGAAGTTTGTTGTTCTATTATATTAGTATTTAGTTTTAAATGAGTAGCCATTATGAAAGAATAATAAATGATTACCTTGAGACAATAAGTGATATATATGCCTAATTAGTATGATATTGTTTATCTAAATGGTTTTTAATTTGATTTCATAATAGAGTCAAGTAATATTAGTATATATGACTATGTTTGAGATTTTCTTTGATCTATATGTTCATATGAGTGCATAAGACGACTTATGTCTTATTTGAGTATAAAGATAATATTATTGATTATATAGTATGAGTTTTATTTTAATTCAACACCAAGATTTTATGGTGATCATAGATTAAAGTTATGATTAAGAACCCTAAGTTGGTACATATAGTTAGGAATATAGGATTTGAGATTTAGAAATAAAAAGAGGGAACATAGGCTTAGACTAATAAAACTGTGATGATATCCAGGTTATTAAAGAAATGGAACTGGAATCAGGACTTCCTTATTGATACCCCAGTACAAGAGGTAAGTGGTCCATGCACATGAGTACTCATAGTTTATGTTCAATATGTTTACATGTCTCCTAATAAGAGTTTCGTGATCTATGTGATTTAATGTTCTAAGACTTCAATGTTAAGATTTGCAAACAATATTATTCTCATATTTCTATCCTTATGCAAGTTTAGATACCCAAAGTCTAAAATAGAGATATGTTGCTCAAAATAGTTGTGACTCATGGACCAAGTCCATGAGAAAGTTGAAGAATCATATTCCTATAAGATTTCTTAGAAATGTTTAGAAGTAATGAATACGATTTCAAGATAAGATATGTCGGTAATGTATCCATACTTAGTTGATTATTTCAAATAGCTTTGTATTAAGATTGTAAGTACACATATGTTATTAGAATTTCTCATATTTATAGTCATAGTTATGTAGTAAGATTTCAAGTAGAAACATGCCATTAAGATTCCATACATATCTAGAGATCTAAGAACTAGATTCCTTAGAATAAATAGTATCTAGAATGCAAGTACAATTTAAGAATATGAATTTGAAAATATTAAGACATGGTGTACTAATAAAAGTACATTTTGGATTAGAAGGTATTGTAAAATGAGTTTATGATGGCATTATAAGATAATGACAAATTAAGTTATGATTAGGTTGCAAGACAATATTTTATGAGATTTCTATTCTGATATTTAAGGTTTAACATGTAAGTTTCTATGCAAATATTAAGGTTCAGGGTAACATCATATTTAACAAGAAGGATTGAACCACCTTGTCAGAATTCATATTTTTAGATATGTTGTACTTAAAATGCATTTATGAACCTGACTTAAGATACTTTGTATACCTAGTAATTCTATTAGCATTTCAGGTCCTTTTTCCTAAGCTATTTATCATATAATTGGTATAAGTGAAGTAATTTAACCAAATAAGGGTTTTAAAACAAAGTTTACCCTGATAATGAGATACATGTTCAAATCCAGCAATGAATTCAATTTAGAATTTAAGAATAAAAAGATTTAGATTCAGACTTAGACTACTCACTGTGTGAGTAGCCAGATATTGAATAAAGGTACATGATATGGGTTATAGATCCAAACTCTATTATGTAGTAATTGAGATACATGTCTACATTCAGATATAGATTCAGATTCAGATATAGATTCAGATTCAGATTCAGGTATAGATTCATATTCAGATTCAATTTTTAGATATTAGTACATGTTTAGTACTCAGTTTTAGATAAGTTCAGATTCAGAGTTTAGTAAAGATAGACTTAAGATAATTAATTTGAAACATTCACATAATGCATTATATAATAAGTCCTCACTAGAGAGTCCCAGGACGATACAGAGGGCGCGCTGCGCCAGACACTGCGGGTGTCACAGAGGGCATTTATGCCGACAGAGGGCACGTTGTGCCAACAGAGCTGCACCATAGAGGACACTTCGGTGTCAATAGAGGGCACGTCGTGCCAACAGAGGGTGCGTTGCACCATAGAGGACACTTCGGTGTCAACAGAGGAGGACTTATTGTATAATGGTGGCCACAAACATATAAAAATCGTAAGTAAAAGATACTTTAGATTTGAGTATGTCTGTAATCTCATCCATGAGTGTGATGAGAGAAATTCAGATTAGATAAGTATGACCTAGACACTTTGGTGTAGGTCATGGGGCCCATGGTATATGTTTCCAGAAAAGATAGAGCAGAAAGATAAGAGTTAAAGAAGTCAAGAGATATTATGTTTTCAGATTTTAATCATCATTTGCTATCAGTTTTATGATGTTCAAGAATATTCTATAATATTTTAGTTCTTTAGCAATGTATATTTTAGAATACTCATGCCACTTACTCTAACGACTTTTTTTCCCAATGCATGGCTGGGGACGCGATGTCCATAGGTTTTGGAGCAGCTGAGGATCAAAAGAACAAGTTAAGGACTAGAATATTTCCAGCTAACCTAGTGGGGTGCCATTTGCCTAGACGATCCAGAGTTTTGACATCTTTCTATTATGTCCAATTATGTTGTCTATTAAATTAGATTTTATGGTTTAACTTGATGTAGTTTTTCCGTTGACAAAAACTATGTATGGATCAATTTTATAGTCATGCAAAGTGTTTCATTTACTTTCATTGCAATGATAATCATGTTTGTGACACTCCTAGATGAAAAAAAATGCTTCCGCTCATGTGATATAAAAATCTGGGTGTTACATACCTTGTCCTGAGGATTTGTCAGTGACATTACCTCGTGGCTTGTGCGGTTTTCACCTCCGGTCTTGGACGGTGTCTGTGCAGCTCCTGGTCTCACTGGGACTGTCGGGATTGACAGTTGTCCTCCGAGTGGCAGAAGTCTCCCGCCTCTGAAGTAGTCCACACGGACCACCTGGAACTCTGCTCGCCTTGTTGCACAAGACACCGGAAGGATTCGTACCCTCCTATCAGTGTACAAGTCACCGACACACTCTCCTGCAACCAATCACTTTTCTACAGTTGTCTTTCCCTCGTTGTGCCTCTCTAATCGGGTAGCACTTTCTCGGGTTCTCTCAGTTATCACAACCAGAGAGAACGACAACTTTGCAGAGCAACTGGTGTTCTGAGTTGTACTTGAGAAGCCCCCAGTACCCCTATATATTGGAGGGTCATGGGACAGGGTTCTCTACCCCGGGCAATGCGGGTGTCGCAGAACTGGAATCTCAGTCCCATAAAACAAACGAATATCAAAGGCAACATGAAGAAGTGTGAAATTCTTAGCACACATGAACAGATAACAAGATACAAGCACCAACATAATCTCAACAATCAACAAGATGTAATTAAGCAACATTATTATATTACACGATTTGAATTACATATTCAAGAGTCACTTTGTACAAGTCTGCTCATGTATCCTATAACTGGATCTTACAATAAGTACACCTAGCATAGCTCACCAAGCCCATCATATTTCTAGCCATCTCTAAACCTAAAAACAACATACGAGAAATGGGTCAACACACGAGGTGCTGAGTACGGGGCAAAAAGATACATATATATAAGCTTTGCATAATTTGAAAAGATTTCAAGATGAAACGAACAGAAAATAAACATGTTAACTGCTTAACAAAATGTGAAACCATATTTTATGTCATTTTACTCCATTATATCAACAATATCAAGCATGTTTAAGGCATTTGACCATCTTCCCGTCGGAAGGGTCCGTAAGGGTTATAAAATTAGCTAACCCTTTTATACAAGAGGGACCTCAAGGCCATATCCACGAGCTAACCCTTTATCACAATATTATAATGGAGTTATATATATGTGTGTTCAAGTTATAAAATCGATGAGGCAAACATCGAGTAAGACATAGCAATACTACATGGTAATATTGGGCAAGTATACAAACAAGCATACAATACATATCATTTCAAACAAGAAAGCTAGTCATATAACTAGATAAGGCCCATACCTGATTCAGAGATTTCATAACCTAAAATATCCTTCACCATCTAGCCACATGCCAAACCTGATTAAGAACAAGATTGCATACATACATTAGATTCTCATCATTAACCCTAATTAGATGCATTTTAGGGTTTTGGACAAGATGGGTCATTAACCCTAATTAGATGCATTATATGATCTAGTACTGATCTAGAGGTCATCGTGATGGCGTGGTTCAAGTTTCATGTCATTATGACGTTCCATGCACTTTCTATGATCATATCAAGGTTTAAGGCATTTACATGCATTCTAGGGTTAAAAGACTCACAATCGAGCATCCTAGATCATGATTCATCAATTCAAGAGGTCCAGACATAAAGATGGTTTATATCAGCAACATTGAGTCATCAGAAGCATATAACAAGATTAAGTGGGTGTCCATTAGAAACAAGATTAGCAATTTGGGGTAAAGTTCATCATTAAAGTCCAAACTAAGCACATATGTACAAAAAGGGTCCTTTATGAACAATAGGGAGTGTAGGACCTTATTTAGGGCTACAAAGACATTAGATTTATTTATTTGATGATTACGGATGCAAGAGTACATAAAAGATTTCAACTTTATCATGGTTGTGCATGTAACATGGTCAACGAAGGTTAAAATTCGTATTTTAGCCAATCAATAGAATTAGAGTAGGAATTAGGGTATGTAAATATTCCCATGTTGTAGATATTCTCAAAATGATCAATTTTATATATAATTTGACTATATTTGGCCTTAGGATCTGAGAGATATCATTTTTTTAAGATAAAAAAATCGAGAACTATAGTCAAAAGGGGCTAGGAGTTACCAATATTATACAACAAATTCTGGACCTAGATGGGCAATTCGGTGGCTTAGGGTGCACCCGCTTGTAGTTGCTCACCATTGCATCCTGGCAGGTTTGGTTGACCTACGCCGCTGGCCACTGCTTTAGGTCACTCCCTTAGCTAGCCCCTCCCAGCCACAAACCGCCAGGAGGCACCACCCACCACTACCGAGGGTCCCCAGACCCTACCTACTGCTGGCCAGACTCCTGTTGTCACATTTCACGCGACCTTTGTTGCCCATCTGCGGGAACAGAGTGCGAACAGGGGAAGCTTCTCCCCATCTCACTAGAGATCGAGCAGGCTCCAGTTGACCGAGATGAGTCTAGTCGACGATGCTAGGGGCCTAGTCGGGGCGTCCGTGCACCTGATGCAAATCACCATGGCCGTCGCACTTCTCAAGGGGGCACAGAGGGGTGGGGTCGAGTGAGTAGCCTACAAGGCACCATTTGCAAATGGGAAGGAAAAGGGGGATCTGGCGACGGGAGGAAAAGGAAAAAGACGAGAAAATGAGGGATGGTATAAGAGGACCAAGGGTTTAAGGTTACTTTGTCCCCACCCCCATGCCATATATGGTGGCAGTGGACGAAAGCTTTCCTGAAGAGGACTGAGCATAGGGTAAATCAAGTGGCTGAGCCGTAAGTTGTAATTGGGCTTTGATTTGTATTTGGGTCCAATAAGGTTGCAAAACCCAAATAAAATACTACATTAGATGGAAACATTCAAATAGCCATATATTGTGATTTATAACCCTAATTTAGGTGATTTTGGGCCGTTGGATTCATATTCGTATGCTCTAGAATGTGATATGCAATTCGTATCAAGGAGAGTTTATTAAAGGAGTTCAATTTTGATTGCAAGTTGGTGATATATAATGAGCAAGATACTTAGTTCAAAACTCAAGTTAAAGTTACACATTGTCAAATTGACCATGGTAGTGGCCAAATTGGAAAATCACAACTATCCAAATATGAATTTAAAATCAAATTGAGTGAGACAGACTTGATGAAGGAGTACAATAGAGGAGAGTAAAAATTGAGGTTGTCACAGCGGGATTAAAGCAGGAATAGAAGGGTTCGAGATTTTCCACAAAACAACCAACTGCGCCAGCTGAACCGATTGTTTCATGCATGAACTGATTGGTTGGGGACATGAGCCGATTGGTTCAAACTTGAACCGGTCGGTTGGGACACCTGATCTGATCGGTTCACTTCTGAACCGGTCGGTTCATGACCCTGGTTAGTTCCCGATTGACTTTTCCTCTTTTGTTTCGAATTGATCCAAATACCAATCCTTGTTCCAATCAAATTGGACATGTGAAACGAAGAGAAATTTCTCACCAACCTAACTTTCCCAACTTGCTTGGTTGGACCAATTGAGCCGATCAGTTCAACCCTTGAACCGGTCGATTCAGCTTGTCCTGAGGCGATCGACTCACCAATATGAGCCGACCAGTTCACCAAGCTGAGCCGATCGGTTCATCATATGAGCCGATCGATTCATCATATGAGCCGATCGGTTGGGAGTGCAGACTGTGAAAAAAAAAGTCAATTGCAGTTCCAATCAATCTGATACTCTAATCAATCGGTCCAACACCTTGAACACTATGATACTGAGCTATCAATTGATTGAGTATTTAATTGAACTACTAAAATCCTTTAGTAATCAATCTAAACATCATTTGTGGATAAACTCCTCTTCCAGGTTAAATCCTATGTGTGTGACCCTACATGCCCATTTCACGTTGGCAGTGAAAGTCCATAACACTTATGACTTCACAAGCAAAGAGCGGTGCCTAGTCGCACATCAGTGCTACCCAAGTGAAAAGGAAAGTTGGAGAGCAACTTTCAATCCTACAATCTGTGAATGGTGTTACAGTGAATGTATAATTCCTTTGTCACTGATATCTCGAATGAACTCAAGGCATGGAACAGTCATCTTGTCAATGTTCATTCACTTTCTTGATCTCAAAGTAGACTGGAGGAGATATGTATGACATCAATATCATATACTGATTCATACACGCATGCGCACGCCTATCTCAATCTTACTCATCAAGTGGCCATGAAACTCAAACTCCCTCAGGAGGGACAAATCCCATATCTATCACTCACCCCTCAAAAGCCCCATGTGTCAAAGCCACCCAATCATCACCTTTATAACAACCCATGTTTCAAGACTGTGTTTGATGATGTCAAAGTGTACCCAACGACATGTGTTGAGTGTAGTAATTTTAGGTCAAAGAATCACACTCACCACCATCACTGTGAGAGCTGACTGTGACTAACAAATCATGGTTCCATGTGTCACTCTCACGGTGGGTTTGTCTGGTACACTTGTTCTCTAAGAAGTACCTATGTGTTTGGTTTGATATCTCCATATCATGATTAATGAGATTCTGTCATCAACCAACACCACAATCTAGTCTTGTGTGTCATTGCTATCTATCTACCTTCCACAATGACATCTGAATAGGGACATAATAAGAATGTACAAACTTTTAGCATCCGTATGATCTCATCATTCAAGTCCTCAACCTAAAAGCATACGTCATTGAGTACTGTCATTCTTTAGACATTCAATCTGTTCTATCATTATCTCATATGACTGAACTAGAAAGAATGGGGAGCTTTCCTTTGATGTTTATCAAATCAATCTTAATGTATCCCATGATTGGATCTCAGGGCATACATACCAACACAATCGTCATTCTTTTTGTTATATTTTGATTTAACTGTATGAACATATTACTCTTGATTGTCCTGTATAACATGCCATATTATTTACTTATCAACTTCTATATTCACACAAAATGAAATGCATTTGATGTCATACTAATATCATTGTCACCTAATTAGTTTATTATTTGTTGTACCTAAATTTTATGATGTGTTATTGTAGCAAGTCCATTCATAACCATATACCCAATTATCCATCCAATATACAACGGTTATGTGGGTATGAGTATGGTGTAGGTATAGCTTTTGAAAAGGTGGGTATATACCCATAACCACCTAACTAAATAGTTACGGTTACGGATAAGACCATAATCGCACCATACCCTACCCAGTTACAACCCTATGTAGAACCCTTAAGTTGGATGTTGGTTCTTATGGTAATTCTTTTCAAATTTTCATAGGATTAAGAGAGGAAGAGTTTTAGATGTATTCAAGACTTCGACAAATGTTGCATGGATATAGTATTAATCAATTAATCTTTCTACACTAATCGTAACATCGACGCCCTGAAAATAGATTCCCACAGTTTCCGCACTACAACATAAGTAACAAATTACCTAATCATTGGTGGTCATGTAATGATTTTCCTCTTTTAAAAAAGGTAAAGGTGGCCCATAGCTTGAACTAGGGGATTGTCTTAATGTGCTAATTCTGACATTAGCAATTGGTACATTAGTAAGCATATCACCTTGTACAATGATCTACCTCTTTGGTAAGTAGACCATAAGGCCTTAATGCATTCGTCCTTTAAGTACACAAATGCATAAGTGATATACTAGAAAATATGTTTAAAATATATATTCTATTTTATTAATAATGATCTTTATTTAGGTTTTTTTATTTTGATATTTATATTATTACAAATCTTATATTTATATTATTGTGAAGTCATAATTTTTAGGAGGTATATGATTCTTTAGCGTACTAAGTATAATCTTTTATTATATTGTGCTGATGTGTACCACTTAGGTGAGGGTGAGCTTGTCAACCATGTTAAACTTCATCACAGTCAATAGAAACACCTGGAATCAATTCCTCTACTCTTCTTCTTCCTTCTCCCTCTCTTATCTTCCACCGATCTTCATTCTACATTAGTTCTGTTCTTCTATGCCAAGTTGCTCTCCGCAATGGTGGAGTAGTGGAGACAGAAAAACCGTTCTCTTGTCAAAACTCCACCATCTAAAGTTCATTCCATCACATCCTACACAGCTTAAAAGAAATTGCATCATTGAAATTAAGACAAAATCCAATCAATCATAGAGTCCAATGTACCTGATTGCAAGAGTAGAGACTTGTTAGTGTAATATTTTTGTATACTCTAATAAATAAATTTATAATTTACGGGAGTTGTGTTCGGTTAAAAGAGCTTTTTCTAAAAGATTGTGTAGTTAAGCAACATTATCATATTGCATTTGTAGAACCCTTAAGTATCTGTATGTTGGTTCTTACGGTAATTCTTTTCAGATTTTCATAGGATTAAGAGAGGAAGAGTTTTAATTGTATTCAAGACTTCGACAAATGTTGCATGGATATAGTATTAATAAATTAATCTTTCTACACTAACCATAACATCGACGCCCTGAAAATAGATTCCCACAGTTTCCGCACCACAACGTAAGTAACAAATTACCTAATCATTGGTGGTCATGTAATGATTTTCCTCTTCTAAAAAAGGTAAAGATGGCCCATAGCTTGAACTAAGGGATTGTCTTAATGTGCTAATTCCGACATTAGCAATTGGTACATTAATGGAAAGGGAGAAAACGGGCCAACTAGTGCCGGAAGATATGGTGAATGAGTGCGACCGGTGACCAAGCACATGAGGTTCGGAAAACGTTTGGCTGTCATATTGTTTGTATCTATCTAACCGCTGTACCAAACACGTGATGATCACGATATCTTTAGTGGAGTCGCCCCTCGAAGGCTCGAACGTGGTTCATGAAAGCAATTCAGCATTTGAAAGGCGGCCTTTTAGCTTAGTTCTCTTTCCCCTGAGGACTCGATTATTGATGCGACGGTTTCCTCTGTCCGCTCTATAATTGTCGTGGGTATAAGAGTTGGGATGCTTGGGGCCTGATGGCTTCAATGCAACGATCAACTAAGAGACGAGGCCCACTATTAGCGACGAGGTTTCTCTTGCGGTCCTTGAGTTGTTTTGGAGTTAGAACCTCCTTGAAAAGGTGAACGAGACGTTTATTGTTTTCATTCCGAGAGGTCAAGAACACCACCAGCGTGTGAGTAACTGGATGCTTATCAGGTTTCGCAACATATACTATTCTCCTACTATTCCACTTTACTGAGAATCAGCACTCTTTTCCGTCCTCCACAATTCCAGTAACAGACGGACTCTTCAAAAGATAAATTTGATTGCAGCTATATGTCATGTCTTAATCTTAGTAACTTTAACTCTTCGTACTTGTCATGTCTACCCCCAGCTAACCCGCCCCTCAAATTTGATTTCAGTCGCTCTGTTTCAACCGATTAAGCTAATGTACGGAACGAGCCTCTCAAAGCATCAACAGGTTTGTAGAAGTAGGGTAGACTGTGTCCCAAAATAATACATGTAAACTCTCTGGCCAAGGTGGGGAAGACGTATGTCACTATCATACAATGGATTATGTGTAGAGCATAAAGGTGGTATTCTTGCTAAACGCTAGAAGTCGGCAAGTGAAACGCCTTCAACCAGTTAATTGGAGAAATCATTAGGCAAAGGATCTTCCCAACTTTCATCACATGTGCGCAAATAACAATGATAAAGCCCTTGTGGAGGTGGTGAACAAGGCCACCTTGGTTTGTTGCTTTATGGCACTGACCGGCCTAAATCGCGCGTCCTAAATTTGGAGGCGGATTGGAGGTAGTCGAGCTTTCATATTTATAACACGAATCCTTCTAGGCTCCCGTAACTTTGTTTACGGGGTCGATGTAGATATACGGGGTCGAACACATAGACAAGGGTGGTAGTGTTGAGAACTCAGAATCGACACGCTACTCTCCGGCAGGTGTAAAGAGATAATAAATTCCCAAAAGGGAAACAGCAAGATGTCACAAACTAAGCAAAGAAAACTATCTCCAACTGGAGCTACTAGGAAGATTAAGGTTTTAGTCATTTAGCAGTTTTTAGTGGTTTTCATGTAACAGAAACAGAAAGATAAAACTAGAGCTAGAGCAAGGTACGAAGGATAAGACTTCGGTAAAATAAGCGGCAACAGTAACATCCTGCACCCCTCCTCTCAGAGCGGGTACCTCTAACCAAGCATCAACACCCCTCTCGAGGTTGCTGGACTTAAGTTAGAGTGGAATGTTACTGAGGCAACTCCGTTCCAGGCACTCTCGTACTCCAGAATCGGTCCAAACACCAGAGCCCCAACACAACTCTTGAAGTTGTTACGACGGGAAAACACGATTCGGTAGCTAAGCGAAACGCGATCCAAACATGCAAGCTAGAGTTCAGATATCAAACATAGCAGTCATCCAATATTTTGCTCCAAGCATAGAGCAGCAAATAATTAAGCTTTTCCATTCCCATAAACAGTAAATGTCTTAATACATTGCGTAAGAATTAAATAACAGAATTTAAAGGATATGTGTCGCCTTCTTGATGTAGAAGGACGACATGCTACTGCGGCTCTCCAGCCCGATACCGGTCAGGAGCCTAGCCCGATACAACAGTGTCGGGCGGCACACCCTCTCGGGCGGCACGCTGTGACGGCCGACTGTATCGCTCAAGGACCCTGGACGATACGCTCATGTCGGGCGGCGCACCCTCTCGGGCGGCACGCATGACGGGCGAAGCGTATCGGGTTCGATATCGTGTCGGGCATGGAGCGACGCGTTCTACTGTCGGGCACTTGTGTCGCTCGTCCACGTTGGCCGATACCGACCTGCAGTGTCGCCCGAGACGGTCCTAAGTGAACTATCCCCTCCCTCTCGGGACGGGGAAGAGCTCACCTAGAGTTGCCCGGCACGAACACTCATGTGCGATACTTTTGCTCTCGCATCTTCCTCCGAAGATTTGCTCAAGGTTCCGACTGTGCAAACTATCTTTTCGGCTTCCTGTAGCTGCTATTTATAGGCAGCGGTTGGGGGGAAGTATGGTGCTCGAAGCTCCATGTGTCCTCCTTATTTGTGGGTCGGTGGACGGCCGATACATGTATCGCTCGGCACGGGGGTGTCGGATGTCGGTCACGTGACGGGCGACGCCTGCCGGTGGGTGGCCTGTGTCGCGCGACAAGCTGGTGTTGTCGTGCCGAGCTCGGCTCCCGGTCGGGTAAAAGACGTGTCGTCCGTCAGTTTCTTCTCGCGCAGCGTCCCCATATCACGCGTCGTTGTATCGCTCCGCCCTGTCGGGCAGAGGTTGTATCGGGCGTCAGGAAGGCCGATGCAGTTTGGACTTATTTGTAGGCCGGGACGGCCTTATTGATGATAAAACGGACCAAAATGATGAAAAACACTGCAAAAGATGGAAGTATTAGATTAAGAGCGTGATTTGGCCAATTATTACAAAAGTGCTTATAAAAGAGAGGAAAACAGCAGAAAAGGGCAGTTTTGATAACAGAATAAAGGGCAAAAATGTCACAAAAATTGGTGTTATCAACTCCCCCAAACTTAGCGTTTTGATTGTCCTCAATCAATATTTAAACTTTATTTAGTGATGCTTCTTCTGCTCGGAGTAGCTTTTAGGCCAAGAGGTGAAACAAGAATCGCAATGCCTTAGAGATAATGCTGTCTTACTACGAACAAAAGATCTTGCGTTTCCTGCCTTATTACTTCAGTAAAATTCTTCTCTACAGCTTCAGTGAGACTTTTGTTGTATGATTCTGAAGTTATCTTACACACCAAACAACTTTATTTTATGGCAGAAAGTTGTGTATAGGGTAGGCTAAGGCTTTTTGGGATTTTTCTTATCTCCCATCAGTCCATCCAGGTAAGGGTCCGTTAACGGGCAAGTGGTCCTTGTAGTCCAAGCCAGTTGGCTTTAGAGAAGTGATTTCACATCCTACGTACCACTGCCCCGGATCTACCATGCCTAAAGATAGGTACTTTTGGAAAACAAGTGTGTGTATATATATATATATTTTTTTTTTCTTTTACTGGGCACAACTCTCATTCTTTTATTCACACTCATAAGGCTTCTTTCTCTTTTTGGGATTTTCGTTGGGTGAGGGAAAACAAAGAGATTTCTACTGTTTGGGCAGCTTTTTCCTTCTCCATACTCGTCTCTTAGCTGTTTGCGAGATTATTATATTTTTTCGAAATTTTTGGCATTGCAAGACATAATCTTTTATTCGTTTGAGGCAGCATTATCAAAAAGATATAACAATATTTGCAACTCGTTAAGCATATAGAAAAAAAACCTTGCAAGAAGCCGCATGAGGTTTTTTATATGATCATGACATTTTATGCGAGCATGGGTACATGTATATACACATGATAAAGAGCAAGAACAAAATGGCACAAAGGGTGGAGGTGAAGAAATTTTTTTTTATACCTCCTTCACTGGTACATGGGTACCCCCCAAACTTACTCCGCACTCTGTCCCAGAGTAATGAAGGATATTGTCACACCCCGATCTCGCATTACCCACTAATCACGAGATTAGGGCGCGACGGAGGGATTACACACAAGCCAACCCACTTTGAGATTTTAAAATATTTTCAAGACATTAAAAAGATAATCTGATTTATGCTGTACACTAAATCTAAACAAACTGCGGAAGCATTTTTATTAAACTGACTAGCAATATAAACAGAGTCTACAACATATTACATTGATCAACATAAAATAAAGCATGAAAGTTATTTTACATCTTTATACACATTCTCTCTCACCCACACCATGTCCCAAAGATCGAGGGGAAAGGACTAAGAGACCACTATCTAACTAAACTAACTACATATACCTTCTACAGATTAAGCGTTAGGATGAAAGATCCTTCCGATTCCTGGAACTGTCGCTGACCTGAAAATGTTTGAGTAGAGGAATGAGCCTACTCGCTCAGTGAATAATATTTCACTTAGCCATCATCGGATAACTCCATATTTTACATTTAACAGGAATATGTGAATAAATTAACAAACTGAGCAGTTCTAATTAAATAGTGCAATTATTGCAGGAAAGTATAATGAACATTTAAAGAACAAGTATTATAAATTCTAAATCTGAACATACACAAGTTTCATATTAATCTATCTTAATTCTAAGTGATCATCTTTTAACTTATGCTCTGATCATATGCAGTGTACTCTGCATATAAAGTCTCGTAGCGAACTACGAACCCACCGTACAAGACTTAGCGACACACCCGGGAAATGCTAAGTCTGACTACTGTCCTGGTCTGCGTCAGGACTCTCAGGCGCTCAAGGGCCTCACTGCACTCTCAAAGAGTGTACTCTAGACTCCTCCTCTAACCTGAGTACACAGGCGGAGAGTCTGGGCTACCACCGTGACACACACACATATTATTGTTAAATAACCCCTATTTACTCCAGTGCCACCGTGACACACGCACAGATTATTGTTGAACACTGCCTCTCTGTCCTCGTGCCACCGTGACACACACACGGATTATTGTTGAACACGAGCCACCGACCATCTAGACACACGCTAGGTAGGTCGTTTCACCCCTAAGGCACAGACCTCCAAAAGGGGTTCTACGGTGTCAGGGCATCTAAGTCTAACACATTTTATTATAACAAGAAAACTCTTATAACATTGTGTCTCTCTCTCACATATTCAACTACCGGAATATACTGTAATTCTGCAATTCACTAGCTGAAACTAGAAGTTCAACTTTCATAACATTTCTATATATAGTGCAACAACTATTCACTTATATCGCAATAACTCATAACTCAGCTATGCTTTCATGCAAACAGATTCGTTCATTGTAAATAGATTTCATATCTATGCCACGTCTCTATACTGATTTCATATTACTGAACATTCAAATATACTATATTGAAAGGAATACTCAACCTGAAATACTTTATCACATTTAATCGCATCTTACTGAAATTACACGTAAGGCATGCACATTTATATTACTAATCATTTCATTTCGTTTGAACGATGCAAATTAAAAGTCTAGGGATGCTAACTATGCTCAGCATCCGGGTAATCTCTATTACCCACATATACACATAAACATCATTTGTCATCTATAAACATGACTCAGTATCAACTAATCTAGTTTCGATGCTAAACATCCATTTTATGCTCAACGTATACGTTGCAGTTGTAATACAGGAAATTCTATCATTTTCATCAATCATATTACGTATTTCAAGTTCCAATGAATCATATAAATTCATTAATTCAATCCACACTGATCAGATGCTAAACTAAATCATATAACGGCATAAGGAAGCAGTTTATGAAATAAAATTCGAGTAACGCCAAATACTGTCCAAAAGCCAAGTATCAGCGAAAAATGCACAGTTGACCGAAAAATTCCAACTAAGGAGTTAAATGATGATAACTAAATGAACTCCTACTCACAGTGATTTGGTCTGTCCGGATTCGTCCGGAGATGCGTCTAGGGTCTGATTTCGGGCGAAATTGGGTTGTCTTCTACCTTGGAATTCTTTGTTTTCAACTGTTGCAAATAGAAACCCAACACGATCAAGCAGATGTTTCAAAATTGGCGGCAGAATCATGGCGGATAGCTGCAAACCTTGCTTGGTCCCCAAATTCGGAACTCAGGGGAGTTTTCCCTGTTGCTGGCGCACCAAGATACCCCCTCCTGGCCGTACACAGCAGCCACAACTGCTTCTGCTTGCTGCTGGTCGAAGTTGCTAGGCGGCTGGCTAAGCTGGGTGGGTGAAGTGGTGGAGGAAGTAGATGGGAAGCAGGGCGCCTGCTAAGTCGGCCCTCTCAAGCCCTAAACGGTCGCCGCTCCTCTGCTGGTCGGGCGACCTGCTGCTATAACCTGCAGGTCAGCCAGCGCTACGACGCTCTACTGCTACTGGTTGAGGTCGGGTTGGGCAAAGAAGAAGGAAGAGGATAGAGGAAGAAGAAGGTGGAAGGAGAGAAGGAGCTGGCGTCGTTGAGTCGAGGCCAAGAATCGCCCTAGCTCGCCCTGAAACGATTCTCTTCTGCTTCTCTCGATCACGTACTGTGCGCCGCAACAGAACCCCGCTTCAAGCGGTTCTGTGAGTATATCGTAAAGAAGATAAGGGAAGGGAAATGTTAAAAGCAAATAAAATGGAAAAATTGCAATATCGGCCCAAGAAAATTAAAAATGCTATAACTTTTTACTCGATTGTTCGATTGAAGTAATTCTTCTTGAAAACTTTCAAGCACAAGGTCCCCTACACTCTCAAAGCAAGAAATCAAGCTGATTAACTTGTCTCAGTTAATCAAAATACTAATCGTTTCTTGGGCACTTATTCACTTAACGATTAGCACTGCAATTTATCATTAATTGCCTCAGGTGATTCAATCTCAGCTATTAATTCACATCTTAGCTTATCTTGATTATTCATGATGTTTAACAAAAACTTAGCACTAATTGAGGTGTTTCACATAATTCGAGGTATTTATTGACTAACCCTGATATGGGTCGTAACAATCTCCCTCCCTTATAAGAATTTCGTCCCGAAATTCCTAAAAGAGAAAAGGAAACTTGTTACGCACATCTATCCCAAAACTCACATGTGGTTCCTTCTAGGTTGTAGTTTCTCCACAAAACCTTCTCTAAGGGTATCTCACGATTCGTGAGTTTCTTGATCCTCTGATCAACCATCTGTATTGGTCCCTCAACCTAGGACACATCTGATCTGATTCCATATCAACCCACAAAACATTGTCTTTCCAGAACTGTTATAACAATATCTCAATTTATGGTAATTACCGAGAAATTATCATACTATACATGCAGACAAACTAAAATTCTTAAATAAACAGAATGCATGTCAATTTGGTACTAAAATAAAATCATGCAATTTAACTGTTAAACATCATCACATCTCATAATGAAAATTGATATCAAAATACTTGATTCATCGTACACCCTATCCTTAGGGTTTCATTTGCCTTATTCATTCATCACATGCCAACACCCTACTCTTAGGGTTATCTCATTCACTAGTCACATGGCAACACCCTATTCTTAGGGTTTCTGTTATCTCATATGTTTGATTGCAATTCAAATCACGATACAATATCATTCTAAAACTGGCAGAGCAGTATATTCAAAATCATTGTAATTACTGAGTAATCTTTATATCATACATGCAGGCAAATTTAAAATTCATAAATATCCCCAACTCAAATCAATTTTGGCACATACATACTGAATTCATGCAATTGAACATCTTATTACACCAATAAGAGTAATTTACTTCACCTATAAGAAACCATCTGTAATATTTTTCAATTATCTGAAATTTCTCGAAGAACGTGCATATTAACCAAATTCATGGTTTATGCATCACATAACTCAATTAAGAGTTATTTACGTATCATAACACAAATATTTAATAGTACTTGAGAATTTCTAATGATATCTCAGAGAAACGTGTCAATTCATGTAAATTTTAAGTCATACACATTAACATAACAGGAAGCATGCAACTAGGTTTATTTGCATATTTTAATGCTATCTTACTATCTTGAAATCATGCACCTAATGGTTTACCAAATTTGTATTGCCTGGGTTTATATTCAAACCGAACCATTATCGGTTGTGTATTTCTAAACTCAACATTCACACTAAGCAAACTCTATAAGACTTAAATGTTCATCCCTACTTCCACTGAAAAGCAAAACACATGCTCTTAGCATGTCCTCAAGAGTCTGAATGGTTCTCTCAGACTGGCCATCCATCTGCGGTTGAAAAGGTTATATTGAATCTTAACTTTGTGCCCGAAGCACGATGCAACTGTTTCTACAATCCTAAATGTGAACTTAGAATCTCAATAAGATATGATTGAAACTGGATTACCAGGCAACCTAACTATTTCATCCATGTATATCATAGTCAAGTTTCGAGACATCAAAGGTTGACTTAATATGAAGAAAGTGAGCAGACTAAATTAGTCTATCCACAATCATTCATATCAAATCACAACCTCTGGTGTCCTGGGTAACCTTACCACAAAATCCATTGTGATATATTCCCATTTCTATTCAGGCATAGGAAAAGATTACAAGGTAGCTGTAGATTTCTAGGGTTCAGCCTTAACCTACTGGTACACACTACTTTTTAACCACATACTCAGCTACATCCTTTTCACACCAGGTCACCAATACAACTCCTGAGATTCATATATATATATTTTTAGTATTTCCTGAAAGCATAGCATACATCAATACACGCACTTCCATAAGAATCTTTTCTTTCAATTCACTATCTCAAGGTACACACAACATGTCATGCTAATACAATACCTTATCATCTAAAAACTTAAACTCTGGTCTCTTTTCCTCCTATCATGTCATGCATGGTCTGGTTTAACTCACTATCACCCTTTAGTAGTTCCTTGATCTGCTCATAAGAAGTAGGCTTGACTTGCATCTGTACAATCAAACCACTTTGTGCCGTCACTCCTAAGTCTAAGTTCAACTTCCACATTTCTACTAACAGGTCTCTATTGAAACCTGCCATAGAGAATGCATTAGCCGTTGAACTTGACTTTCTGCTGAAAGCATTAGCCACCACACTCTCTTTACCAGGGTGATAATCTATCATCACATCATAAAGATGGTGACGCCATGTCTTAAAAACATGAACTTCATCAGCTATCTTCATATCATATATCGGGTAATACTCCGCTTTCTATGCTACTTTCTTATTGTTACATTTCAAGTTTATATCTTACTCTTTTCTCTAAGTCATTACATGTTGCTCATGTACTGTTCAGCTTATCTACCTCAAAACCCTAGATCACTATCAAAGCCAGTTTACTTTACATAGATCAAATCTCAAGGTCTTATTTTACAGAGATACTAGTATTCAAGGTTAAATCACTAGTGATATCCCTTGAACTACTACAACTCTAATCATTCTAGGGTTTGGTCCTTATCAGTAACATAGCATTATTGTGTGTGTGTGTGGTCGATCATATAGATCAATTTGAGCTGCTTGGGTCAATAGCATATTAACCCAACACTCAACTTTAATTATATTGGCTGAAAAATTCAGTTTTCACAATAGTTTCTGTAATTCGTTTATTAAATAGCTAAAAGAAGCTCCACAAATTCTGGAAATTTTATATGTTATACCTAATGAAGTTTCAGACCTCCAGTAAAAATTTGAGATCATTTATAATTACCAATAAATAATTAAAAATCAAACAGTACACTGCTATATTGCAGTCTGCAGCAGATTCGGTCGAGTTGTAAACTCGGCCGACACCCTCACTGTAGAGATCAAAAGTCATCCAAAAATTACGCCAATTTAACAGAGTGTCTAAAATTGTGTTTTTCAAGTACAGTTAAAAATTTGAGATCAATTGGATATACCAATAAAAAGATAAAATTCAATTACCACACTGCTATATCATTCTGAAAATGTAATCGGTCGAGTTTGAAACTCGGCCGATAAACAAGTCAGAACATTCTTCAAAAATTCTGATATTTTCCAATATTGTTTACATTTTATATATACGAATCATATCCAAATTTGAGCTAAATCAGAGTTACACATAAAATACCAAAACTCATTTACTGAGACACTTTACTTATCAAATTTTGTGTTTATGTATCATCAAAACCCTATTTTGGGCCGATTAGGGTCTATGCTTCTCAAACCCTAAATCTCAAGACAAAAGAACGTTTAGACTTCTTATCATAGTTAAAACATCCTAGTGTATATACATTCTCACTATGTTATGGGTCTAAATCATCCAGAGTCTATTCTTATTTTTCTGTTAATAGGAGTCATTAGATCCCAGTAACGCATCCTGCCAGCCGGACCAGGCCGAACCTGTAGTCCTGAAGCCAAGAGCTACTCGAGATTAATCAACCCCTATTAATCATAAACATGTGGAAAGAATATCCACTTAGGGCAAACTCATTTAAACATAATTTCGGGTCTACTTTAATACAAAGAAAACAAACACTAAACAATTCACTTCATGACACAACAATATAAAAGAATCTTGTTTACTTTACAAATTGAAAATTTCATTTCATGCATATAAAAGCATTTCTAGTGATCTTTAAATCAAATAAGAAATAATAGACAAGAGTTGAATCACATCTTATATGAAATCTCTTATTCCTTCATTAATTTCATATCTTATAACCCTAAGATTTCTAGGGTTTCTCTCTAGCCCATCCTTCCTCTGCATACCTGGCCAGAGCATCCAGAGAAGAACAGACAGAGTAGCTTGATACTGGTCAATCTAAGTATTCAGACACCTGGCCAGGGTATCTAAACATTCAGACCTTCCAGAGCTAAAACTCATCATTTATTATTTGTCTCACTTATAACTTTATCTTTTGACCTTAATGATTCTTAACGACTCAACTTAAACTCTTTACTTGGTTCTCGTGACCACATCTTTTTCCTGCCATCTATAATAGTATAACAGAACACTTCCTGTTAGAAAATTACAGACAGAAGAAAAACTCTTAAACCTTAATCCTATTGGTCTCTTATCGTCCCCTGACCTTGACTTAGAGTATTCATATACTCAACCTATGCTCTGATACCAAGATGTCACACCCCGATCTCGCATTACCCACTAATCACGAGATTAGGGCGCGATGGAGGGATTACACACAAGCCAACCCACTTTGAGATTTTAAAATATTTTCAAGACATTAAAAAGATAATCTGATTTATGCTGTACACTAAATCTAAACAAACTGCGGAAGCATTTTTATTAAACTGACTAGCAATATAAACAGAGTCTACAACATATTACATTGATCAACATAAAATAAAGCATGAAAGTTATTTTACATCTTTATACACATTCTCTCTCACCCACACCATGTCCCAAAGATCGAGGGGAAAGGACTAAGAGACCACTATCTAACTAAACTAACTACATATACCTTCTACAGATTAAGCGTTAGGATGAAAGATCCTTCCGATTCCTGGAACTGTCGCTGACCTGAAAATGTTTGAGTAGAGGAATGAGCCTACTCGCTCAGTGAATAATATTTCACTTAGCCATCATCGGATAACTCCATATTTTACATTTAACAGGAATATGTGAATAAATTAACAAACTGAGCAGTTCTAATTAAATAGTGCAATTATTGCAGGAAAGTATAATGAACATTTAAAGAACAAGTATTATAAATTCTAAATCTGAACATACACAAGTTTCATATTAATCTATCTTAATTCTAAGTGATCATCTTTTAACTTATGCTCTGATCATATGCAGTGTACTCTGCATATAAAGTCTCGTAGCGAACTACGAACCCACCGTACAAGACTTAGCGACACACCCGGGAAATGCTAAGTCTGACTACTGTCCTGGTCTGCGTCAGGACTCTCAGGCGCTCAAGGGCCTCACTGCACTCTCAAAGAGTGTACTCTAGACTCCTCCTCTAACCTGAGTACACAGGCGGAGAGTCTGGGCTACCACCGTGACACACACACAGATTATTGTTAAATAACCCCTATTTACTCCAGTGCCACCGTGACACACGCACAGATTATTGTTGAACACTGCCTCTCTGTCCTCGTGCCACCGTGACACACACACGGATTATTGTTGAACACGAGCCACCGACCATCTAGACACACGCTAGGTAGGTCGTTTCACCCCTAAGGCACAGACCTCCAAAAGGGGTTCTACGGTGTCAGGGCATCTAAGTCTAACACATTTTATTATAACAAGAAAACTCTTATAACATTGTGTCTCTCTCTCACATATTCAACTACCGGAATATACTGTAATTCTGCAATTCACTAGCTGAAACTAGAAGTTCAACTTTCATAACATTTCTATATATAGTGCAACAACTATTCACTTATATCGCAATAACTCATAACTCAGCTATGCTTTCATGCAAACAGATTCGTTCATTGTAAATAGATTTCATATCTATGCCACGTCTCTATACTGATTTCATATTACTGAACATTCAAATATACTATATTGAAAGGAATACTCAACCTGAAATACTTTATCACATTTAATCGCATCTTACTGAAATTACACGTAAGGCATGCACATTTATATTACTAATCATTTCATTTCGTTTGAACGATGCAAATTAAAAGTCTAGGGATGCTAACTATGCTCAGCATCCGGGTAATCTCTATTACCCACATATACACATAAACATCATTTGTCATCTATAAACATGACTCAGTATCAACTAATCTAGTTTCGATGCTAAACATCCATTTTATGCTCAACGTATACGTTGCAGTTGTAATACAGGAAATTCTATCATTTTCATCAATCATATTACGTATTTCAAGTTCCAATGAATCATATAAATTCATTAATTCAATCCACACTGATCAGATGCTAAACTAAATCATATAACGGCATAAGGAAGCAGTTTATGAAATAAAATTCGAGTAACGCCAAATACTGTCCAAAAGCCAAGTATCAGCGAAAAATGCACAGTTGACCGAAAAATTCCAACTAAGGAGTTAAATGATGATAACTAAATGAACTCCTACTCACAGTGATTTGGTCTGTCCGGATTCGTCCGGAGATGCGTCTAGGGTCTGATTTCGGGCGAAATTGGGTTGTCTTCTACCTTGGAATTCTTTGTTTTCAACTGTTGCAAATAGAAACCCAACACGATCAAGCAGATGTTTCAAAATTGGCGGCAGAATCATGGCGGATAGCTGCAAACCTTGCTTGGTCCCCAAATTCGGAACTCAGGGGAGTTTTCCCTGTTGCTGGCGCACCAAGATACCCCCTCCTGGCCGTACACAGCAGCCACAACTGCTTCTGCTTGCTGCTGGTCGAAGTTGCTAGGCGGCTGGCTAAGCTGGGTGGGTGAAGTGGTGGAGGAAGTAGATGGGAAGCAGGGCGCCTGCTAAGTCGGCCCTCTCAAGCCCTAAACGGTCGCCACTGTGCGCCGCAACAGAACCCCGCTTCAAGTGGTTCTGTGAGTATATCGTAAAGAAGATAAGGGAAGGGAAAGGTTAAAAGCAAATATAATGGAAAAATTGCAATATCGGCCCAAGAAAATTAAAAATGCTATAACTTTTTACTCGATTGTTCGATTGAAGTAATTCTTCTTGAAAATTTTCAAGCAAAAGGTCCTCTACACTCTCAAAGCAAGAAATCAAGCTGATTAACTTGTCTCAGTTAATCAAAATACTAATCATTTCTTGGGCACTTATTCACTTAACGATTAGCACTGCTATTTATCATTAATTGCCTCAGGTGATTCAATCTCAGCTATTAATTCACATCTTAGCTTATCTTGATTATTCATGATGTTTAACAAAAACTTAGCACTAATTGAGGTGTTTCACGTAATTCGAGGTATTTATTGACTAACCCTGATATGGGTCATAACAGATATAGGGTGAGGTCATGTTAGCCCAGTGAAGGTTATCTAGCGGGTTCGCTTGTGCCTTGGAGAAGCTGCAATATGCTTCTTTGCTGTATCCCTTTTATTTCCCCAGTTGGAAGCAGCCGGAACAAGTGCAAAGCTCTCAAGAAGGAAGCTCGAAGCTCGTACATAGTAGTTAGAGAGCTCTTGAAAACACTTATGGATACTTCCCCTTTTTAAGAAGATGGAACCGGAATGCCCAGATTCCATATGGAGGCCAGTGGCAAAAGACTCGTGTTGTCTCTGTACATGGTCCTAAACCACCGCAGAAGACAGACTATGATAGGGAAGTGATCCTCCTCCGGAGCTACCAAATCAAGAAAAATACACCCTCTCTCTATCTTCGGTTGTTGATGGCTAGCTGCCTCGGGATTCTGACGTTTCTGTCCAACAGTTGTTGCTTCAGCTCGGCTGGAGGTTTGCCTTGTGTGAGCCATCCCTGTTATCAAGTCTAGTTGTCATCTAAATGTTAGGTCGGGGAAAACTGGAAACATGATAAGACTTAACTTATTTCAAAATACGGGTATCGTCCATTAAAAGAAAACACGAGAAGGTACAAGATTAGACGATACTAAGGGAGCTGCGCGGCACAACAAACTGCCCGACACGGGACGAGCATGTCGAGCGATACGGTCGCATGAAAACATTTGCCCGATAGGTCGTCTCAGAAGAAAATGTGTCGCCCGATATGGCGTATCGGGCAAACACGTTCGGTCGTTGTGTCTTGATGAACCGTGTCAGGCGATATACAAAATCGACTAAGCTCATAAACTGGAGGCAACGACGTCCCCGATAAGCAGCGTACGATAAGAAAACCCGTGTCGGGCGGTAAGTCTGTCGGGCTATACCCTTGCTCTTTGGAGCCATCGCCCGATACAAGGGTGAAGGCAAGCTGGCCGACACGCGAGCAAAAATGTATGTTACTACATGTGGTACAAGTGGCTAAAAAGAGTAAGTGTATTGCCCCGACACGTTGAGCCCCCCTTGCTATATATAGCAAACTCAGCTGGGGGCAAAACGGGCATTTCTGGGGCATGCATCAGCCGTTTGAGACTTGCCGTCCCCGGGGCGACGGTCTCGTCAGTCTAATTAAGGGCATTTATTCCCATGCACGATACAATTGTCACTCGGGAATACCATCCGTCATGGCCCTTGCGGTGCCCAAGAAACTATAGCCTGATGACCGCGCGCCAGCTGAGCTGCTGCTCGATACAGCATAAAAGAACGCTACTGAAACTAAAGCAAGGCGGAGAAGAAGTAATTGATGGGAAAAACATCATCGGTTTAGGGTAGAGTCCCTGACCTCAGACAGAATTGCTCCTCAAAGCTTTGTAAAATGCAGTGATGGCCCATAAAATAGAAGAGTCGGTATGCTCAGCGCGTGCGCTGACTCGGGCCTTATTATAGTCCATAAAGTTTGTTTTTACAAGTAATAAGAAAAATGCATCCTACTCTATGAAAGAAAGAAAAACTCAGGCTGCCTCCTGAGGAGCGCTGAAGTTTGCGTCGCCAGCTCGACCGGTGTAAGCTCTTCACGTTCGGCCTTCGACACTACCCATATCCTGCAAGTCAATTTCTACTCTCCTGACAAAAGCTTCATCTTCATAGAATCTCTTTACTCTGTGCCCATTTACCTTGAAGACCTTGGTCGAATCGTCTTTGTCATACATCTCCATCATTCCTGATGGGTATATCTTTGACACAACAAATAGTCCTGACCATCTTGTCTGTAACTTTCCAGGGAAGAGGCGAATGGAGGATTTAAATAATAGGACTTTATCCCCTTTGCTCACATCCTTTCTTCTCAGGTGAGCATCATGCCACACCTTCGTTCTTTGTTTGTAGATTTTTGCATTTTCATAGGCGCTCATCCTCAGCTCTTCGAGATCTTGAAGCTGCAAAAATCTCTTTTCTCCTGCTTTTTCAAGGTCCATGTTTAAGAATTTGATCGCCCAAAGGGCCTTATGTTCCAGTTCCAGGGGCAAATGGCAGGATTTTCCATAGATAAGTTTGTAGGGGGTGGTTCCTATGGGCATTTTGTAGGCGGTCCTATAGGCCCATAGTGCGTCATCAAGCTTCATAGACCAATCTTTCCTCGTTCGGCTGACAATTTTGTCAAGGATATGCTTGATTTGCCTGTTGGAAACTTCTACCTACCCTGACGTCTGTGGGTGGTAGGGTGTAGCGATCTTGTGCTTCACTCCGTACTTACATAGGAACGTTTCAAACTATCTTTCTCCAAAGTGTGACCCACCGTCGCTTATTACAGTGCGCGGTACACCGAACCGAGTAAAGATCGTCTTCTCGAATAGCTTGATTACCGACTTAGCGTCACATGTTTGGGTTGCTACTGCTTCCACCCACTTAGATACATAATCTACTCCCACTAGTATGTATTGATACCCTCGGGATGGAGGAAACGGCCCCATGTAATCAATCCCACACACGTCGAATATTTCTACTTCGATCCAGCTCGCCATCGGCATTTCATTCCTCCACCCTATATTCCCTGTAGATTGGCACTCCTTGCAAACTTTTAAAAATTGTGCAGCATCTTTAAATAGCGAGGGCCAGTAGAAACCTGACTGTAGCACTTTTGTAGCTGTTCTTTCTCTACCCAGGTGTCCACCATAGGGGGAGGCGTGGCATTCTGTTAGGATATCTGTAGTTTCTTCCTCTGGGATGCATCTCCTGTATAAGTTATCAGTGCATATTCTGAACAGGAGAGGATCATCCCAGTAGTAGTTTTTAGCGTCCGCGAATAGCTTCTTTTTCTGATTGTAGGTAATGTCAGGTGGCAATTCCCCACAAGCAAGATAGTTGTAGATATCTGCAAACCAGGGCAAGTCTTCTGCTTTAGCTTCTTCCAACATAAGGGCCTCATCGACATAGTCATCGTTGATCGGTTGTTCCCCCAGTCTTTCAGCTACGATTCTAGATAGGTGGTTGGCGACCACATTTTCTGCTCCCTTCTTGTCAATAATTTTGTGGTCAAACTCTTGGAGCAACAAGGCCCACCTCAACAGTCTGGGCTTCACATCTTTCTTTTGCATTAAGTATTTTATGGCCCCGTGATCTGTGTATACCTTGACCTTAGCTCCGACAAGATACGACCTGAACTTATCGAACGCGAAGACGATCGCGAGCATCTCCTTTTCAGTTGTTGTGTAGTTTACCTGAGCCTTGTACAACGTGCAGCTAGCGTAGCAAATCACATGGTGCTTTTTATCTTTCTTTTGCCCCAGGACTGCTCCAACCGCGTAGTCGCTAGCGTCGCACATCAGCTCAAAAGGTAAATCCCATTCTGGCGCTTGAAGGATGGGTGGTGTTATTAAAGCATTTTTCAGGGCCTGAAAAGCACTGAGACAATCGTTAGAGAAAACAAATTCAACATCTTTTACCAGAAGATTGGACAACAGTTTGGAAATCTTTGAGAAGTCCTTGATGAATCTTCGGTAGTATCCGGCATGCCCGAGGAAGCTTCTCACTCCCGTCATGGACTTTGGTGGAGGAAGCTTAGATATCGCTTCAACTTTGCTTACGTCCACCTCGATCCCACGCCTTGAGATCTTATGCCCTAGAACGATGCCCTCCCGCACCATGAAATGACACTTTTCCCAGTTTAGGACCAGGCTGTTCTCCTCGCACCTTTGAAGAACCAATGACAGATTTTTCAGACAGCTATCGAAGTCCTTTCCATAGACTGAAAAGTCGTCCATGAAAACTTCTACAATATCTTCTAGAAAATCTGAAAACATCGATATCATGCATCTTTGAAAGGTGGCGGGGGCGTTGCAGAGTCCGAAGGGCATCCTTATGAAAGCGTAAGTGCCCTAGAGGTAGGTGAATGTTGTTTTCTCCTGATCGTCAGGCAGGATGGGTACTTGATAGAATCCTGAAAAGCCATCAAGAAAACAAAAGAAATCGTGATGTGCTAATCTTTCAAGAACTTGGTCAATGAAAGGTAGCGGAAAATGATCCTTTTTTGTAGCCTGATTTAGCTTTCGGTAATCGATGCACATCCTCCATCCGATGATGGTCCTAACCGCCACCTCGTCGCCCTTTTCACTCCTTACCACTGTCATCCCGCCCTTTTTGGGTACTACGTGAATCAGTCTCACCCAGTTGCTATCGCTGATCGGGTAAATGATCCCCACACCCCTTAGATTGATTACCTCTTTCTTGACGACTTCCTTGAGCGTCTGGTTCAGCTTCCTCTGCGATTGAGCCAGAGGCTTGGAGGATTCTTCCAAGTTTATGCGATGCATGCATAAGGCGGGGCTAAGGCCTTTGATGTCCTCCACTGAATATCCTATAGCCCCCCTATGGAGCCTCAACTCCTCAAGGAGTCAGTCCAACTGGTTTCTCGGAAGTGCGGCGTTTAGGATGATAGGGTTTCTCTCTTCTTCATTTAAGAATTCATATTTTAGACCTTCGGGCAATGGTTTCAACTTAGGCTTTGCTCTGGGTGCCTTCTCTTGAGGCTCCTCCTCGAGAGAGGCATACTTCACGGGCTCCACCACCTCATCTCTTTCGTGCAAGTCTTCGTCAGACAGGTCAAAAAGGTCGAGATACTCCGCAATTTCAGGATCTTCGAAGCCGGAATCCTGACGGCTTATAGCCCTCGCAAGGGGGTCCACTATCCGGATGTCCTCCTCTATCTCCTTGCAGAATTTATCGTAGCTGTCTGCAAAACATGCAAATTCAGATAGGGAAGGACCCCTCATTGCTTCTTTCAGGTTGAAGTCCAGGTGGTCGTCTCCGACCCTCAGCGTGATAATCCCCTTAGAGACATCAATCAACGCCCTCCCTGTCGCCAGAAAAGGGCGTCCAAAGATAATCAGGCAGCGGGGATCTTCTGCAGTATCAATTATGACTAGGTTGCAAGGAATGAAGAAATTACCGACCCTGATCGGCACATCTTCAACAATGTCGATTGGTCTCTTAAAGGTATGGTCCGCCAATTCGATCCTCATATTGGTACAAACCATGTCGGTTAAACCCAACCTTTGTGTGAAGCTCAGGGGCATGAGATTGATGCTTGCCCCTAAATCGGCAAGACCTTTTCGCTCGACGTTGTCTCCGATGGAAAACGAGATCGTAAAAGCTCCAGGGTCTCTTCTTTTGTTTGGCAGGTCAGGCTTCACGAAGGCTGAGGAAGCAGATGCTAGGTGCAAAGTCTCAACCTTCCCTCCCCTTCTTTTCTTCGTGATAAGATCCTTGAGGAACTTGGCATAGGTTGACATCTCCTCCAAGGCGTCAAGGAAGGGGACTTCAAGATGTAGTTTCTTGATCGAGTCCATAAACCTTTCATGACGCTTTTTCAAATTTGCCTTGATCAGCTTGTAAGGAAATGGCAGCCTGGGAGCGTAAGGATTCCTCCCACCAGATGGCTCATCGGAAGGCTTATATGAAGGCTCTCGAGCTTCTTCTTGTCTACCTCCGTCCTCAGCCGGAACCACGCTCTCAGGCCTTGGCTCAGGCTCCGGTCTGGTTTCATCAGTGCGCTCCACCGTCTTCACAGACCTAAGTACTGCCATTCTGGCAGTTTCAGTGCAGGGGAGTGTCTTTCCTGCAAGGTTCTTTCTCAGAGCGGCCATCTGGGTCAATCGTTGATCGGCTTCATGCTGGCGCATCTGCAGATTCGCCATCTGGTGTTGCATGGAATTCAGAGCTCCAGGACTGGCTAGCGCTCCCTGTGTCAGTTGGTTGATGATAGTGTCTTGTCTTTTTATGTAAGCGAATAGCTGACCAATCAAGCTGGGTTGGTGCGAAATCCCATCTCGGCCTTGACGTTCACCCTCAGACAGAGATTTCTCACAGCGAAACATTGTGTCCGAGCTCGATTGAACAGATCTCCGTTTTACAGAGTTCCTGAAATGGCACGAGAAATCTCGTTTAGAAAATGGAATTATTATTTTGTGCAAAGAATAATGATAGTAAAATAACAAAAGCAAAGAGTGATGTCAAGCTCATTTCTAAGCTTGAGGCACGGGAGTGTAGTTAGTGGATTCGGATTCGTCAACAGTGCCATTTTGCCTTGTCCCCGGCAACGGTGCCAGAAAGTTGACCGGCCTAAATCGCGTGTCCTAAATTTGGAGGCAGATTGGAGGTAGTCGAGCTTTCATATTTATAACCCGAATCCTTCTAGGCCCCCACAACTTTGTTTACGGGGTCGAAGTAGATATATGGGGTCGAACACAGGGACAAGGGTGGTAGTGTTGAGAACCCAGAATCGAAACGCTACTCTCCGGTAGGTGTAAAGAGATAATAAATTCCCAAAAGGGAAACAGAAAGATGTCACAAACTAAGCAAAGAAAACTATATCCAACTGGAGCTACTAGGAAAATTAAGGTTTTAGTTATTTAGTAGTTTTTAGTGGTTTTCATGTAACAGAAACAGAAAGATAAAACTAGATCTAGAGCAAAGTATGAAGGATAAGACTTCGGTAGAACAAGCGGCAGCAGTAACATCCTGCACCCCTCCTCTCAGAGTGGGTACCTCTAACCAAGCATCAACACCCCTCTCGAGGTTGCTGGACTTAAGTTAGAGTGGAATGTTACTGAGGAAACTCTGTTCAAGGCACTCTGATACTCCAGAATCGGTCCAAACACCAGAGCCACAACACAACTCTCGAAGTTGTTGCGACGGGAAAACATGATTCGGTAGCTAAGCAAAACGCGATCCAAACATACAAGCTAGAGTTCAGATATCAAACATAGTAGTCATCCAACATTTTGCACCAAGCATAGAGCAACAAGTAATTAAGCTTTTCCATTCCCATAAATAGTAAAGGTCTTAATACATTGCGTAAGAATTAAATAACATAATTTAAAGATATGTGTCACATTCTTGATGTATAAGGATGACAGACTACTGCGGCTCTCTAGCCCGATACCGGTCAGGAGCCTAGCCCGATACAGCAGTGTCGGGCGGCACGCTGTGATGACCGACTGTATCGCTCAAGGACCCTAGCCGATACACTCATGTTGGGCGGCGCACCCTCTCGGGCGGCACACATGACGGGCGAAGCGTATCAGGTTCGATATTGTGTCGGGCATGGAGCGACGCGTTCTACTGTCGGGCACTTGTGTCGCTCGTCCATGTTGGCCGATATCGGTCTGCAGTGTCGCCCG
The DNA here is from genome assembly GCA_963693085.1 of Alisma plantago-aquatica. Classification (NCBI taxonomy): domain Eukaryota; kingdom Viridiplantae; phylum Streptophyta; class Magnoliopsida; order Alismatales; family Alismataceae; genus Alisma; species Alisma plantago-aquatica. The sequence goes on along the minus strand of OY856413.1, from coordinate 280,476,312 downwards.
AGACGGTCCTAAGTGAACTATCCCCTCCCTCTCGGGACGGGGAAGAGCTCACCTAGAGTTTCCCGACACGAACACTCAGGCGCGATACTTCTGCTCTCACAGCTTCCTCCGAAGATTTGCTCAAGGTTCTGACTGTGCGAACTATCTTTTCGACTTCCTATAGCTGCTATTTAGAGGCAGCGGTTGGGGGAAGTATGGTGCTCGAAGCTCCACATGTCCTCCTTATTTGTGGGTCGGTGGACGACCGATACAGGTATCTCTCGGCACGGGGGTGTCGGCTGTCAGTCAAGTGACGGGCAGCGCCTGCCGGTGGGTGGCATGTGTCGCGCGACAAGCTGGTGTTGTCGTGGTGAGCTCGGCTCCCGGTAGGGTAAAAGACGTGTCGTCCGTCAGTTTCTTCTCGCGCGGCGTCCCCATATCGCGTGTCGTTGTGTCGCTCCGCCCTGTCGGGTAGAGGTTGTATCGGGCGTTAGGAAGGCTGATGCTGTTTGGACTTATTTGTGGGCCGGGACGGCCTTATTGATGATAAAATGGACAAAAATGATGAAAAACACTGCAAAAGATGGAAGTATTGGATTAAGAGCATGATTTGGCCAATTATTACAAAAGTGCTTATAAAAGAGAGGAAAACAACAGAAAAGGACAGTTTTGATAACAGAATAAAGGGCAAAAACGTCACCAAAATTGGTGTTATCAGGCACTAATACTCTATTCATGACCAATACTACAAGTGATGATTTGCTATTTGAAAAAAAATGACAACCCTCGGAAGGCTTCTTATTTTTTAATGTAGCCTAATAACTGAACAACTCCTTTTTGTTGTTACCCTTTCCTCCTGGTTTCTAAATAATAGCACGCAACATTTCATTGTGTGGTGGGTATACATATCATTGAAGACAATCATACAAGAGTACAAATATGCACTTTTGTAGACCAGTTACCCACAGTTCAGGCAAATACAAGCAAGCTCGCTTGCAACTTTTATGAACAATCTAATCTGAAGAACAAGAGATTTTTTTTCAGAGAATAGGTTTTGTAGTCAAGTATATTTACTGATATGCAAAAGGAAGTTGGTACGCTTGGTGTAGTTATAATTTTTCTTTCTTTAGCTTTTGAGTGCTACAATGTAAGTTATTCAAGGTAACCATGCTTACTTTGTTTCTTGATTGCTGTTTTCAATAATCTGATTTGCCATGTTCCAAGCATTAACATAAAACGTTATCGGACGGGTCAATATGCACAAGAGACAAATCATTGTCAATGTTGGGTATCAGATCCACCGTGATGTATGTTTTCATGTCCTAATAATCATATAAAATTTATCAATATCTTGGACATAGGTACGAAACTATTTTGCTTATATCATTTTTCTTGTTGTTGGGGATATGTTCATGTATATTATGCAATATATGGAAAATTGAGATGCGATGAAGAATATATTATTTACAAAAGCATTATTGATGAACGTGTTAACTCAAGATAAGAACCATAAAAAGATAGAAGAACACAATATTACGTGGAAAATCCTCACATAATATGAGAAAACCATTGGACCAAACGACATACAAATCCACTAAAACGCAAAGATACAAAGTCTTTCTCGAGTTTTGATCCCAAAGCCAAGGGAATACAACTAGAAAGAGATACTAGAAATACTAATGTAGGGAGAGATTCATACAACTCTACCATCACAGAGCTACCTAGGAAGATATTGTCTCCTACAAAGTGTACAACAGTAGATGGGCAAATAAGAAAATTTGAATGTCTTAGCAGTCTGGCCCCATTTCCTATCTTCTTCCTTTATTTTATCTCTCCTCTCCTTTGCTTTTTCTTCTCCCATCACATGAACAACAAAATTGTAAGGACCCTGGCCCAAATTTTGGGATAACCCTATTTTTTTTGCTTAAGTGTGTTGCTTAATACCCTTTTCTAATCATTTGAGATATAATTAGGGCATGTTGGGAGCTTCATGTTCTTGTTTGAGCTTGTTTGGTTGATGCTTGTATTTTGTGGTGAGATTTTATTGCAAATTGCAATTTACCTATAGTAGGGGTTGATGTGCAAGTTTACCACCTCTTGAGTGTTCCTTCTCTCTCTTAGCACCCTCTAGAGGAGAGAGAGAGGTACACCTTGTTTGAGTTTTTGTCGTGTGGTGACATCCTTGGTGATATTTTGGATACATGTTTGAGGTGTGCCTTACACCTAGTTGTGTTGTCTCGGGCTAGAGAGCCCTAGAAAGGTTGCCTATCAGTTTGTGAGTGTGTAGAGTTGCACCCTATCAGTTTGTGAGTGTGTAGGGTTACACCTTATCGATTTGTGAGTGTGTAGGGTTGCACCCTATCGATTTGTGAGTGTGTAGAGTTGTGCCCTGTCAGTTTTTGGGTGTGTGGAGATGTGGTATCGGGCATGAACTTGGTAGGAGACTAAGTGGGCGAGAAATTACCTAGAACTTATCACCATGTCTTGCATGATGTTGTGCATGTGGCTCTTTTTCGTGGACAAGTGGCACCTAAGCTCCTAATGTGGTGACACCTCTTCCCTGATCCCTCTCTCATCCCTATTGTATATATACTCCTTTCTCTCCATGCAAGAGGATCCTTTTGGCCATCTTTTCTTTCCCTCTTCCTTGGTGGATGACCTTGAGATGTTTAAGGAGCTAGAGGATCTCTCTTGGAAGCTTGGTGGATGATTTCCAAGTTGTGGTGTCCCTTGAGCATCCTTCATCTTCTACCTTGGTAAGCTATGTTTCTAGCTCTCTTTTCTTCTCGGTCATGGATCTTGGATACCTTATATCCATCTTGAACTATCCTAACCTCGGTATCATCTTCTTCCTTGGAGGTGTGGTGGTGATCGAGTTTGGTGGATCATCTTCTACCTTGAGCTCATGAGCTTGGAGCTTGACATTGGAGCTTGGATCTTGGTGGTGATCCTTGAGGCGGGTTATATAACTCTTAACCTCCTTTGTTATTTTCACTCTTCACATACTTATGTTTGAACTTCATCATGAGATTGTTCATCTCTTATATGTTAGTAGTTGTTAACAGCTTTAGAACTGTTTTGATGGTGGAATCTCATTGGTTTTCTCTTCATGTTTTGCACCTTCTTGCTATGCGTAGTGGATGGACGAGTGGCTGACCTTTCTAAGGTTGAAGACAACAAGTCCACACACACATCCATGCATCATGTTGAGAGTAGGTCATCATGATTTGTAGTGCAACAACCCGATACCCTTTGTGTCCAAGTCCTCATGGCTTGGAAATGCCTAGGTCGTCATGCCTTGGACATGTTTAGGTTGACATGTGTTGAGAAGGTTAGCTCACTTTGGCTTTTGGTGGTTGCGAAACTGATACGGTTGATAGATCTTGAAAAGCTAGCCCATCATACCTTAGAAACACATAAACTGATATGGAATGACTAAACCAAGATGCATGGTGAGTGTTAGTCATCAAGCTCTTGAAGTACCTTAAGAGATAAGGTGTTGCTCAACCGATATGCCTTAGAGGTGGTATCGCATCATGGCTAAGAGAGTTCTTGTGGAGTTGATATGTTTTGTAGGCTAACCGTGACACCCTAGTTGAGGGGAAGCCGACACACCTTGGAGTGATGATGCTCGACACACCTAACCCATGATGCCAAGCTAAGCCCTAACCCTAATGACCAATATACCTAGGGTTTCCCAACATGGCTTGGATGCACGACACCCTTAGGTGGTGTTGGCCAATATGTTATGGATGGTGTTGCCTGTCACACCCTTAGGTGGTGCTGGTCAACACACTATGGAGTGGTGTTACCCGTCACACCTTAGATGGTGTTGATTGTCATATTCTCTAGAAGTAGTAAACCGTTACACCTTTTTGTGAGGTTATCTCTTATCTCTTACATATTGGTAGTAGACATATTGTGATGATGACAAGTCAAAATCCCATGGAAAGTGCTAATCGATATGCTACATGTTAGCCCAACCGATATCTTGTGGTGATGGCTATGTTACATCATGTTGATGATAAGGTTGCATGTTGTGATGTGATACCCTATGGGGTGTCTATGTGAATAGTAGGGAGTGTTGTTTTCTATAATCTTCATCCCATGACATGCCTTGTAATAATGATGGAAACAATGATCTAAGGGTAGTTTTTGATCCAACCTTGTAAACACTAATCGATTAAAGAGAAACCCTAACTCTAATGATGTGATGTGAATGGTATGGATCTTATGAGATGGTAGTTTTGATGATGGCTCTTCTTGTTACAAGTCTCTAACCATGCAGGTGACATTAGTTAATAAGCATAGCCAGGTATGAGCTATGTTGCTTATGATATGTTTGAATGGGCCTTGTGAGGCATATGTGATGTTGGCATCCTTGAAAGAGGAGGTAAATGGCCTTATGACCTAATGATGGCTTATTGCCTTATATGAGTTGGTGAATTCCTCACTAATGAGATGAGGGAATGCTAATCCAAAGTATGTGATAATGTGATGAGATCACGCCCTATGTGCTCAAATATGTCTAGTGACGTGTTATGCCCTTATTTATGTAGAATTTGTTTAGAGGTGGTATGTTGTAACTTGATTGATGCTAAAAGATACTTAAATGACTTAACTAATCACTGGAACCTAATCTTGTAGCTTGCCCTATGCCATAGATCCATTCAGTGTCAACATTTCCTGAATGGTGAAACAAGTTTAACTCAGAGCACATATTTTTGAATATGCGGGATACATGTCGAGTAATTCCTTGTATCCTTAACTAGAAGATGTGTGAGATGACCATGTATGAGTTGATCTCATGTATAGATGGCCAAACATGAGCCGTTAGATTCATACCTATACCAAGGTGGGCTAGTTATGATTATATATATGCATGGTCATGCGTGAACCAATCCCTGAGTTTGACTAAATGTCATTGTTACAGTTGACTGACATGTCTCTACGGTGTTTCACTCGTGTACTGACCATTAGGTGGTGATGTCGTGGATTTTGACTCTTCCATTATACCTTGTATGACATTGATTTTGACTTAGTAGTGGTCCGTTGGATTTGGGTGGTACGACACAAATCCTCAGGACATAATAAAATACATAATCAATCATATAGGATATATGTATAGGATTAAATACAGAAACATTAGATGAGGCCTTGCTTGATCTTTATACAATATTTTTGATAGGAATTATACATGTGCTTCATATTCCTTTTAAATTGTTAAGATCTTTCATAATTCAACAGTATTTGCTCATCCTGTAAATAATGATTATCTACTTCTTATAGTTGTAACTTTACTACTGCTTTGTTTATCTTATCTATGATAATAATAGAGTAGGAGGAAAATTATATCTCCCACTGAGATTTGGAATCTCACACCATTGGTTTCCCGCATCCTTTTTAGGTGGACATGCACGAAGAGTTAGAGATCGTGCAATGGAGGTTGAGCAGCAACAAGAAGAGAAGTAGCTGATAAGGTTGGAAGTGTTGCTAGATGCCTTTTGTCCATAGAGTCGTAGAGTCGTCCCTATACACTCGGGTCCTTAGGGATGTTTTATATACATTTTGTGGACAAGCTTTCGATACGTTCTTGGCTTGTGTACCTTTTTGTATACAGTTGTAGTGGATATATGTACATAAATTCTAGAATAGGTTCCCTGGTAACAGGTTGATGACACACGTAGTAAGTTCTTTGAGACGTGAAAGGATTCATATGTAAAGGTTCTTGCTATTTGATAGTTTTAGGAAAATGGGTTTTAATTTTCAATGTTTTTTTGAAATATGTTTGTATAATCTTCTTCCGCAGTGTTGTTTTGATTAATCTCGCTTTGTATGGCACGGGGCATCACACATTATAGGTTGATATCAGAGCTATAGGTTTGCTGAGTCTACAAGGACCTAGGACTAGGGTTTGTGTCTATTCTTGTATCCTCCAATCTATATTATAGTTACTTATGCTTATGCAGAAGAAGAAGAGAAAGATTAAAGATGTCTGGAGAACACGAAGAACATCCTTCTGAGAGAAGTGTTGCTACACCACGTGGTGGTGCAAGGAACCAAGAATGAGAAGATCGGGTGCCTGAAGTCCCCCAATTTTACCCAACCATGATTGAAAATACTGCCTTTCAATCTCTTTTTAGGCAGTTTATCGCTACTATGACTCATATGGCGGACACGATGCCTGCACCTCAGTTTAGGGAACCGGTTCCCCATACTGAATCTTCGAGTACTGGGAAGACTTTCGAGTGGCTTCACCATGTTTGAGTGATGGAATATGTTGGGACAAATGATCTGACAAATTTGTATTTGAGTCTTATCGAGCTTGAGAAAGCCTTTAAGATCCTTAGTATCCCTAAAGAGGATAAGGTGAAGAATGCAGTGTACCTTATGAAGGGGAGTGCTGGCCATTGGTGGGCCATAGAGGGGGAGAAGAGGCCAGGTATCATGATCATTTGGGAGGAGTTCGGACGTGAGTTAATTAGTCTGTACTTTCCTCAGACATACCATGATGGGAAGATCAGATAGTTTGAGAGGATATGACAGTGATCCATGATGATCAATGAGTATGAAGCAAGGTTTATGGAGTTGTTGAGGTTCTGTCCTTATATGGATGCTATGGAGGATGAGCAGATTCATCACTTTGAGAAGGGATTGAATGCTAAGTTTTCTACCCCAGTGGCTACTTTAGAGAATCGAGAGGGGTTTTCTGTGTTTGTAGAGTCTGCTCGGAGGATAGAACAATCTATGAAGGAGAAACAAGAAGTAAGCACAAAGAAGAGATATGCACAATCCCAGCGGTAGCTGTAGGGCAGCTTTAAGAAGCCAAGGTTTTCTACACCGCCAACATTGCATAGGTTTGGTACACCGACACAATGGTCACCTATTAAGGGTAGAGGCCGTAGTTTTCCGCCCGTAGGAGCCCAGAGTGCCGCATCAGCATCATTGACAGGGACATCTAGGCCACGATATGGGAACTGGGCTTGCCATAAGTGTGGATAGATGGGACATCTAAGGTGAGATTGTCTAGTGAGGGACAATGAGGTGATCCGACAAGTGAGGAAGAGCCAACAAGGCTCGTAGAGACAACAGAGCAATGGTGCGGGAGGATGAGGATGTGGCCAAATGTCACATGTCAGATCATCTTCTCAAGGAAGTAGGGGATGGGGATGACAATAGGTAACATCTAGATTCCACGCTATGAGTCAGTCAGAGGTAGTGGTCAACCTGCGAGTGGTGACAGGTCAGATGGAGTTATTCCATTTTGATTTGTCTTCTTCTTGCTTTGTATCTATTTTGGTTGACCCAGGTGCAACACACACTTTTATCGTTTTTGTTGTGTTTAGTGGTTGTCTTTTTCCTATTAGTCGTAAGAAGAATAGTTTTTTGTTAGAGACCCCATCAGTTAGTTCTGCAGCGTTGCAAGATGTGTGTCCTTCCTGTGTCCTCTCCTTTTAAGAGCACAACATTCAAGTGGATCTCATACCACTTGATATGCATGAATTCAATGTGATCCTTGGAGTGGATACCTTGGAGAAGTACAAAGTGGTCTTGGATTGTAGTTCCAAGTAGGCGATGTTCATAGATAGTAGTAAGATGTGGATCTTCCAAGGAGATAGGAAGATTCTTCCGACGTGTCTTGTATCAGCGATGGTGGTGTGGTAGCTCTTGAGACAAGGTTGCAAGGCGTTCTTGGCACATGTGATGAATACTAAGGTGAGGAGTCATAGTATCCAAGAGGTGTCAGTCGTTAGGGAGTTTGAGGATGTGTTTCCTGAGGAGTTTTCATGTGTTCCCCCACCCTGAGAGTTTGATTTTTAGATCAATCTAGTTCTCTACATGCAACTGATAGCTCATACACCGTATAGGATGGCATCGACATAAATGGCAGATTTGAAGAGACAGTTGTAAGAATTGCTTGACAAAGGTTTCATCAGGCCGACTACGTCACCGTGGGGTGCTCCTGTGCTATTCATGAAGAAGAATGATGGATCTATGAGGTTGTGCATAGACTATAGAAAGTTGAACAAGGTGACTATAAAGAAACAATAAAGAATAAGTATCCTTTACCGAGGATAGATGACCTATTTGATCAGTTGCGTGGCATGACAATGTTCTAAAAAATAGACCTAAGGTCAGGGTATCACTAGTTGAGGATTAAGGAGGATGACATACCCAAGTCAGCCTTTAGGATGAGGTAGGGTCACTATGACTTCATGGTTATGCTGTTTGGGTTGACCAATGCACCAACAACGTTCATGGATTTGATGAACATAGTGTTTTGCCCATTTCTTGATTAGTTTGTGGTGTTCCTTATAGATGACATCTTGATATACAGTTGTGACAGTCAACAGTATGAACAACACCTTCATTAGGCGTTAAGCATGCTAAGACAACACCAAATTTATGCTATGTTTAGAAAGTGTGAGTTCTGGTTAGAGGAGGTAGCCTTCTTGGGGCATATTATATCTAATGAGGGAGTACGTGTAGATCCTAAGAAGGTGGATTGTATGACAGAAGGGGAGCAGCCTAAGACGCCGACAAAAGTGTGTAGTTTTCTAGGTTTGGTAGGCTATTACATGGGGTTCATCAAGGAATTCAACGCTATTTCCTTACCCCTAACTAAATTAAGGATGAAAGATGTGTCGTTCGTTTGGGACGACAGATGTCAACGTGCTTTTTAGGCGTTGAAGGAGAAGTTGACAAGTGCACCGGTTCTGATCTTTCCTGATCAAGGAAAAGGATACATGGTCTTTTGTGATGCATCCATGCATAGTTTGGGTTGTGTGCTAATGCAAGACAAGTAAGTGGTTTCTTTTGCTTCCCGATAGCTTAAGAAACATGAGGAAAATTACCCAAATCATAATCTAGAGTTTGCAGCGGTAGTTCATGCTTTAAAGTTTTAGAGGCACTACTTGTATGGGGAGTAGTGTCAGATCTTCATGGATCACAAGAACCTAAAGTACATCTTTTCACAATAAGAGTTGAATATGAGGCAGCATCGTTGGATGGAGTTGATCAAAGACTACGATTGCACGATTGATTATCATCCAGGGAAGGCGAACATCGTGGAAGATGCATTGAGAAGGAAGTCTTCATCTTCGCCTATGAATAAAGCCCAATTGAGTTCTTTGATGTGCCACAAGAGAAACATGTTGGTCTCCTTGCATCATATGAATGTTCAGTTGGAGGTCTCCTTGGTAGCAGGTCTATTAGAACATCTACATGAGATTCCTACTCTGAGACAACAGATCAAAGAGGCACAATATATAGATACCATGACACAACAAGTTCGATTCGAGTTTGGCAGCGAGAAGCATGATGGCTTCCATGATCCAGATGATGGGATAGTTTGTTACCATAGCAGGATGGTGGTTCCTGATTCTAATGACCTAAGGAAGATGGTGCTGGTAGAGGTTCATTCATCCATGTATGCTATGCACCCAGGTAGCACCAAGATGTATCATAACCTGAAGGATATGTATTGGTGGCCAGGATTGAAGAAGGATGTGGCAGAGTTCATTGCAAGATGTGTTCTATGTCAATAGGTTAGACTGAGCATCAAAATCTAGTAGGAATGTTGCAACCATTGCCTATATCATAGTGAAAATGGGATCATGTGACTATGGACTTTGTGGTTGGTCTTCCTAGGATAGCCAAAGGCCATGATTCCATCTGGGTAATCATTGATAGATTGACCAAGACAATGCATTTCCTTCCCGTGAAGATGAAGTTCACAACATAGAAGCTTGCTCAGATCTATGTGGATGAGATTGTGCATTTGCATGGTGTTCCAACAACTATCGTGTCTGATAGGGGTCCCCAATTCATATGTCACTTTAGGAAGTGATTACATACAACTTTGGGTACACAGTTAAAGTTTAGTACTGCTTTCCACCTATAGACGGATGGTCAATCTAAAAGGACCATTCAGACCTTGGAGGATCTGTTGAGATCCTGTGTTCTTCAGTTTTTAGGAAGTTGGGATGTACACCTCAGTTTGATAGAGTTTTCCTACAACAACAACTATCAGAGTAGCATTGACATGGCACCTTATGAGGCGTTGTATGGGAGGAGTTGTAGGTCACCGTTGTGTTGGTATGAGATAGGTGAGTATCAATTTCTTGGTCCTAAGATTGTGTAGTAGATGAAAGAGAATATTAAGGTAATCCAATAACAGTTGAAGGCAGGACATGATAGAAAAAAGTCGTATGCAGATAACCGTCGAAGATCCTTGGAGTTCCAAGTGGGATACAAGGTATATTTAGAAAGTCTCTCCTTGGAAAGGTCTCCTGAGGTTTGGAATGAAGGGTAAGTTGGCTCCCAGGTTTATGGGACCTTACCCAGTGGTGGCACATGTTGGGAAGGTGGCCTACATGTTGGAGTTGCCACCTGAGTTGCACAAATTGCATCCAGTGTTTCATGTGAGTATGTTGAGGAAGTTCCATCTGGATACAAATTTAGTACTGCAACCAGGTGGAGGTAGAGCTGGATGAGGATATGACCTATGTGGAAGGTCCAGTGTTGATCCTTGACCGAAGAGTGAAGAAGATGTAGAGGAAGGACCTTGTACTCATGAAGGTTTTTTGGAGTCATCGTGGAGTTGAGGAAGCCACATGGGAGCTTGAGGAAGAGATGAGGAAGAAGTACCCCTCTCTTTTCTCTTAGGATTTTGGGGGAAATCACTGTTAGGGGTTTATGGCTTGTAAGGACCCTGACCCACATTTTAGGATAACCCTATTTGTTTTCCTTAAGTGTGTTGCTTATCACCTTGCTCTAATAATATGAGATGTAATTAGGGCATGTTGGGAGCTTGAAGTTCTTGTTTGAGCTTGTTTGGTTTATGTTTGTATTTTGTGGTGAGGTTTTGGTGCAAATTGCAATTTACCCAGGGGTTGATGTGCAAGTTTACCACCTATTGAGTGTTCCTTCTCTCACTTGAAACCCTCTAGAGGAGAGAGAGAGATGGGAACCTTTTTTGAGTCTTGGTTGTGTGGTGACATCCTTGGTGATGTTTTAGACACATGTTTAAGGTGTGCCTTACAGCTACATGTGTTGTCTCAGGCTAGAGAGCCCTAGAGAGGTTGCCTATCGGTTTGTGAGTATGTAGGGTTGCACCCTATCAGTTTGTGAGTGTGTAGGGTTGCACCCTTTTAGTTTGTGAGTGTGTAGGTTTGTACCCTGTTGGTTTGTGAGTGTGTAGAGTTGTGCCTTATCAGTTTATGGATCTGTGGAGATGTGGTATTAGGCATGACCTTGGTAGGAGACCAAGTGGGAAAGACCTTGCCTAAACCTTATCACCATGTCTTGCATGATTTTGTGCATGTGGCTCTTTTTCATGGACAAGTGGCACCTAAGCTCCTAAGGTGGTGACACTTCTTCCATGATCCCTCTCTCATCCCTCTTGTATATATAATCCTTTCTCTCCATGCAAGAGGATCCTTTTGGCCATCTTTGCTTTCCCTCTTCCTTGGTGGATGACCTTGAGAAGTTTGAGGAGCTAGAGGATCTCTCTTGGAAGCTTGGTGGACGGGTTCCAAGTTGTGGTGTCCCTTGAGCATGCTTCATCTTCTACCTTGGTAAGCTATGTTTCTGAGCTCTCTTTTCTTCTCCTTCTTCTTCTCTGCCGTGGATCTTAGATACCTTCTTTCCACCTTGAACCATCCTAACCTTGGTATCATCTTCTTCCTTGGAGGTGTGGTGGTGACCGAGTTTGGTTGATCATCTTCTACCTTGAGCTCGTGAGCTTGGATCTTGACTTGGAGTTTTGATCCTAGTGGTTATCCTTGCAACGGTTATATAAATGTTAACCTCCTTTGTTATTTTCACTCGTCATATGCTTATGTTTGTTCTTTATCATGAGATTGTTCATCTCTTGAATGTTAGTAGTTTTTAATGACTTTAGAACTATTTTTATGGTGGAACCTTGTTGGTTTGCTCTTCATGTTTTGCACCTTCTTGCTATGCATAGTGGATGGACTAGTGGTCGACCTTTCTAAGGTTGAAGACAACAAGTCCACACAGACATACATGCATAATGTTGAGGGTAGGTCGTCATGAATTGTAGTGCAACAACCGAATACCCTTTGTGTCCAAATCGTCATGACTTGGAGATGCCCAGGTCATCATTCCTTAGACATGTTTAGGTTGACATGTGTTGAGAAGGTTAGCTCACTTTAGCTTTTGGTGGTCGCTAAACCAATATGGTTGATAGATCTTGAAAAGCTAGCCCGTCATACCCTAGAAACACCTAAACTGATATGGGATGGACAAACCAAGATACATGGTGAGTGTTAGTCATCATGCTCTTGAAGTACCTTAAGAGATAAGGTGTTTCCCAACTGATATGCCTTGGAGGTGGTAACCCATCATGGCTAAGAGAGTTCTTGTGGAGTTGATCTATTTTGTATGCTAATCGTGATACCCTAGTTGAGGGGAGGCTTACACACCTTGGAGTGATGACGCCCGACACACCTTAACCCATGATGCCTAGCTAAACCCTAACCCTAATGATCGATATACCTAGGGTTTACCGACATGGCTTGGATGCCCAACATTCTTAGGTGGTGTTGGCCAATATGTTATTGATGGTGTTTCCCGTCACACCATTAGGTGGTGCTGGCCCACACACCATGGAGTGGTGTTGTCCATCACATCTTAGATGGTGTTGACCATCATAATCTCTAGAAGTGGTAAACCGTTACACCTTTTTGTGAGGTTATCTCTTGCATCTTGCATAGTGGTAGTTGACATGTTGTGATGATGACAAGTCGACACCCCATGACAAGTGCTAACTGATATGCTACATGTTAGCCCAATCGATATCTTTTGGTGATGGCTATGTTACATCATGTTGATGATAAGATTGCATGTTGTGATGTGATACCCTATGGGGTGGTTGTGTGAATAGTAGGGAGTGTTGTTTGCTATAATCTTCATCCCATGACATGCCTTGTAATAATGATGGAAACAATGATCTAAGGGTGGTTGTTGATCCAACTGTGTAAACCCTAATTGATTAAAGAGAAACCCCAACTCTAATGATGTGATGTGAATGTCATGGATCTTATGAGATGGTAGTTTTGATGATGCATTGCTCTTCTTGTCATGCATGTGACATTGGTTAATAAGCATAGCTAGGTATGAGCTATGTTGCTTATGATATGTTTGAATGGGAATTGTGAGGCATATGTGATGTTGGCATCCTTGAAAGAGGAGGTAAATGTCCTTATGACCTAATGATGGCTTATTGCCTTACATGATTTGGTGAATTCCTCATAATGAGATGAGGGGTTGCTACCCCAAAGTATGTGATGATGTGATGAGATCACACCCTATGTGCTCAAATATGTCTGGTGACGTGGTATGCCCTTATCTGTGTAGAATTTTTTTAGAGGTGGTACATTGTAACTTGATTGATGCTAAAAGATACTTAAATGACTTAACTAATCAGTGGAACCTAATCTTGTAGCTTGCTCTATGCTATAGATCCATTCAGTGTCACCATTTGCTGAATGGTGAAACAAGTTTAGTTCGGAGGTCATATTTTTGAATATGCGGGGTACAAGTCGAGTAATTCCTTGTATCCTTAACTACAATATGTGTGAGATGACCATGCATGAGTCGATCTTGTTGTATGGATGGCCATGCCTGAGCCACTCCTTCTTGTTAGAATGGCCATGCATGAACATGTTCTTCTAGGGCCGTACCTATGCCAAGGTGGGCTAGTTATGATTATATATATGTATGGTCATGCATGAAACAATCCCTGAGTTTGACTAAATGTCATTATTGTAGTTGATTGACATGTCTCTGCGGTGTTTCACTCATGTAATGACTATAAGGTGGTGAGGTCATGGATTCTATCTCTTCAATCAGACCTTAAATGACACCAATTTTGACTTAACAATGGTCAGATGGATTTGGGTTATATGACTCAAATCCTTGGGGCATAATAAAATATGTAATCAACAATATAATATATCTATATAGGATCAAATACAGAAACATTGGATGATGGCTTGCTTTGATCTTTATACAATATTGTTGATAGGAATTAAACATGTTCTTCATATTCCTTATAAATTGTTAAGATGTTTCATAATTCAACAATAATTTCTCATCCTATAAATAATGATTATCTGCTTCTTATAGTGTAACTTTGCTACTACTTTGTTTATCTTATTTGTGATAATAATAGAGTAGGTGAAAAGTTATATCTCCCGCTGAGATTTGGAATCTCAACCTGTGGGTTTCCCACATTCTTTATAGATGGACGTGCATGAAGAGGTAGAGATTGTGTAGTGGAGGTTGAGAAATAGTAAGAAGAGAAATAGATGACAAGGTTGGAAGTGTTGCTAGATGCCTTTTGTCCACTAAGTCCTAGAGTCGTCCCTATACACTCGGGTCCTTGGGGATGTTTTGTAGATGTTTTGTGGACATGCTTTCGATATGTTCTTCGCTTGTGTGCCCTTTTGTATACAGTTGTAGTGGATATATGTACATAAGCTCTAGAACAGGTTCCCTAGTAACAGGTTGATGCCACACACAGTAAGTTCTTTGAGGCATGAAAGGATTCATATGTAAAGGTTCTTGCTGTTTGACATTTTTATGAAAACAATTTTAATTTTCAGTGTTTTTAAGTAATCTATTTGTTTAATCTTCTTCCACAATTTTGTTTGAGTAATCTCGCTTTGTGTGGCGCGGGGCATCACACATTACAAAAAATAAATGGTTGTTGTAAATATACTTCTTTTCACTTTTGGCAGCTATCTTTTCTATTATGTTCACTGGACTAACAAACTTGACAATAGGGATATTGATATTCCTCACACACCAACAAATACAATGCCCTAATGGGCCACCTTCCTCTTGGACTGGAAGCAATGTAGAACCAACAATCTCCCCCTATAGCCCAAGGAGGAGAATTCCATTATAGAAACATCATTGGAAATGTATATCAATGAACTCTTTATAAATCTTCAGCTTGTCTCGTATCACCACCTTGGGCATCATAAAGCAATTTCCTCTTTATAGATCTTATTTTGTGTCAACAACTTCTTATCAATCACGTCATAAAATTACATATTATGCTTCATCTATGCATGATGTATTGTGCTCTTGCTCAATGCTCAAATCTATAGTACTCTGAATATCACATAAAACAATCAAATTAACCTGAATTCATGAACAACTCTTTTAGAAATCTCACAATCCAGAGTATTTATTTTCCTACTTTCACTGCTGCAACGTATCTTGCCTCTGTCATTAAAAGTACAACACACTTTTGCAATCTAGACTTCCAATATATGCCTCCCTTGTAAAAGTGAAAACATACCCATGGGTAGACTTCATGTGACCAATGCCGCCTACCGTGTCAGCATCAATGAAGCCTTTTAAAGATGGTTTCTAATCACCAAACATCAAACATGTGATACTAGTGCCTCTCAAATATCTAAAGATCTATTTAACCACCTCTCGATGATCTTTACTAGGGTTCGAGAGAAACTTGCTGACAATGCGAATGGCATGAGAAATATCAATATGAGTACACACCATTGTGTACATCAAACTCTCCCCTACTAAAGCGTAGGGTATCCTGGACATCTCTTCCTATCAAGATGAGCATGATTTCTTAGTGAATGTGAATGACCTAACAATGGAGTACTCATGACTTTGGATTTTTGCTCATGTTGAAATGTTCAAGAATTTGTTCAACATAATCCATAGTGACAACCATAATCTATGTTTTTTCTTGTCACGTGTGACTTTTATCTACAAAATTTATTATGTTGGCCACAAATCCTTCATCTCAATGGCTTTAAAAAGTTATGTCTTTAATTTCTTGACAAAATTGACATCATGTGCAACTATCAACATGTCAATCACATAGAGTAGTAGATAACAAAATTGTCATTAGAAACCTTCTGATGTAGACACATGGAATTGTACTTGTCTTCTACTACTCATGAATCTACAAGACAGAATCAAACTTCTTGTAACATTTCCTAGGAGACTGTTTGAAACTATATAAACTCTTCTTCAATTTGTAGATTAAGTTCTATTTCCCCTTGACCTAGAATCCTTTCGGATGCTCTATGTAGGTCTCCTCTTGTAGTTCACCATGAAGAAATTATGTCTTCACATCCATCATCTCAAGCTCAAGATCTAGGCTAGAAACCAAGCCTAAAACAAATCTAATAGGATTCATCTTCACAACAAGAGAAAGTATCTCATCAAAACCACCCCTAGTCTTTAAGTGAAGCCCTTGACAACAGGTTTGACTTTGTATTTGAACACTGTCATCTTTCTTTATCTTGTATGCCCACATGTTCTTCTTTTTATCCCTCAGGAAGCATCACAAGATAATAGGTATCATCCTTCAACAAAGAAGTCATCTCATCCTACATCACGTGATGTCAATTTGCTCCGTCTCTATGAGTTTGTGCCTCCTGAAAGGTCTATGGATCCTCCTAATCACTAAAAAGAATATAATGAGATGATAAATATGTGGATGAAGGATGACGAGCTCTTTCCGTTGGGAAATATGACATCAGATAGACAACAAAAACAAAAACAATAATCTTCCATATTCCCCTTTAACAAACAATCACATCAACAACTATGTAATGAGAAGGATGGTTTACGAGGTCATACATGGTCCTGGATCAATTCCAACAACTATTCCCTCATTGTAGTATGCACCTTTCTTCAAGGCACACTCAGATGAAGTCAACAACAACTCTTTGTTGATCAGCACAGACAACGGTTGACCTTGTCCTCCTAGCGGGAAAGACTCCTCACCTCTATGGAAGTTCATATGGACAACCAGGAACTCCTTTTGTTCTAGTAGAACTGACAAGAAGGAGTTTCCCCTCTTGTTGGTGTACTAGCACCAACTTGATCTCCCATAATTGTTCTCCCTTACTATCCCTCCCTTTATCGGGTAGTACTTGCTTAGGTTCTCTCAATCACCACAACCTAAGAAGGCAAAAAATTGTCAGAGGCAATTGAGTTGTTCTGAGAATCCCCCAGTATGCCTCTATTTATAGGAGGGTTAGGTTCAGGGTTCCTAGTCTAAGTGGGAGTGGAAGGGACCAAAATTTCATGAATGTTTGCAACATGTGAGTGGCAAAATGGTTGGTTCACATGTGAACCGATCGGCTGACATGTGAGCTGAATTTTCATGAATTTTCACATCATGGTTCCCGATTGCAATTATATTAAAAATTAATATATTATATAATGCACAACATGACGTCAACACAAATCCTTGAATCAATCAAATGGATCCACCACTACTCGGTTCACAACTTGAGCCGATTGGTTCATGGACCTTAGCCGATCAGTTCACTTCCTAAATGGTCAGTTCATTATCCAAAATTGCCAAAGTTGGTTCAATTGACCTAACACACTAAAACTATTGGTTCAACACTTGAAATGGTCAGTTCACAGTTTAGTCAGTCAATATTTAACCAATGTTGTTTAAATTGAATACCTAACTCTTTAGTAATCAAGTTTAAACCATATTCATGAATGAACTCCTATTCCAAGTGTATACTATGTGTGACCCTATATGTTCTAAGTTACATTGGTAGTGAATGCCCATAACTGATTTATGACATCACAAGCAATGAGCAGTATCTAACAAAACATCACTGCTATCCAAGTAATCTGGAAAGTTGGAGAACAACTTCAACCTACAATCTATAATTGATGTTATAATGATTGTATACTTCCTTTTTCTCTAATATCCATATTGAAGTTGATCCATAGAATTGTTTATCCTTTCAATTTTCAATCCATGTTCCTTGAACAAGAGAAGACTGTCTAAGATATATGTGACCTCAATATCATATATTGATTCACATGTGGATGTGCATGCTTTTCTCAGTCTTACTTATCAAGTGACCAGGATATCAAGGTCCTATAGGAGGGCAAACGACCATCTACATCACTCACAATCATCCTCATGTGTCATAGTGCATCTGATCATCACCTTTATGACAATCCTTATTCAAGATCACGACGGATGATGTCAAACTACATTGAACGACATGTGATAAGTGTAGTGATTTCAGGTCTAAGAACCAGAATCACCACCTTTACTATGAGAGATGATTATGACCACTAATTATGGTTTCCATGTGTCATTCTCAAGGTAGGTCTGTACAATACAATGTTCTCCAACAAGTGTCTATGTGTTTGGTTTGATATCTCATATCATGACTGATGAAACTCTATCATCAACCAACACACAGTGTAGTCTTGTGTGTTATTTCAATCTATCAACCTTCCACAATAACATATGACTAGGGACGTAACAAGAATGTACATACTCTTATCATCCCTATCTCATTGTTCAGGTCATCAACCTAAAGACATACCTCATTGAGTAATGTCATACTATAGACATCTATAATGTTTCATCATTATCATATAACTCATAGAAACAGAACAAATTGGAAGATTGTCTTTATTATTAACCAATTTGTTTACATGTTATGACATCACAATTATCATATGATTGGCTCTCTGGGCATACATACCAACAAACTCCCACTTGCACTTAGATATAATTGCCCAAAAATCTTTATTCTCAGTGATCTAAACATGTCCATCATGTTTCTGATGCGCAAGTGCTAATTCAGTGGGTTAGTAGGATTTTACCTTTAGTCGGGGTAATGCATGTTTCACATCTCTTCATTGTACAACATTTCATATGAGATGGAACTATCACAGTATGGTATCTCATATTCCTTTCCTAACTAGTAGCTCCATTGTCACCATAGTATTTCTACCGTGTCATCAATGGTTGAAACATCTATAAGTTCATCTAAATGAACTTCTAGATCCATACAATATCCATTATTGTGTACATAACACCAGAATACTCGACTTCTATTGTAAATAATGATCTGTAGTTCAAAACCTTTCCAACTTTCTTTTAAGATTAAATACAATTTTATATTGCGATCACTATTGTCATTTCAGAATATTACATTGATGTAACTCTTTGTATCAAAATCTTCCGTATTACAAATCCATGGAAATAATTTCTCAGTTCTTATCAAGTACTAATGGATGTTATTTATGGAATTGCAATGACCTTCATTGCAATCCGACTGATACCATCTTGTCATGTCCAACACATACAAGATAATGAACTGGTACATTATATACAATGCTTGATAGATCCACTTTCTAGTACATATGGAATCTAACTTATGTTTTTCCCATTCTTCATAATATTGGAATACAAGGTTCTTGAGAGACTAATCCCATGTATCATGGATATATTCTCTCCTCATCGAATCCTTCATGCTAAACCTTTCAACGTCTTTCCAATATATGTACTCATACTTAGGTCAAGAAACTTTTCTAAACTATCTCTATAGATCTCAATTCCCATCACATATGATGTTTCACCTAATCCTTCTTAAAGAAGGTGATTTTCATGCCAGGTTTCAGTACTTAGTATTGATATGTTATTCCCCATCAATATGTGGTATATTTATATACTCCCACTAAATCTTTTGTAATCACAAATTTCATCGTTTCTCTTGACTCAAGTCAAACTCTTTGACTATTTTCTTAAGATAAAGATTCCAACTCTTAGATGCTTGTTTTAACCTCTAGATTGAACATTGTAGATTATTGATTTTATTTGCATTAATGAAGTTACAAAACCTTCTGGCTGTGTCATGTATGCATCCTCTCAAATATTCCTATTAAGGAATGTAGTTTTAATCACCACATGCCAAATCTAAAGCATGTCAATTAGTGAAGGGATTTCATTATGCTCAACACTTTGAACTAGTTTGAAAACCTTTGTAACCAATCCGTATTCTTATGTTATCCATGTCGGTCTTCCTCTTGAAAACCCAACTACTATTGGGTTTTAGGGGAGGCAGAGAAGGCAGCGGAAACAAAACTTTTCCTCCCCAAACCCAGAACAAGGAAACACGTCAATGTCTATACAATAGGAAAGGATGGTTTGTGGAATCATACCTTGTCCCGAGGCTTGCTTGGCGACAATACCTTGCGGCTTGCATGGTCTTCATCTCCGGTCTTGGACGGTGTCTGTGCAGCTCCTGGTCGCACTGGGACTGACGACTCCTGGTCTCACCGGGACTGTCGGGATTGACAGCTGTCCTCCGAGCGGCATAAATCTCCCGCCTCTGAAGTAGTCCACACGGACCACCTGGAACTCCAATCTCCTTGTCCCACAAGGAATTGGAAGGAGTCACACCCTCCTATTAGCATACTAGTCACTGAAACACTCTCCTGCCACCAGTCACTTTCTGCAGTTGTCTTTCCCTTACTGTGCCTCCCTTATCAGGTAGCACTTGCTCGGGCTCTCTCGGTTACCAAAACCAGAGAGAACAACAACTTCACAGAGCAATTGGTTTCACTGAGTTGTTCTTTGAGAAGCTCCAATACCCCTATATATAGGAGGGTCATGGGACAGGGTTCTCTATCCCGGGCAATGCGAGACTAAAGCAAGAGTAGAAGGGTTCGAGATTTTCCACAAAAACAACCAACTCGCAACCTGAACCGATCGTTTCATTTCTGAAATGGTCGGTTGGGGATCTGAGCCGGTCGGTTGACACCTCAACTGATCGGTTGGGACACCTCAACTGGTCGGTTCATGGTCCTGACCAGTTCCTGATTGACTTTCCATATTTTGTTTCTAATTGGTATCAAATACCAATCCTTGTTCCAATCAAATTGGGCAAGTGAAACGAAAAGAAATTTCTCACCAATCCTACTTTCCCAACTTGGTCAGTTGCACCAGTTGAACCGATCATTTCAACACTTGAAGCAATCGTTTCACCCTGTCCATGAGCCGATCGAATCACCACCTGAGCCGATCGATTCACCAATATGAGCCGATCGGTTCATCACATGAGCCGATCGGTTGGGAGTGCAGATTGTGTAGAATCAGTCAATTGTAGTTTCAATCAATCCAATACTCCAATCAATGTGTCCAACACCTTGAACATTATGATCTTGAGATATCAATTGATTGAGTGTTTAATTGAACTACTAAACTCCTTTAGTAATCAATCTAAACATTGTTTGTGGACAAAACTCCTCTTCTAGGATAAATCCTATATGTGTGACCCTGCAGGTCCATTTCACGTTGGCAGTGAAAGTCCATAACAATTATGACTTCACAAGCAAAGAGCGGTGCCTAGTCACACATCAGTGCTACCCAAATGAAATAGAAAGTTGGAGAACAACTTTCAATCCTACAATCCGTGAATGGTGTTACAATGAATGTATAATTCCTTTGTCACTGATATCCCGAATGAACTTGAGGCATGGAATAGTCATCCTGTCAATGTTCATTCACTTTCTTGATCTCAGAGTAGATTGGAAGAGATATGTATGACATCAATATCACATACTGATTCACACATGAATGCATGCCTTTCTCAATCCTACTCATCAAGCGGCCATGGATATCAAACTCCCTTAGGAGGGACAAATCCCATATCTATCACTCACCCCTCAAAAGCCCCATGTGTCAAAGCCACCCAATCATCACCTTTATAACAATCCATGTTTCAGGACTGCGTTTGATGATGTCAAAGTGTGCCCAACGGCATGTGTTGAGTGTAGTGATTTCAGGTCAAAGAATCACACTCACCACCATCACTGTGAGTACTGATTGTGACTACCATGTCATGGTTCCATGTGTAAAACTCATGGTGGGTCTGTCCGGTACACTTGTTCTCTAACAAGTACCTATGTGTTTGGTTTAATATCTCTATATCATGACTAATGAGATTCTGTCATCAACCAACACCACAATCTAGTCTTGTGTGTCATTGCTGTCTATCTACCTTCCACAATGACATCCGACTAGGGACATAACAAGAATGTACAAACTCTTAGCATCCATATGATCTCATCGTTCAGGTCCTTAACCTGAAAGCATACGTCATTGAGTTATGTCATTCTCTAGACATTCAATATGTTCTATCACTATCTCATATGACTGAACCAGAAAGAATTGGAAGCTTGCCTTTGATGTTTATCAAATCAATCTTAATGTATCCTACCAATCATCCCATGATTGGCTCTCAGGGCATACATACCAATAGACTCCCACTTGTACTGCGAGCCAATCACCCTGGAATCATATTCATAGTGATCTTCAAACATGTCCCACATGTTACTGTGCTCTAGTGCAAACATAGTGAGTAATGGCAACATCTTACCAATGTCAGTATAAATTGCATGTCTCACATCTCTTCGATGTACATCATACGTATGAGATGGAGCTGTCGTAATATGCGATCTTGTATTCCTTTGCTAACCTTTAGACAAATTGCATGATCAAGGATTCCATACTTGTCATCAATGAGCGGAATATCTATAAGTTCATCTCATGAACTTCCAGATCCATATAGTATCCACTACTGTTCTCTAACACATAGATACTCTACATTTCCTTTTAAATGGTTTTATTGGAACACTTCTAATTATCAACAAACTTTCACTTTTATATATCTTATATATAATTTTGCGATTAATTTTATGTCCTTTCGGAAGTTCGCATCAATGTAACTCTTTACATTGAACTCTTTGTTATCTCCATAGAACTAGTACTTCTCAAGTACTTATCAAGTTCTCATGGTATTCCAGTAACCCTTACTGGAAGTAGACAGACATCCACTCGTCATGTCTCACATACGATTTATCAGGATGAGCACATCATATTTCCATGTCCTACATACGAGATGATGAATGCATTTTGTTCTTGCCATGTCGATACATGCAAGATAATGGGATGATTACATACATGATAGATCCATATCTATTCTAAGTGTTCCCATTCTTCATAAGAATTGGACACTTGGCCTTGGGATACTAACTCCATGTAACATGGACCAGTTTTTCTCCCACTGAATCTGTGCACACTGAACCCTTCAGTACAGATTGCCAATGTATGCTTTCTCTTTCAGGTCAAGAGGTTTTCGAGAACTATCTCTATATATCTCTATTCCTATCACATAGGAAACATCTCTATCTTCCTTAAAGATAATTTCCACTTTTGGATTTCCATTCTAGAACATTTCCATTTCACATCAACATGTGGAATGTGAATACGCTCCCACTAAATCACAAATCCCTTCTTTATCTTTGACATATCAATCAAACCCTTTGACTATATCATCAAAGTAAAGATCCAATTCTGAGTTTCTTGTACTCAATCGATCACATTGATTAGTCCATTGTAACTTATAGAATTCATTTGCATTAGTGGATTCATAAACCTTATCAGTTGTGTCACGTACACATCCTTGTTTTATTCCTCATAGGAATGTAGTTTTAGTATCCATATGCCAAATGTCTTAGTCATTAAGTTGCAATCAACAAGCATCATCCCTCTCAAAATGTTATCCATGTGTCTTAACATTTAAGACTCATTTGCACTTATGGATTTCATCCAATGAGTGCTACCATCAAGGTCATACCTTATGGTTCACATGGATGTCATTTAGGATGTAATGGTCATAAACCATAACTCAAAATTTGGTTCCTCATATTCATCTAGATAGTTGACTCATCACATGAACAACTCATCACATAGATAATTGAGGTGTATCTATCAAGGATATAAGAACTCACAACTCCTTGTGATTCTCAATGTCCTTTATTAGTGTGGGGTATTCTTTTATTAAGAAGAATTTATATTTGATAATCATTCTCTAACTCCTTAGAGTATGATTCCTTCTTGATTTAGACATCACCATGCCTTAATCATGAGTTCACTATGATACACTATCATAATCACTCATAAGGATCTCAAACATTTGGTCCAAGTATTTCATTCATTGATCTCATCAAGAATTAACACTTTACCAAATTCATACTTCATCTATGATATTCTTGAACGCTTCAAGAAATTCATATTGGTATTTCTCTAAACACCATTTGAAGTATTAGCATTTGTTCCAATAGGTATGTAAATACATCACATGTATCATACCTAATAGGATGATCATTCTACCACTATCATTAGTGAGGTTTGATTAATCATGTCCAAGATATTCATGTCTCTTACTGGTTCTCTAACCAAAATAGTCTAGATTTATCCATCACATGGAAACTAGAAATGAATTTCTCATGATTGATGCTAATTTGATTGTTTGAGTTATCTATAACTTTTAGGTATCATTTTATCTTATGCATATCAAATACCACAAGATAAACAAGGCATTTCCACAAAGATCATATCTTTAGAAATTGAAACATCTCTTTATTTATTGCCATCATTGTCATACAATATGCAAAAATAAAGTGTTTCTATCTCTATTGGCAAATATGAAATAGCAGTTCATAACTATATTACATGCCTTTTAGGCTAAAAATAAACTAAAGTACAACTATCTATGGCGGCAACACTTGCCCCATTTATTGAGTGCTTTACACTTTACATCTTGGTATCATATACCTCAAAAGTGTTACAAGTTTACTTTCATGACACCTCTAAGTAGAGACAGTTGTCACCTCCTTCTTCTTTTGTTCTTCCAGATAGAGAGGACAATTCCTTTTCCAATGTCCTGGCTTTTGACAATGGTGGCAATTTCCTGTCTTGGTCACGCCCCCTTGGCCTTGAGAGCTGAAGACGACTTGGGCTCCTGGCTAGCATCAAAACCTTTCTTAGCTTTGCCCTTGCCCTTGCCCTTGCACTTGGACTTGCCTTTCTTGCTTGCGATCACCATCACAGACTTAGGCTTGTCTTTCTTCATCTGTGTCTCGACTGTCCTCAACATGCCCAACAACTCTGATAGTGGCCTATCAAAGTTGTTCATGTTGTAGTTCATCATAAACTGACTGTAGGATTCTGGCAACGATTGCAGTATCACGTCAGTAGACAACTCTTGGCTCAGTGGAAATCCCAGTCTTTGCAGGTTCTCCACATACCCAATCATCTTGAGTGTGTGAGGACCAATTGGATCTCCTTCTGTCATGACACACTTGAATAATGCCCTTAAGACATCGTATCTCTCTTGCCGTGCTTGATCTTCATACATGTTCCTGATATGCTGAATCATCTCAATGACACCCATGTTCTCATGTTGTCTCTACAACTCGTGGTTCATAGAGCACAACATCAAGCACTTTGCATCAATGACATCATAAGAATGCTTCTTGTAAGCGTCCCTTTCTGCCTTTGGTGCATTAGGAGCAGGTTCCTCTGGAGTTGGAGTATCCAGGACATAGAGCTTTCTCTCTTGAGTGAGAACAATTCTTAATGTCCTATACCAGTCGTGGAAGTTTGTCCCATTTAGCTTGTCCTTTTCAAGGACCGATCATAAAGAAACGTGATTGTTGTTTGTTGTCATTTGTACTACAAAAGGAAATATGCAATTTTAGTCCAAAAACTTATTTGATTGATTTGAAAAGTTGACGATATAATTAGGCCTTTAATTAATTATTGCTCCCACTATTTTACTTCAAATTGATAGACCTCACCATCAATTCGGAAGATTGCATCGTACAACCTTCTAGTGGGCAAGATCGTGAAATCCTCTAAGTCATGGACCAACTTGGGTTGTCACCCACAACTTAGATCTCTCAGGTAGGAAACTCTCGCCAATTGCATCATATGCAACTCTTGATAAGATGTCATATGCAACTCCTTGCCATGATCATCTCCATGCCTCAAGGTGCTAGATCCTATCTAGGTCACCTTGTTAAGTCTGACCCAAAGCAAACACGATGAATATGCACCCTACTTGGGCAGACCCACATATCCATCCTTCACGCTTCCACGAGATAGACGGTGCACCACGCTTGGGCGTGCCCACACTTGGTCAATCAAGCTTTTCACGTGTGTCACATTTGGAAGTAATCTAAAACTTAATATTTAATGAGGGATTTGGTTTTTATATACATATACATATCCAATCACCACAATATATAGTACGTATCATATACATGCTATATCCCATAGAAAACATGCAAAACGATAAAAGTGATGATTATGGCCATCCTAATGTGATTCCTCGAGCCAAGAGGAATCACGGTCATCTAGGTCTACATCACATGCAACCTCTACAAGATGAACTCTGTGCTTTGCCTTTCTGGGTTTGATCAACTCATCACATGAATGATCGGCTTGCCATCAGACTGGTCGGATGGGTGCCACTAGCCGATCGGTTGGCTCCTCCAACCGATCGGTTCACTTGGTCATCGTGCATCTCATCATGGGCACCACCCGCTCGTCTCGCTCCTCGAACTGGTCATCAACCGATCGGATCACTCCTTGAACCGATCATCTGGAACGATAATCGATCGATTCACTCCTTGAACCGATCGTCTCATCTATCGTCAGGATGTCCGCCATTCTTTGACATAACAGGAAATAAAATTCTATCCTATTTTACATTGTAAAAAGAGAAACCTCGAGTTGCATTCGAGGGGAGCAAAGGTAGGAAAGAAATCTTGAATTATTTCAAGTTACATCAGGAATAGGAGAAGGAAGATCAGTGCGCAGACCGAAATGCAAGCAACCACATACAACCATACACAGATAGGGTTTATTGGCCATAACCACACTATACATCCACCACAAAACTCGTTTAAGGGCGACGCGTATCGAGTGCATTCATAATACATATCATATATGTAAATTGGGATTTGTGGATTTAGGATTGGACATGCATAAAGCCAATTTTATTTGCATCGTATGCAATAAATAAAGGCGACAAACCAAAATCGATCATATCGATAATCCTAAAGTATAGAGCAGTTGACCTGGCTCTGATACCACTGTTGGGTTTTAGGGGAGGCAGAGAAGGGAGAGGAAACAAAAATTTTCCTCCCCAAACCTAGAACAAGGAAACGCGTCAACGTGTATACAATAGGAAAGGATGGTTTGTGAAATCATACCTTGTCCCGAGGCTTTCTCGGAGACAATACCTCGCGGCTTGCGCGGTCTTCACCTCCGATCTTAGACGGTGTCTGTGCAGCTCCTGGTCACACCAGGACTGACGACTCCTGGTCTCACCGGGACTGTCGGGATTGACATCTGTCCTCCGAGCGGAAGAAATCTCCCGCCTCTGAAGTAGTCCACACGGACCACCTGGAACTCCAATCTCCTTGTCCCACATGGAATTGGAAGGAGTCACACCCTCCTGTCAGCGTACTAGTCACTGACACACTCTCCTGCCACTAGTCGCTTTCTGTAGTTGTCTTTCCCTTGTTGTGCCTCCCTTATCTGGTAGCACTTGCTCGGGCTCTCTCGGTTACCAAAACCAGAGACAACGACAACTTCACAAAGCAACTGGTTGCACTGAGTTGTTCTTTGAGAAGCCCCCAATACCCCTATATATAGGAGGGTCATGGGACAAGGTTCTCTATCCCGGGCAATGCGGGACTAAAGCAGGAGTATAAGGGTTCGAGATTTTCCACAAAAACAACCAACTCACAACCTAAACTGATCGTTTCATTTCTGAAACGGTCGGTTGGGGACCTGAGCCGGTCGGTTGACACCTCAAATGATCGGTTGGGACACCTCAACCGGCCGGTTCGTGGTCCTGATCAGTTCCTGATTGACTTTCCATCTTTTGTTTCTAATTGGTATCAAATACCAATCCTTGTTCCAATCAAATTGGGCAAGTGAAACGAAAAGAAATTTCTCACCAATCCTACTTTCCCAACTTGCTCGATTGCACCAGTTGAACCGATCATTTCAACACTTGAAGCAATCGTTTCACCCTGTCCATGAGCCGATCGACTCACCACCTGAGCTGATCGGTTCACCAAGCTGAGCCGATCGGTTCATCACATGAGCCGATCAGTTAGGAGTGCAGATTGTGCAGAATCAGTCAATTGAAATTTCAATCAATCCGATACTCCAATCAATGTGTCCAACACCTTGAACATTATGATATTGAGCTATCAATTGATTGGGTGTTTAATTGAACTACTAAACTCCTTTAGTAATCAATCTAAACATTGTTTGTGGACAAAACTCCTCTTCCAAGTTAAATCCTATGTGTGTGACCCTGCAGGTCCATTTCACGTTGGCAGTGAAAGTCCATAACACTTATGACTTCACAAGAAAAGAGAGGTACCTAGTCACACATCAGTGCTACCCAAGTGAAATAGAAAGTTGGAGAACAACTTTCAATCCTACAATCTGTGAATGGTGTTACAGTGAATGTATAATTCCTTTATCACTGATATCCCGAATGAACTCGAGGTATGGAACGATCATCCTGTCAATGTTCATTCACTTTCTTGATCTCAGAGTAGATTGGAAGAGATATGTATGACATCAATATCACATACTGATTCACACATGTGTGCACGCCTTTCTCAATCCTACTCATCAAGCATCCATGGATATCAAACTCCCTCAGGAGGGACAAATCCCATATCTATCACTCACCCCTCAAAAGCCCCATGTGTCAAAGCCACCCAATCATCACCTTTATAACAACCCATGTTTCAGGACTGTGTTTGATGATGTCAAAGTGTGCCCAACGACATGTGTTGAGTGTAGTGATTTCAGGTCAAAGAATCACACTCACCACCATCACTGTGAGTACTAACTGTGACTACCATGTCATTGTTCCATGTGTCAAACTCACGGTGGGTCTGTCCGGTACACTTGTTCTCTAACAAGTACGTATGTGTTTGGTTTGATATCTCTATATCACGACTAATGAGATTCTGTCATCAACCTACACCACAATCTAGTCTTGTGTGTCATTGCTGTCTATCTACCTTCCACAATGACATCTGACTAGGGACATAACAAGAATGCACAAACTCTTAGCATCTTTATGATCTCATCATTCAGGTCCTTAACCTGAAAGCATACGTCATTGAGTACTGTCATTCTCTAGACATTCAATATGTTCTATCACTATCTCATATGACTGAACTAGAAATAATTGGAAGCTTGCCTTTGATGTTTATCAAATCAATCTTAATGTATCCCACCAATCATCCCATGATTGTCTCTCAGGGCATACATACCAACAACTACACCTTACGGATTTTACTCCTTTAGGTGGTACCTTTAAGGTCGTACCTTGTTAGTGTGCATGGACTCCATATGGGCATCAAGACATTTTTCAGACTCTAGTCCCTTAGTAATTTCTACCTAGGTTGTTGGCTCATCATCTTATGACCAACTTACAACCTTTCTGAGTTATAAGATATCACAATCCTTTTACCTCAAGGCGTGTTCTACCAAAACTACGAGTAATATGTTACGTAGGGAACCTGATATTCCACAACAACTTATGATTTCCTTAGTTCACATTGTACCTCCTTAGGTTCAATGTCTTCTTATTGATCTTGAACCTTTTGAGTTCTACTTCAATCCAACTGATTCCTTTGGAATTCAACTATCTAACAACAAACAATTTTGTTATTAGATTGAGATAAGTAGTGTTCAACAAACTAACATTTGTGTGATTAAAGGTTTTCAAGAAACCATTTTATTGTATAAGTTTCAATCCTTAAGACATATCAGGACTTTTCCCATTCCATATCTTATATGGTGTCTTTCAAACCATTTTAGATGGCACATCTTTTAGTGTAAAACATGTATCAAAAGAAAATGATAAGACTAGATTAAATGATAATCATATAATGACTCATCAGGATGTGATTCCTTCTTTCTAATACATCATCATGTTTCAGATGGAGTTCATTGTGATACACTATCATGGTCTATCCAGAAGGTTCTCAAACTCTTAAAGTATTTCGACATTGATAATATCAATGTGTCTCAATACTTTTATCAAAGTTTGTTGTGTACTTCATTCATGATCTTCTTGAACACTTCATGAGATTCATGTTTGTATTTCACTAAATATAATAATCATATATGTTGAGATCATCAATAAATGTAATGAGGTACAAATAACTATCTCTAGCATTTATCTGAAGGGCTTTGCACATCATTATGTACAAGTCCTAATAGAATGTTTATTCTCCCACTACACCTAGTGAGAGGTCTTTTGTCATGTTGTGCATTAATAAGACTTGAATGTCTCTTAATTGGTTCAGTAATCAAAAGAGTCTAGATAAACATCATCATGCATTTCTCATATATGTGCTCTAGATGGCAATGATATTGGTTGTTTGAGTTATCAAAATTTAATCCTTTTGGTATTTTCGCTATAAACATTTATCTTTAGATCCTACAAATATAGATCATGAGATATTTATGGTATTGCAACACAAGACCACATCTTTGAAAATAGAACATTAACTATTTTATTCATAATTATCCTTGTCATACAAGATGTAGAAAATAAACTGTTTCTACTATTGGCATAATTAAATAGAAGTTCTGTTAACTTTATTACATGCCCTGTGGGCTAAGATAAATTCTAAATTTAGACTAAAGTTGTAGAAACACTTTCTCCTCACACTCCATCTTTGCCCTTTCATAAAAGGCTTACTTCTTTTTAGATCCTACATATTCAATCATATGTCAGATCTACATCTGGTATCACATATCCTAGATGAAGATGTAATTATATTTATCTTATAATGTATATACCAAAAATGGAGATCTCTATCCCCTCCTTCTTCTTTAGTTCCTCTAGGTAGAGAGGGAAATTCCTCTTCTAATGTTCAGGATGGTGACAATGGTGAAAATTGTCTCCTTTATTCACTCCTCACTTTGCTTTGAGCATTGAGACTTGGGCTTCTGGCCAACTTCAGAACTCTTCTTAGCTTTGCCTTTACCTTTAGACTTCCTCTTACTTTCGTTCATCATCATCACAGACTTGGGTTTGTCTTTCTTCACTTGTGCCACAACTCTTCTCAACATGCCAAGTAACTATGTCAACTACTTGTCAAAGTAATTCATGTTGTAGTTCATGACAAACTAACTTTATGACTCTGGCAGAGACTATAGAATCACATTAGTGGCCAAATCTTGACCCAAGGGGAATCCCAGTCTGGAAAGGTTCTCCACATACCCAATGAGCTTGAGCACATGAGGACCTACTGGATATCCTTATGACATGTTACATTTGAACAATGCCTTGGAGACATTTAATCTCTCTTATCTTGCCTGATCTTGGAACATGTTCTTAAGATGAGTGACCATCTCAGTATAATCCATGTTCATGCTGCCTCTACAACTCATAGTTCTTGAAGCACAAAATTAGTCATTTGACATCAATGACATCTTCAACGTGCTTCTTGTAAGTATCCCTATTAGCTTTAGGTGCATTGGGAAGAGGTTCATCTGGATCTGGTGTCTCTAGGACATAGAGCTTGCATCCCTGTCTGAGAATAATTCTCAACATCCTAAACTAGTCATAGAAGTTATTCCCATTTAATGTGTCCTTCTCAAGTACTGATTGTAGAGACAAATTGTTGTGTGTTTCGATTTGATTCTACAAGAGAAATTTACAATTTTATCAAAACAACTTTGATTTAATTTGATTTGTATACAATTTGATGATGTTTAATTAGGCCTTAATTAACTATCACTATCATAATTTTGTTCAAATTGATAACCCTCATTTATTAATTTGGAAGATTGTAGCACACAAACTTCTAATGATCCAAGATCCAAAACAATTGAATTATTAACCGGACAACACCAACATCCATAATCAACCATTAAGGTAGACAACATTTTCCAATTACATCTTATGCAATTCTTGGAAATATGGTATGCACAACTCCTTGCCATAGTCATCTGCATGCATCTAGGTGCTTAATCTCATTAAGGATACCCAATTAAGTTTGACACAAAACCCAACATGATATAAATGCACGTCACTTGGCAGGCCCACATAAGTACCATCACACTTCCACGAGATAGATAGCACACCACGCTTGGCATGCCCACACATAATCGATCAAGCTTTTAATGTGTGTTGCTAATGGAAAGTATCCTAGAATTAATATGTTTGATTGAGGGATTATATATATGTATAAATATATATACATTTACATATCCAATCACCTTATACTATAATATGTATCATATACATTCTATATACCACAAACGTAAACATGTAATATAAAACATTAGCGATAGTTATGGCCATACTATTGTAATTCCTTAGAGCCACAAGGAATTACTACCACCTAGGTATACATCTCATGTAAGAACCTATTGTTTGGTGTAGATCTGTTCTTGAACCAATCAAGGTTGATCGGTTCAACCCTTGAACTGGTCAAATCATCTCTTGGTTTTTCTGTTGGTCTGTCAGACCAGTCGTTAGGTTTCTATTCTAGCATCTACTGAACATCTCCAGCCAATCGATTGGGCCACCAGCTGAGGGCTCTCCTCCTTGGTCATCCAAATGGTCAGATCATCTTTGATACAATTGGTTTGTCTAGCACTGAGCTTAATAAAATTATCCTATTTCTATTAAACTTTCTACATGGTAATAATGAAACCTCGAGTTACATTTGAGGGGAGCATAGGAAAGAAGGAATAATACTTTTACATGTTTGAAGAAGAAGGTAGAAGCTCAATTAATAAGGAACAAAAAAACCATTCAACTAGACACATAAATTATGGTTATTGGCTATAACCATGCTACACATCCACCATCAAAACCAATTTTAGGATGACACGTGTAAGTTGCATATATATATATCATATCATATATATATATATTAGTTTGGGATTGTATGTGGTATTTAATGGGATATGAAAATTAATCATATTGAAAATTCATATCATATGCAATAAATAAAAAGAAAAATTCAAAATCCGATCATATTGATTACATCCCAAAACATAGTAGATTGACGTGGCTATGATACTACTGTTAAGAAATATGGAATCATATAGGCATCGGAAACAAAAAAGATAAATCTATAATATTCCCCTTTAATAGACGACTGTGTCAACAACTATGTAATGGGAAGGATTTTTTATGAGGTCATACCTAGTCTTAGAGCAAGTCCAACGACTATTTCCTCGTTCCAATATGCACCTTTCTTCAAGTTGCACTCGAATGGCGTCAGCAATAGCTCCTAGTTGATCACCACAAACATCGATTGACCTTCTCCTTCTAGAGGGAAATACTCCTCACCTCTATGGTAGTCCTAAAAGACAACTAGGAGCTCTTGTTGTTCCAGTAGAACAGGCAATAAGGAGTTATCCCCTATCATTGGTGCACTAGTACCAATTTGCTCTCCCATATTTGTTATCCCATATTTGTTCTCCCTTGCTATCCCCCCTTTATCAGGTAGGACTTGCTCAGGTTCCCTCGATTACCACAACTAGAGAAGACAAACAATTGTTATAGGAAATTGAGTTGTGTCTATGAAGTCCCCAATAACCCTCTATTTGTAGGAGGGTTAGGGTCAAGGTTCTTAGTCTGAGTGGGAGCAGAATTGACCAAAATTTCCCAAGTAATATGGAAAGTTGGAAAACAAATTCAACCTACAATCTGCGATTGGTGTTATGGTGATTGTATAATTCCTTTTTCACTAATATTCGGATTGAACTCAAGGCATGTAATCATCATTCTTTCAATGTTCAATCCATGTTCCTTGAAATAAAGCAGACTATCTGAGATATATGTGACCGCAATATCATATATTGATTCACATTTTCATGCATATGATTTTCTTAGTCTCTCTTATCAAGTGGACATGATATCAAACTCCTATAGGAGGGAAAAATCCCATCTACAACACTCACAGTCATCCCCATGTGTCATAGTGCATCCTATCATCACCTTTATGGCAACCCTTATTCAAGGTCACATGTGATGGATGTAGTGATTTCAGGTCTAAGAACCACAATCACCACCTTCACTATGTAATATGATTATGACCACCAATTATGGTTTCCATGTGTCATTCACAAGGTGGATTTGTCTAATACACTGTTCTCCAACAAGTATATATTTTTGGTTTGGTATCACATATCATGACTGATGAAACTCTATCATCAACCAACACACACTGTGGTATAATGTGTCATTACTGTCTATCAACCTTCCAAAATAACATCTGACTAGGGAAATAACAAGAATGAACATACTTTTATCATCCATATGATATCATTGTTTAGGTCATCAATATGAAGACTTATGTCATTGAGTAATGCCATTTTTAGACATCTATAATGTTTCATAATTGTCTCATAATTGATTGAAATAGAAAAAACTGGAAGATTCCCTTTATTATTAATCAAACTATTTAAATGTTATGGCATCACAATCATCATATGATTGCCTCTCTGGGCATACATACCAACACTATCAACCTCCTCAACTTATGATCTGAGTCTTACTCCTCATGCCTAGAAGTCTATGCCTATGAATTTGAATCACTCAACTATGTATCTATAACACGACCACTCGGTATGCTATCACTCTACTTATTTAAGTGATCAATTTACTCTTCTTTGTTATATGTATACTAAACCCGTGAATAAGCTAAAGAATCCTCATACTCATCTTCATAATTTCCACCTAATCTTAGGCTTTGTCACTATTTACTCTCATGTAATGTAACATCTCTATGTTTGATCATGGTATTTTTGTGACAACATAGTACTAAACCATGTGTTACATAATACGATACCAAAGTGCATTAACATCAACAATATAAAAAATTGGGTTTGCCTTCTCAGCATGAAACATGAAAGAAATGAAAGGAATTTTGTACACTAAAGAACCTATATCAACATGCTATGTAAGAAAGAAAGATAATATGACACACATAGGGCACCTCTCCATAACTAAGCTTATCCTTGGTAATCTTTAGTAGAAGATTATAGGTGAGCATGCCCCTCTATTGATGCAATATCTCATAGGGATACATTAGCACCATGGAGCAAAGAGAAACAACTAGTCAACAAAACACTAGTACTATATCCTTATCATTGAACTATGCACGAAATAGGATTTAGATATATGATAAAAAGTAGGAAAGAATCATTTAGTGGACTAATGTTTAACAAGTAGGAATTCCAATATCAATTTCAAGATGGCAAATATTTACAAGAACATCAACTAAGCAAGGTTCAATACCTCAGATATGCAAATTTATCTAGGATATCCATAAAGTACATCAATTTCAAGTTATTCAACTTTGACAAGTTTTGGAACCTTCCCATCATATCTTTTTAGGGCTAAGTACCTTGTATTCTCACACTCTAGGAGAGAACAATACCAGTTCCTTATTAGCTATTCCAATTAATCGGGGGACAACTAATTGCTATCCATTATACAAGGTTGTGGAGTACTTGGCCTATTCAAGTGAGCCAAAGCTCTATAGGGCCAAACCGCAAGGGAACAAAGTCCATGGGGAATCAAAATTCTAAGAT
Source organism: Alisma plantago-aquatica (assembly GCA_963693085.1). Lineage (NCBI taxonomy): Eukaryota > Viridiplantae > Streptophyta > Magnoliopsida > Alismatales > Alismataceae > Alisma > Alisma plantago-aquatica. The sequence continues at coordinate 280,441,025 of OY856413.1, read as the reverse complement.
ACAAAGTCTAGTGTCAACTTTTTTATCAACAATATTTTATCAATTACAAAATAAGGGTAGTGAACTTTCAAGAGACAATAATGGTACTCAAGGCTATTTGGAATTCAAAACTAATAAAGATGTATGTGTGTACATCAAGAGGGAAAATAATCTAGTAATGAAAATAGAAGATTTGGTACCTTATATTCCAATAAAGAAATTCAATATTTTCCCAATTAGGGTCAAAGAAGCTTCAAAGTTCCAAATCCTAACAAATGGAAAGTGTCTCATGTTATTATACAAAAATTGGATTTGGAGTTCACTTTTAGGTCTCCTTATATGTAGGCTTGTTCTTGTTATCTCCATTAATATTATAGGTGTTAATATTGTTCCATTGTGATAATTAGATTATCCTAAGTCTTTGTAATCATAGTTTATATGTTACATAATAACCCTCTGTGTCTACATTATGTGACATATAATGATACATATTCTATGGTTTAGAAGGGGTAATTACTTACGAAGGTATAGTTTCCATACTCAAGGGTTGAAAAATAGTGCCATAGTTAAAAGTATTAGATTCAATATTCCCAGTTTATCCCTTAGCATCACTACTGGTTTTATACTTCTATATTAAGAAGTATTCTTAGTGTAGTCATTTTGAGGATAATTAGTGAGGAATATAGTCAAAGTCTACGGGTTGTATGAATCTAGTGTTACCTCTTTAATATATTCCAAATGCAGAAATCATTTACACAAAGGTAAATATTTGATAGATTATAATTATGGTTTGTATTACTTGGATAATTCCCTAGTCCTTCTTTCATATGCTAGGCCTTTGTTATTTACATTGCATTTCTTATCAAGGATCATATTTAAGTACTTAGGCAATTGTGTTCTACAATTAATGACAAGTCAGGATATGTATCATAATATTAAAATATTATCAAATGATCTTGTATAATTCTCATGATGTGGATACTAAATTAAAATCTGTTTGTTACTACTTCTCCTAAGTTCTCATTTATCTACATTCTTAACCATTCATGAATTTAAGAAACTAGAGAGAGGGTTTGGTCCACATACCTCATATGCAAGGGAGTTTTGACCGCGATCATGGGGTTGTAGGTTGGAGAGCTTTTTGCGGCTACCTCATATGCTGTCAGTGTTGTAGAAGGGTTATGGCAAGTAGAGTCTTGTCTTTTGGCGACTGAAGTCACACACAACCCAAGTAGCTCAGGAGGTCAGGGAAAGAGGGTGGATTACATAGTAGGGGTGACTAACTATGGCCCATTCACTATCTGACAAACACATAGTGAAGTGCTACATATTTTTCCAGATATAAAGGAAAGATTGTGAGATCTGTGAAGGTTCGGAGGTGGAACTGGGTTCCATTTCAATTGATATATGGGTGGTTTTTCGACATCCTGGTTAGGGATTAATACATGGTTGGAGGTGTTAGGGTTCGTATTAAGAAAGTCTGTGCAATGCTATGGGCATTTCTAATTCGATCTAGGGTGTCATGGTGCATATCTAGTGGCTTGTCGACTGTTTCTTCTCTAGTCATTGACCATTAGTGGCTTACGGAGTTTGCTTGCTTCTCACCCCCAATTGATGGGTTGATGGTTTAGAGGAAGGGAAGCAGAATTGATGCAGTTTGAAAGCAGTGCCAGAGAGGTTGTAAGGAGGAACATTTGTAGCCCCATCGTTTTGGGTTGGTTAATAACTGCATGGAAGAATAATAAACGAGGCACATGTAGTTTTTTTGGAGAATACATTCAACATGTTTCTTTTTTAATCTGGTTAATAAAGCTGGGACTTAATTCCCAATTCATATTTATTTCAAAATTTTATATCTCCTGACCGCGACATCAACTTTCCTTGCAATTTTAGCCACCAATCTGATTGCCAGTAATAAAAACAGAAAAATACTAACTTCCTTTATACATGAGTCTAAAATGGCTAAAATTATCACTCTCAACATTTATTCAAATATGAATATCTAAAAATCAATAATATCCTTTCAATGTGATTCCAAAGTTAAAAACCCATAATGGGGTTCTATTATTTAGTTATGGGTCCTAAGAGAGATGATTTGATCAAAGTGAGGAATAATTGCATTTTTCATACTCAATTTCAAGATATTCAACTAGTTCACTAGTACATAAACTACCTCTAGCATTGTTTAAAATGATCCTATAACATCAGTTTCTTATCAAAACCTATGTGGGAAACACTACATCCACAAGTCTTAGACGTTGGTTATTTGGGGACACACAAAGCAAAGATGGAGATATAGCTTCGGTTGCTATGATAAAAGAAACCGACACATGTAGGAGCCTAATTTGTCAATTTAGGAACCAAAACCGATGGCATAATTCCATATCAGGTTACATTTGTAACGGGTAAAGGTTCTTGAATCATCAATTGATAAAATAAATCAACACTGATTGAGCAACTAAGCCATTAGTTGCATCAAGTAAAACTAATGATTTTGTTAATTATTTCCTTATGCCCAATTTGTGTAGGTCCATTCTAGATTTAATGCCATATTTAATCTTACTTGGTATGCTAATTAGAGTAATAATGACACTATCATGAACATTTTTTCTCAACATTCATGACATTGATACAATGCTTAACTACCAAAGAAATCCAATAAGGAAGATCCCAAAATATTGACCTCTTCTTGTATAAAGATTTGTTACTCTATGTGGGAATGGTACATTGTGATCTCTTACCAAATTCATTGACAAAATATTTTACTCTTTCACAAACAACCTCCCCTAATATAGGTTTAAGGGCACTCATTTTCTCATTCGATCCATTAAACACCTTGTGCAACCTTCGGTAATGATGAACTTTTAGAAGAAACAATAGACGACCAAGATATACAATCTTGCCACCATATTTTAGTGGTATTGAATCAATGTTCTCTTCACATATAAGGCATGACTTGGATCCTTTTACACTATATCCAGACAAATTCACATGTACTGGACAATCATTAATAGTGCAAAACAACATAGCATGCAAACAAATGTCTCTGTAAGTGAAGCATCATAGGTCATCACACCTTCACCCCAAATTTTCTTTAAGTAATCAATTAGAGGTTCAAGATAAAGATCTATATCATTGCCACATTGTTTAGGGTCTGATATCAACAACGACAACATGATGTACTTATTTTTGATTCAAAACCAATGAGGAAGATTGTATCTAACAATCATAACAGGACAAGTGCTAAGTTGGCTACTCAATGTGTCGTATGGATTCATCCCATTGTTACAAAAGCTGAGTCATAGATTCTTGAATTCTTCACCAAATTTAGGGTACAATAAATCATTTTTCTTTGATTGTGGTGAATCAGACACATGTCGTAGGATCCCATCATTATTTTTCTTTGCCCATACATGCCACCTTAAATTCTATTCATCCATGATATTGGCAAACAAGCATTGAAATTGTGGTGTTATAGTTAGATATTAAATCACCTTGGTAGGAGAGCCAATTTTGGACTTCCCTAAAGTCATCATTTTATACCTAGATGTCCCACATTTTGGACAATCTTTGAAATCGATGCGGTCCTGTTGAAATTGCACATAGTCATTCGGGCATGCATGTATCTTCCTAGCCTTCATTCCCATTGGGCACACCATTTTCTTTAATTCATATGTTGAGATTGGAAGTTCATTGCCTTCAGGATGAATTTACTTCAACAATGACAACAATGACATGAAGCTTTTGTCGCTCCATCTATTATTAGCGTTTAGAGTATACAATCTCAACACAGTGCTCAACTTTGTAAACTAAGTACAATCTAAGTATAACAATCTCTAAACATCATGCACACTATTTCTAAATAAGGAAGGTGGATCACATGTGCTCTACCTCACAACTATCTAGCATCGCGTCAACCATGTATATTAAAATCAGCTCATTCACATCTAGATCATCATAGAAAATTTCTTCATCACCACAAATATTGCTATCGACATCTATTGATCCCATAATAGGAATCTCTCCATGCGAGTGCCATCTTTTATAGCCATGTACAATCCTGTTGCACATGACATGACTTTTGATTTTGTCAACAGTGCTGACTTTCAAGTTGTTACTGCAATTCCTACATGGATAATAGAACCTATCTCTAGGTTGTTTTCTATGTTCCTTCACAAATCTTACAAACTGATCAAGACCAGTAATAAACTCTGGGGTGCAATGATTTTGAATGGACATCCATGATCTATCCATTCTATGAACAAAGGGAAAACAAGTATTGAATAATGTGTTTAGATATTAGTATTTAGAGATTAGGGTTTACATATTAGGGTTTATCATTTTGGGTTTATGGTTTACATATAAGGATTTTGGGTTTATGGTTTAAAAATTAGGGTTTAGGGTTTACATATTAGGATTTAGGGTTTATGATTTACAAATTGGGGTCTAGGGTTCAATAATGAATGTGTGTACCACCTATCCCATTCTTGAACAACTAATCTCACTAGTGAGTGTATAAGGTGTATTCGATTTTCAAGAAAACTTAGGTAGAATTTCCCTATAGTTCTCCAATTACATTAGTGTAGATGGGTAAATATCCACCTACATGTGTACTTAGACAAAAAATGGAGAAGTGCTGAGATAAAATCTTGAAAACTATACACACATTATACACTTACATCCAAAGTGAGATTAAGTGTTCAATGACAATCCCAAATTGGGGACTATCTAAGATTTACTCCTAACTAGTAAATCTCATACAGGTTTCTAGGCCAACATACAATTATATACCTATGATCTTAGTGTCATCATTTATATCATATCATGCAAAAAAGTATACATTAAGATAGGCTTAGAATAATACATGCATTTTCAAGAAAGTGTGGTCAAAGTTACATTTTAATGTTTATGTCCCATCACCAATTATGCACATGGAAGGTTAAGATTAACCAGGTCATGAAATTAAAGATCCAAATCTACATCTAATGAATTCATTTCCTAATTTAAACAAAATCCCAAACAAACACCATCAACACACATAACACGCATTTTTTGCATATTCATTCATACACACAATGCAAACACAAACATTCCAAGAATAGAATACACTTTTTTGCATATTCATTCGTGAACAATTCAAAGCCAAATGTAGCTACTACAAAATGTATCAAAACAAGTAAGAAAAGAGTAGATGCTCACCTTTCAGAACAATGACAATGATGGGCGAGCAAGATGGTGGCAACCGGCCAGCTGAGGTGACTGTAGCAGCAGTAGTCAGAGGAGGTACCTATGGCTAGGAAGGTGAAGCTAGAATAGGTGTATGCGGCTAGAAGGGTAGAGTTAGAGATGAGTAGAAGGATCAGGCAACAATAGCAACATGATCATTGACACCGACAAGCAGAGGTAAGAGGGAGAAGCGACACGAGGCATGTAGGAGCAGCGACGTTGGAAAGTAGTAGGTGACATTAGAATGGAGGTGGAGGCATGCAATTGCCATAGTTGAACATCTAGGTTGTGAGGTAAAACAAGGAAGTGGAAAAGAATTTTTTTTAGATTTTATTAAGGCACTTAATCGTCGGTTATCATAACCTAACCAACACTGAAGCACCGATGGTGGCACGACTGTGTTGGCCAACACGACCACGTTGGAGAGTTAGTCTTCAGTTTTGAAGAGGAAAATTGACAAAAGAAACCCTAATCCCCCAAAAAAGTCAGTTTTGTTAGGAGACTTCATTGACAATTTTCTTGTGAGAAACCAACAACTAAGTCCAAACTTAGTCGTCTATTAGGTCAATAAAATAGATTATGGAAGCCCTTACCTGAGCAAAAAAAAGTTGTCTTAGTACAATTAAGTCATTAGTTTTGTAGATGAAACTGATGACTATGAAGCAGTATGGGGGGGAATATTTTTATGGAGACATGACACAAAATCTTTGTATTTGGTTTGTTGTCTTCAAAATGACACCATCTTACATTTTTTTTGTGGTTTATAAGACTTCCAATTACATAAGTAAATTAGAGGCAAAATTTATTTCACGTAAAGGTGCTTGTCGTCTGTTCTTTGTGTGAGAACCCATTACACTAAATGAGATTACTCAAAACATAAAACATAATCAATCACTAATCAGTCACATACCAAAAAATATGGGTAAAATAAAATCGATTTCAACGTCAGCAGCCGCTCATAAACATTTGCATAAGAGCCCAACATCTTTCTTATATCCATACTATGCCAAAAATTTGATACACATTATTATATCATCTTAGCCACCACATATATACACAGGAGAACAATATTCGTATATGCCACACAATCAAGTATTAATATGCTAACAAAAGTTCGATTCGTTTGAAACACCATATACAAACATTTTCTCACCCGGACCTGAGAGTACAGGGACAAATCTAGGACATACTAGACATCTAATCAACTTTCTCAAAGATTCATTACTATAGCTCCTCTTTGCTGCCACATGTTTATTTTCGTCACTTCTAATTACCTAAAAAAATGTGGCAAACCACAAGGGTGAGACCCATGTCCCAGCAAGAGATATAACCTCCAATAACATTTATTGATTACAACATTTTTAAGTAATTAAATAGTTAAGCAGATTAATCAGATAGAACAAATAAGATCAACATTACTGATGATTAACAAAATACATAAAAGAGTAGATGATAACTATCATCATTAGCCAGACTATCATCCTTTATCTTGTTGACAATATAAGAAATTCAATAGCATATGCATATCTAGCATCATGAGAAAGTCCAGTAACATAGCATAGCTAACAACATGAACATGTCCAATTGGTTGAACATATCAACATCATAAGAAGAGATAAAAACATAAGCACAACTATTTGTATAAGTATGATTAGCAGTATATGCATCTCTAGTTACAAAGGCATGGCTAGCATGCTAAACATAACTATCAACATGAGATATCTAACATCATGATTATAATCAGTAGTAGTAGTATAATTATCAACATAAGCATGGCTACTGTATGTACACATATACAGTCTTAAGTATATCCACAACATAAGTATATCTACTATCTTTTAATTACACTAAGCATCGTCTTTATGTAAAGATAATAAACAAGGGTTATCATCCAATGTGAAACGTTGTTTATAACCCTAAACAAATATGCTACATGGTTGTATTACATCTTTTATTACGCCCTGAGGAAATTGAGGATACCACTCAAAATCCAACTGACCACTGCTAAGTCGAAATCAGTGCCATACAAGATCTAGTAAGAGCCGGACTCCTAAGATCTTCTCTGCCCCCAGTTAGTATAGGTCTGCCACAACGACATATAAGTCAAGCTACTAACAACCTAGTCCATCCTTGGTATAGGTCATGACACTAGTGAAAGGAGGTGGGTACACATACCCTACCATCCGAGGTACAATCACAGTTGTCCTCCAATTTTGTCACATATATAATCACCGAGACACGACCGTAGCCATTCTCAATCACATCATATGTATGAGGCATGACCATAGCCAACCTCCACAACCTGCATTGTGGATGACAAGGATATATCCTCAACTTGCCACCCCCACATACTCAACAATATGTGCTCAGAGTTTCCCTTAGGAATACTCATTTCACCATCTGGAAAGTTTTGACACTCAAATGGATCTATGGCATAGGGCATTACATGATTAGAGTTGCACTTGATTAGTTATTCCAATTGGGTGAATTAAGGTTGCATAAAACAAGTGGACATATAAACCCTAATTCACTTCTAGAAAGCATATAAATATCACAACTTCAAAAGATATAAAACAAGTGAAACATAATTTCTCATCTCATCATCACATGGTACTATTCACTTGCCATTCATGAGACCACACTAGTCATCATACTATCACAAGATATAAATTATTTTTACAATATCACATGGTATCAACCCTTATCAACACAAGAGTATTACACCTCATTCAGGGCTCAACCATGCCCAAAGGTCAGTAAGACCATCATACTATCACATGATATAAATCCTTTTCACAATATCACAGGGAATCAACCCTTATCAACACAAGAGGATTACACCTCATTTAGGGCTCAATCATTCCCAAAGGTCATTAAGACCATCATACTATTCCCTTCAAGATCATCATTATCTTTGCATGCCTTGTAACAAGGCTCAACAACATCACTTACATATAATACACCATATCAACAAGTATTGTATTACTGAGCTAGGAGATATTCATAAACAATCATAGCAGGGTTATATTAACATTAAGAACATTCCTTTATTACATAAACATGCAAGGAATCTAGATATGATTACCCCTCATCATATTCATAATGCACATGTTTCACATAAGCAAGTATCGACCATGTGGCTATGACAACCACCAATTAACACATTAAGGTTATGATCATGTTAAGGAGGTTATTTCACCATCTTGCCATCATATAAGAATGTTAAACATGAATACTCATCTTTATCTATTTTCATTAGAGTTAGGTTCAACAAGATAAATTATATTAATGTTACTAATCAACACTTATACCCAAACCCTAACTCACGACATCCCCATTAGATCATCGATGCATAAGATGAAGCATCACCATCACATTCCATACTATTCTCAAGTATGAACCCACACATAAATCAAGGTGTAACCATTGGGTCATAGCATACTAGGGTTTCAACAATATTAACATAGTACTTCATGATTATATTAGTCATTCAAGGACTATTCATACCTAATTACCATCATTTAGTTATATTAAAGCTAGGTATAAAAAGCTATACCTCATTAGGGTTACATATCAACACAATATGATTATCATCCCTTCTCTTCATATGAGTGAATATGTAAGACTACCTTATTAAGGGTAACTCTCCATTTGTTCCATCATCATTCAACCCATATCACCATACCACAATGTCACCCAAAACTATTGGATGTTTAAAAGGTAAGACCATTGGTTGTTTACATAAGTAAGCACCTTGGATAAACCACCTATGAAGTCCTTGATGTGTAATATATAAAGATTCTCCATCTAACCCTAGACATCCCTTGATTAACAACACATAAAGTTCCACTAAGAGTAGGGTAAAAGCCACAATTGGTTGTTCATTTAAAACAAGCCATCCATTTCAACAAGTAAGCTCCTTAAGTTGATCATATAAAGGAAACCATATAAATCAAATTATTAGGACCAACATATTACATTAGCCATGATTCCACTTTATTGGAGGAATAAACATTATATCTTGACCATTGGATCAAGTTCATATATTAAAGCCATCAATTATAGTATAGGTCCGACCATTGCATCAAGTTACCCAAGAAACAATTAGGCTAAGGCTTAATTGATGATACAACTATATAATTAAATCACCATAGATTTTGGAGACCTGATCCACCATCATTAGTGACCATTAAGTCACCATAGGTTGTTAGATCAACACTATATTCATTAATCAGCATCAAATATCAAACTAATATCACCATTGCTTGATATCATCATTAGGGTACTTAGTTGTTAATCACTAGGCTTATAATTAGGCCAAAACATGAACTAAGGGGGTGAACGTCAGTTGACACCCTTGTTTAGCACTATCCATTGTTATGAAGACAACACCATAGGGTTGTTGCAATGGTACCATCATCGGGTCATGGGTTTACAGAAGAAAACAACTTAAAACCCTAAAATTGACCATTGGTTGATAGGTGCTTAGCACCATAGGTTGTCAAAACAACCTGATCCAAGTCATATTATACCTTAGGAATAATGTACACATGATCACAGGTTCATCTATAACTGAAATCAAAATAGAGAACATTATAGAAATTGAAATCCAAGTCAAGCATAGCTTTTCAGTGCATGGATCAACATTTTCAAGCAAGAACATGATCTAGAAAGCTTATGGTAAGCAATAAATGTGGAGAAAGTTATAAAACTTGCTTTTAATGAGAATATGAAACCCCACATAAAAGAAATCTCGAGCATTTAGGGTAGAAAATCCAAGCATAAGCTATGAACTCGTCCATCTAGCACCTTTTGTCATCAAATGAGCAAACCCTAAGCATAAGGAGCAAGAAAGGTAGGGTTTTAGAGCTTTAGAGAAAATTATGCCATGGAACAGCAAGGTTCCGACCTGGAGGAAGGTCTAAGGAAGGAGAATATTAAGAAAAATGGAGAAGGAAGGAAGAAAATAACTTGCCTTGGTTGAAATCCCTAGAGGATAACCTAGGAAACCCTAGGTAGGGCTAAATGGAGCTCTAGGAGACCTTCTTCTCCAAAAAGAGGTTGTCTACTACCTTAGAGAACTTGGTTCCACAGAAAAAAAGAGGGGAGTCGCTGCTCTAGGTTAAAGTAAAGATAAATCAAGCATAGTTTGGAACTTGGGCAAGGAAGAGGTAAATATAGCCCATGGATAAGGATGGAAGCATGCATGAGGTGTAAAAGTAGCTTCCCCATGTTTCTATGACCTTAAACTATTAAGAATATACAAGCACACACAGAAGAAGCTCCCCCACCGTCCATATAGACCTTCTTAGCTTTGTAAAATTTCCCAACCAATCACATAATTCATTAGTTGATAGCTACTAAAGGTAGCTCATCCATGAAGGGGTAAACCCTAAAATACCCTTGGAGAAAACACCTTCAAACTAAGGATTAAATAGGTGACCCATGGATCAACAAGCTCAATAATTATGAGAGAATATACAAGTAACATAATGCAAGTGATAAATTGCAAATAAAATCTCTCAATTGGGTAAATTGCAGAAAAGTCCAAAATGTGCATAAAATTGCATAACTTGCTCAAACAGTGTCCAAGTTGGACCAAAATTGAAACTTAAGCTTGTATTATGATTTCAAAACATATAAAAAGGTTATATTAGGGTTATAAGCATTAAATTATGGTAATTAAGATTATTCAACTCAGTAAGCAAGTTTAGGGGCCTTACAACTATAAATCCCTAATAGAGATTTTGCCCCCGAAATCTAAGGTAAACAAAGATGGGTACTTCCTTTTCACCTTATCCTATTACCTTCATATGGTTACTTGAATATCATGGTTATGTCACATCATTCATACATATATCCTCTTGGGTCAGCACAAAAACCCCGACCTAATAAGACATTCTCAATATGGAATGTAGAAACTTGTCGTGTCATCTATACAACTCTAATAATAACTTTCAACTTTAAATTCTAGCTATCATCTGGAAATTATATCTATTGTATTAATACATTACTCAAAAGTCATACTTGCTGGCTCTTATCAAACATAGAACATTATGTCTCTCTTATCATATGTAACTTATGTCATCCACTCTAACTCTTATGCATTGATATTTGATCCTAGGTTTATCTTAAAGGAACATAGTATCACATATCTATTAACCAACATACCATCTATCCTTGACAGTGGTCTTACCCAACTATCACTGAACCATACATAAAATTATAGAATCACTTTTATTTTTCCTTTCAAACAACATTTAGAGGGTCATCATCAACTTTCTCTCCCTCGTTCTCTGCGGAAGAAGAATACTTGGAATGTTCATTTAAAAACATCTCCATCCTTCACATATTTCCCATACTGTTGATACATCTTGGATACTAGGATTCATTACCTTGGTATCCACCTCATGTGCTATAAGGAACTCATATCCTTATCTCAACTACTTTTACCAACATAACAAATATCAAGACATATAAGAGGAATCTCCCAAATTATTAGAAGGATCAAAAGAAAACTCATTGATGTAGCCCTATTCTAGGGCTCCATCTTGTGCCATTTTGTACTTAAATCACATCTACAACATGTTAGATTACAAGCTATTTCCCCTAATATGTTTATCATTGCCAAATATTCTTATGGATGTTCTTTGCATCATTTTCAGGTACCTGGACCATGATTAAGGTGAATGAGAGAGAAGGAGTCCTAGGGCTCCTCCACTCATGGAGGGGTCCAAAGAAGGCCCCCAAATTTCCCTCAAGCTACCTTCAATGGACAAGGATCGACATCAAGCAAAGAAATCCTTGAATGATGAAGTTTGAAGATAAATTGCCTATTGCAGACCACAACACGGCCGTGGGCATACCCCCACGGTCGTAATGTTTATTGTGAAGAATTAACAGAGTCAACAGGGATCTTGCACCCAAATGGCCATGGCCAGCCAACATGGTCATGGCTAGGAGAGCTAAATACGGCCGTGGCAATACCTCCACGGTCGCAATGTTTATTATGAAAAATCAACAGAGTCAAAAGAGATTTTGCACCCAAATGGCCACGATCGTGGCTATCAGCATGACCGTGGCCCATTGAAGATACCACGACCGTGGGACATGACCACGGTCATACCATTTATTGAGAAGAATCAATAGGGAGTTACCCCCCAAGCTGCCATGACCGTGTCCGAACGCCATGACTGTGGCCTATGAAGATCAATTCGCTTGTGTTGCTGCCCACAACCAAGTCCTTCTCCTCCAAAATGGCCGTGTTACCCAACATGGACATGGTGCTGCTCATCCAACACGACCGTGGAACTGCTCCATGGCCGTGGCCATCTCTTACTTAGCACTCTCACCACCCTTCCACAACACGCCCGTGTCCATTCTCCACGAACGTCCTCATCTACCCCTTCCACGGCCATGGCCCATCAACACGATCGTGTTGCCACCCTAAACCTACCACTTTTTACATTGATTTTCCCACAATACCCCTACTTACCCTAGTGCTTCCACCACCACCTATATATACATAGGTGGCAGCCACAACAGTAAGGAAGCTTCTCCTATAGCTGCTCCTAGCCTCCATCACTCCTCCTTGAGCATTTAGTGCATTTCCTTTGCATTTGTGCTCTCCATCCACCATTTCCACCTCCATTTCACTTTGGAAACCTAGTTTTATAGGTTTTCATCCATAATCCCCCATATATTCATAATCACCTACACCCTTGGAGGAGAGAGGTCATCCACAGTAGCAAGGAGGTGAAGAAGAAGGCTACTTTCCCAAGCTCCATGGCGTTTCTTCCCCTTCTTCCCATCTCTTTTACTATTTCTTTGACTATGTGTAGCTAAGCCCCTAGTGCTAGGCTGTTTGGGGTTAAAATGTGACTTTGATACCATGTTGGGGAAAAATAGCTTGTAATGAACATAATTTCTATCTATGATGATTGCCTCTTACTTCTATCTCATTTCCTATTTTATTGCATGCGGTTTGTGCTTATAACATGAATTACTTGCTTTGAGATGTTTGATGACACTTAGCTTATAAGAGGAATTAGAGTGTATGTGGAAATCTTACGAATGGTTCCTAGGTCCAATTAGTGGATCCCTAGCTAGCCCCCTTTGTTCGTACAACACATCTCTCCTCCTACAAGTGAGTGTGAGATCTAAGTAGCTAGTGTAAGTGTGATTAGTGCAATTTCCTAGGGCTTTCTAAAGGCTAGAATGGCTAGTGACATGAGGTAAAATATCCTCATCTCTACTCCCATCTCTACCCTTGACTCTCAATTGACCTAATACCACTTACCCTAGAAACCTAGACTTGACAAGTACTACTAGAATTACACCTAACCCTAGTTACCCAACTAGTAGTATAGGGTATATTCTACTAGCACTTGCCTTGTTGTTTGGTTTGGTAATCTAGATAGAATTGTGATGGTTGCTTGCTATGTTGAGATCCCCCAACTAATATCAAACAACATCCCCAAATGGCCCACCTACCCTAATCATCTTGCTTAAAACGCATCTTGCTTTGCTTGCTTATTCATGCTAGTCTAGTTTAGTCACTTTTGCTTAATCTAGTTAATTGCTTAGGTTTGCTCTTTAGTGTTAACTTAGATTCTTGCTCTTTCTAGTGGTTAGTTAAGCTTTTAATTGCTTCTTTCCTTGCTAGAGTAGTATAGTTCATCTTTCTCTCATTTGGTTAATTGCTTGGTCTAGTTACTTAGATTCAACTTGCTTAGGATAATCTAGCTTTTTGATAACTTAGTTTCCATCTTGCCTTTCCTCTCTTATCTCCTTAGTGTAAGCACAAACAAACCTTTTAAAACCCTCAAACCCTAATATCTGCACTAGGAACATAGAAAACACTACCCTAGCTCTAGTGCCCCCTCTATCCCTAAGGACCGACCTCTTTTCTTGCCAATCACCTATACTACAACAGTACCCCGTGTGCTTGCGGGTGACCTGTTTAGTTTTGTGATGGACTTGGTTAGGGCCAATATAAATTTTGAAAGTATTCCCACATGTGTGCTCGAGTACCGTTGAGTGCATCTAGCCACCCTTAGTTGGCTAATGTGTACGTATCTGACTTGGACGCACCAAGCTTTCTGGCACCATTGCCGGGATAGAGGCGCTTGACCTAGCTAGATAGTGTAGCTTAGCCTTTCCTTTTTTCCCTCACCATTGTTGTTATTTATTCTTTGTGTTACTTTTGTATCTTGGTTTGCTAACTTGGTTTCTTGTTGATTGTTTGTATATTGTGTAGGTGACAGCTGTGCATGCGCCAAACACGTTCTACTTGTACCGACTTGGTGTTGTACGACCCTGAGATTGGTAGAAGGAGGTGCAAAGCTCACTGCAACCAACACTGAGAGGCCGAGATGGATGAAAACAACCCACCCCCAGATGCTCAACCACCGCAGCACCGTCTGCTCCACGAATACTTCACCTCAGGGAACTACAACTCCCCCATCGCCACCTTAGTTGACCAGATGCCAGGTCAACAATTCTCCATTCTGCCTGCACTCCTAGGACTCCTCCCTACTTACTATGAGATGGATAATGAGAATCCCTATCACCACATTGATGCTTTCCTAGAGACGTGCTCCACTTTCTGCACTCCCACCGCCACTGACAACTCCATCCATAGAACCCTCTTTCCTTTCTCCCTAAAAGAGAAATCTAAGTAGTGGTATGTGTCAAAGCCAGATCTGGTTACATGGAATGAAGTTAAAAATGAATTCCTCAAGAAGTTCTTTCCTATTGCAAAGCTATCCTACATGAGGAGGTGCATCACTTCTTTTTCTCATAAGGAGAATGAACCCTTCCATGAGGCCTGGGAGAGGTTCTAAAAATTGCTCCGCGACTACCCTCACAACGAAGTGCCTTTGTGGAAACTCATTCAAGTCTTCTACGCTGGGCTTGAAGAGAAAAGCCAAAACAACGCCGACTCCTCCTACAGAGGTACTTTCATGGTGAAGCCGCCCGAAGAATCATGGCCCTTATTCAAATACCTTGCTGAAAACTCACGCCATCGCGTTTCTACAAAAGGGAGCATTGAGGTCAAAGATACATCCCTCCACCTTCCTCTACGACTCCAACCCATAATGCTACTGACCCCGATATGATGAAAATGATGGAAACATGATGAGAATGATGAAGAATCAAGTTGGTGGCTCTCCTAGCTAACCTACCATGGCAGTCGACTCTATGGATGAGGAAGTGAATGCTTTGCACTCCTTTGGCGGTTGCAACAATCAAGGCCCCATGTCCAACACCTACACTCCTGAGTGGAGGAACCATCTAAAGTTTTCTTGGAAACAACAGAATGAGGATGGACAAGGATAAGAACATGGGTAGCCGAGGCCATGTTACAACTCCAATTTTGAAGAGGAGGTGCTTGGAAGGTTAAGAAGTTTAGATGATGTGAATAAGGATGTGACATCACATGGGCAGTCCATCATCCGCCTCGAGCAAAGATTGGATCTGATTTCTCTCTCTCTTTCAAGGAGGGAAGAAGGAAGACTTCCATCTCAAACGATGCCCTACCTGAATAATGATGGTACTTTCCTAGGGAACACTCCAAGTTCATATGCTCTATCGTCATACCAAGCACCACTGAACCCCTATGTTCCACCACCTCCCCTGGCACCTCTTAACTACCAATATGCTCTGCCTCCACCTCATTCATACCAGCAGCCACCCTAACAATACCACCTCCATCCACAACAACAACAACCACCACAACAACCACAACTGCAATTCATCCTCCAAAACCCAAATTCACCTCACCAAAGGCCACCACCACCCCAACAGCCACAACCACCTCCACAAGCCTCTTGTTCCACTACACATGAGCATGTGAAAGCCGTGACTGTTTTGAGGAGTGGTTGGACATTATAGCACCCCCCTCATACCGTTGTTGTTGATAGAGATGATAATGAGACTGGGCAGGTTGATACTAAGATGCAGTGTAAGGATACCGTGATGAGAGCCAAGGTTGATACTATGATACCGAGTGATGATACTATGATTCCTGTGATACATGTTGATGATACTGCTGATCCACACCATATGGGACCCCAACTCCCCTCATTTCCTGAGGCTCTTAAGGAGCCTTCTGCTAAGAGGAGAAGGTAGAAGCACACTGAAGACATCCTTGAAACCTTCAAATAAGTGAAAATCAACATCCCTTTGTTTGATGCAGTCAAGCAAATCCCTTCTTATGCTATGTTCTTAAAAGATCTCTGCACCTTCAAGAGAAGGACAACAAGAAGAACACCAAAGAAAGTGAATCTCACCGAGCAAGTGAGCAAGATCTTATAGCACACCATGCCATAGAAAAGAAAGAATCCCAGTGCTCCTATCATCTCATGCTACATTGGGGCGCATCGCATAGACCAAGCTCTCCTAGACTTGGGCTCTAGCGTAAACTTAATGTCGTATGATGTGTTTGTAGAGCTACAAATGGGGAAGTTGAGTCCAGCTCATTGTACTTTACAGTTGGCTGACAGATCGCTAAAGATGCCTAGAGGGTGTGTGGATGACGTGCTTGTGAGACTTGATGATGAGACGTTTGCCTTCTTCCCTGCCGATTTCATTATCTTGGACATGGAAAAATATGCAAGGAGGGTTCCTATGATCTTGGGGAGACCTTTCCTAGCCACGACGGATGCAGTTATTCATGTGAGAACCGGTACAATGTATGTGACATTCATGCACATTAAGATCCGGTTGAACATCTTTAAATTGTCAGCCATGGTCGAGGTGATAGGGGCCAATGAAGAAGATTGATATCTCATTGAGTGCCTAGATGAAATTGTGGAGGAATGCCTACCTGCATAGATTCAAACTGCCACTCAAGGTAGAGGTCTGGAGCTGATAGTTGAGTTCCCCGATGATGATGATGAAGATGATGAAGAGAATGAACTAGCCGTGGTGGTTGCAAGTGAAGACCTCCCTTCTATCTCTGAACCATTAAAGAACTCTCTTGAAGAACCTCCCACTCTTGAGCTGAAATCACTTCGAGAAGGATTAAAGTACACTTTTCTAGGGGCAAATGACACCCTCCCGATGATCATTTCTTCCATTCTCTCACCAGAACAAGAGGAGGCTTTGATGAAAGTCTTGAAGAAGAACATCCAAGCCATTGGATGGTCTATAGTGGACTTGAGGGGTATTGATCCCTCCATCTGTGTACACAAGATCTATCTAGAGGATGATGCAAGGCTGACCTGCCAAATGCAAAGGCGGTTGAATCCAAAGTTGAAAGCGGTTGTGACCCAAGAAGTTGTGAAATTGCTTGATGCTGGGATAATCTACCCCATTTCTAATATTACATGGGTGAGTCCCATCCATGTTGTACCCAAGAAGGGTGGGATCACTGTTGCCGAGAATGAAGATGGTGAGATAATGCCGGTGAGAGAACAATCCAAATGGAGAATGTGTGTTGACTATCAGATGGTGAGCTAATGCCACGTCAACCCTTTCTTTTCTTTTTTCCAGTGAATCCCTACCTTGGCTCGAGGATCTTGGCACTGGATCTGTCTACTAGCAACCAGAATTAGGTATCCCCTTATCCTTCACCTGGTGCCTCACACATGCGTTCCAATCCCCTGTTCCTCCACGGAAATAGGGTTCCGGGTCAACCCCATCGGCCGACCATTTTTATCCGATTCAGATCATCGTGCCACCATGCCCGGCTCCTCCCTCCCTCGGCCAAACACATCGCCCTCCTCTCAGAACCCTATTGAGGCCACCACATCATCATACGGGGGAAAGAATAGAGCAGCACTTGCCAGTAGGAACAAAGTATCCCGACACAGCAATGACCTACTTCGGCACAACCTTACTTCTCCTTGACTCTGTAGAAAGACCCCTCGAGACAAGGAAGCTCTTCCTTCCCCTCGTCAAAGAATTCTTGGGCCTTTTATAGACAAGATCTACCAATTGAGGATCAAAAGAGTCTGATTTCCACTGTGATTGGGGAAACTCTCCACAACACATGAAACTAGGACATCAAAGGGACAATCTAGTCCAGTTTAACCTCCCAAAGTTGAATATCAACTTCCCATGACTCCTAGTGACACAGGGAGAGAGATATATCAAATCAATGACACCTTTTAGTGTTCCCTTTTCCCTATCTGACTCAAAGAGAAGCCACCATCGGATCAAGGATCCAACGGCTATCGGGCCCCGTATGAGAACATAAATCAAAATCGAATTGTGACATTTAATGTTTTCCTTAACACTTTAGGAAACTTACAAAATCCATATCTCCCAAACCGTTTATCCTTTTAATCCCAAATTTTAGGGGAAAGTCCATAATGACTTAATACACGTGTGTACCAAATTTAAACTCAAACTCATAAGTATGAGTGACTTTTTTCATAAGAAAGTTACCTATTAAAAAGGCATATTTTATACATATTTTCTCTCTCTTATCTTTTTATATCATTTATTTGGATTCCTTTTACCATTATAAACTATGTGGACTCAAAATCTCGTCCATGATGATTCCATTATCCATATTTCCACATATTTCTTATAATTTCATCATTTTCTCAAATTTTCTTCTTAATAATGCATTATTTGATTTTATCTCTTTCTTCTCCTATTATCTTTGCAACTTGGACTCCTTGGAACCCAAGAAATCCTAAAGATACGAAATCCCTCCTTGAAGGATAATTCTTAGCCTTCTAGATGCTTCCATATCTTTCTTTTCTCATTATCTTAGTTATTCCTTTATTAATTGATTCCTTTTCCTTTTTATTTCATTTTGCTTGTTATTGGGCTTAATAGCCAACAAGGCCCATGAAATAAAACACACAAGGCTATTTATCAAAGGAATATATTCAAGGCACATAATTCTCACAAAATACATAATCATACATTTATTGGGGAAATTGCATTTCCAACTGAAAGAACCCAAAAATTGGGGTTGTAACATCTTTCCCCTATTATAGGAAATTTTCCCTCAAAATTCCACTAAACATACAAACAATTTCAGATAAAACTTTTCCATGTCCATCATTGGCTCCCATGTGGCCTCATGCTCTCCATGGTGCTTCCAAAGAACCTTTATCATCTTTTATTCTTACATCTGAGTTCTCTCTCACCTTGCTGTCTCGTACCCTCATAGGTGACTCGGGATATGTCAGCCTCTCTTGAAGCTCAATAGGTTCAATGCTCAACACATGGCCCAGGTACATCACATAGTGCTCTAGATTGGACTCATGGACCACATCATACAACATATTATCCTGAGGGGTAATTCTAAACATAAGAATCTCCACCAATCCATCTCAAATGGACCTAGGTATCAGGGACTCAGTTTTCCCATCTATAGCTCGGAGGGGTCAGGCTTTCATAACACATGTCCTCCCATAGTGAACTTCATGTCAGTCTGCTTCACATCAACTCATGACTCATTTCGCCCCTGGGCTTTCTTAGCCATCACACGATAAAAGTGACTTCATTTGCACACACTGTGGTCTCTCTGACCTTCACAAGGTCCTTTCACCGGCATCATCCTCATGAAGCGGTGACCGACACGGCCTCCCTTATAGAGCTTCTTACATCCAGATACTGGCTATGGTGGCTATTATCACAAGTAAAGTCTCTTAGGGTAGGAACTGCTCCCATGTATCACCCAGAATGATCACACATGCTCTTATCAGACCCTCTAAAGTTTTGATCATACTCTCATGAATATCCATTAGTCAGCGGTGATATGATGTACTAAACTTCAATCTAGCATTGAGTTCTTCACGTACTTACTCCCACCACAAGGAAGTGAACTTAAGGTCATACTCCAGAACCTTTTGAACTCAGAACATGGTGTAGTTGAACTATCTCTCTCTTATATATAGTTCAACCAGATCTGTCACACTGACACCGCTCTCCCTTAGGCAAGGGATTAGGTCATCTTGGTAAGGTGATCTACCATAACCCATATTGCATCTTGACCTCTTTTGGTCCAGGGAGACCCACCATGATGTCTATGGTGATCTAATCCCTTCCCCTCTTGGGGACTCCTCATTCTCTATAGCAACTCCATGGGTTACTGGTGTTCAACCTTCACCTCCTGGCATGCATGGTGACAAGCCACATACACTTGATATACATCTTCATCTTTGGTATGCTAAGTACTACCGCAACCTTTTACTATCTTAGTAGTACCTGGGTGTATGGTGAACTTAAAATCATGAGCTCCTGCATGTCATGATTCCTCACAATTGACTCCTCAGAAACCCTAAAACACTCTAGTAGTGGGTTTCACCACCTTCTTTTCTCGAGAGGTGTATCTGAGGTGCTTACAAACATCCCCCTATCTCATCAAGCTCTAGGATGTCTAACCAAACAACCCTTACTCGACCAACGGGTCGGGTTGTATCTTGGTGTTATCCAAACATGTCTCACAAACTTAGGGTTCACCCAACCACCTCTTTTAGCCTCTCTACTAGCTAAACTAGACAATTTTGTTTCGATAATGAGCATCCATTACCACCTTACATCCTTATGTGCTAGGTAACAGTGAAGACATAAACCTTCATATACTCCACTTATCATCCTCATTTCGTATTTAGGTCTAATTGAGACAATAAAACTTCATGCTCATCATATTGGTTATCAACCTCAAACTTATATAACTCATACATTCCATACTGCTCTTGATAAGAACGTCATCATGATGATGAACTTAGTTCTCTTTGTGTTTGTAAACCATCCACTCCATGTACTTTCCAAAAAGGTATGACACTTTATCTATCCTTAGACATTGCAATGTTTCAACTCACGTCATCCTTACCCTTAGTGTATGGCATGCATTGTGCCCTATTTCTCACCCTCATAATGAGAGGAAATAAGCATTTGGATGCAGTCCAAATATAGAGTTCATCATGTTCCAAGAGTAGAGATGGTGCATCACGCATCACCAATATACTTTCCAATCTAAGTTGAAATGTGCATCACATGACTCCACATCGTGAACATCTTTATTTTAGGTTTACTTCCATGGAAACTGTCCCCAAACATACTTGGGTCATTAAAAAATCCTGAGTCATCTGCTCTAGGTTTGTAGGGTGTCGGTACTTTTGGGGTCATCCCTTTCCCTTGTGCAACTAGGGAGTTCCCACCTGGTTTGCCCTTTGGGTCCCATGAGCTCAAGAAGGTGATCAATCTCCTAACCCATGGTCCTCGAATAAAGACAGTTGTTACCTATCGACACTATGGTCTTGTGCATCTAGGAACCATACAACTCCTACTCTCATCGGTCTTATCCCTACCTGACCTTGGTATTGACTTAGGATTCTATCATGGTACATTTCAAACTTGAATCCATACCCAAAACTCCATCATCTCTCTGGGGATATGCGGTCAAACTTACATCCTTGCATAGGGATCATGGCAACCTACCTAACTTAGTATGGCCCCATATAAGTTACCTCCATGTCAACATAACCTCATGCGCCTTAGAGATGGTCACCCATGGGTCAATGGATTTGTACTCATTCTATGTGCTCTCCATATAGCTCCTCAAGCTCCTAAGAGAGACCTCTTTAGGTTACCTCAAACCTATACCAAAAGCTGATACTCACCCTATAGAAGGGTCCCTCCTCAGGATGGAAGAAAACTTTCTCTTGATAGCAACACATGTCACAATCATCGTTACGTCCATGGTTTACATCATCATGTCCATGCTTAGCCCTATCAAGCTATTAAGGCACGTATCTGACAAGAAGACCACCTACTAAACCATGCTATGTTTCCTTGGTATGCCATACTTGTTCCTATTCCTCAACATTGGACCAATATCATACATGCATATGTAACATCCCTGACCTGGGTTATGAATTAACCCTAGGTGTTTTGCCTAAGAAATGTAATTAAATCCTTGTGATTATCTTTTGGCATGTAATTAAGTTCCTAAGGAACATACATTTTCATTTCTGTTCTTTTTAAACAATGATTGTAGTATTGTTTGGTAATACAGGGACCTATGTGCAAATTACCCAATTAGAGGGGTTAAATTGCAAATAACATAGGTTAAGATGTTCCTCTAATAAAGAGACATCATATGAAGGAATATGATGAGGTATGATGGATTTCCCAAGTTTGGGCACCAAGGTGCAGCTTGTGGAGCAATCCTTGTGCTTAAACCCTAATTTTGGTGTAAAGGGCAATTTACCCAAAATGTGGGGTGAAACTTGTTCTATACACTTTCTAGAATATCTTTTACGACTCTTGACATCATTTAGAGAAGAAAGGATGAGAGGGGCACTTCTATTAAATAATTGGATAAGAAGGATGACCTTTGTAGTGAAAACACCTAGTATGAGTAAGAAGACCCTTCATATATATATACCTTACTGTGCATATTGGTTTTCTTTACCCTTAGATCTTGAGTTTTGATGGGCTTTGATTAAGTTTTGATAGCTTGAACGTGCCTTAGAAATAAGGAGGGACTTGGATGAGAATTACATGCTTTAGAGGTCCTTATGGTGAAAATCAGCCGCCTAAGCTATATAACCACCTTTCTTTCCAAACCAAGCAAACGTTTTCCTTCACTTCCTCACTTCTTATCTTTCTCAACCGGACAAAGAAAAGCTCAGGAGATCAAGGGGACGACCAAACTGTTCTAGGTAAGAGAACACCACCTTCTAGCTTGGATTCATGGAGGAAATCGTACTACAAGGTTGAATTGCTAGTTTTCTTACTTAGGTTCTTTGTTCTAGCCGACCATTCCCATCTTTTTCTTGAAGAATTGACCTTGGCCGACCTGTGGAGCTCAAGATGCCATTAAAGGCTTGAAGATTGGAATCTTGGAAGCTCTAGGAACCACGTTTGAGGCGGGTTTTATAACTCTAACTCTTAACTTTGTTATGCATATCTTTGTTCTGGTTTTCTATGATTAGTTCTTCTTCTACCTCCCTTCTTCCTTGCTCTTTTGCAAGCAAAACAGTGGAGGAACCGACCTGAACAGAGGTTGAGGATGATGGGCGTGGATTCCTAGGTCACTTTATGAAACGACCTTGGACCCTTTTGGTCCAAACGGGTGCAACTCATTTAAGGTCAAACAGGTTCAACCCGTTTGATCTCAAACGATCCTGCAAGATCGTTTGGATCAAAACGACCCCAAGACCATTTCATAGGGTTGACCAAGGTACAACCATTTGAGGGTATGTTCATAATGTATTGAGTTTCTTTCCTACAAATAATTATAATCTAATTCCTAACCAATTGAAAGTTGAAGGCACTTCAACATCCTAACCCTAATCGGGTTGAAATTGCTGATTTTAATTATAGATCTTGTTGAGTTTTGGGTTGGAGGATCCAAACGGGTTCAAACCAGTTTGGGGTTCACCCAAACGGTCTCACACTCGTTTAGTGACACCCCAAGACCGTTTGGAGGTCTAGGGTTAAGGAAAATTGATCCATTGTAGGTCCAATTTCAATAGGTTGAAGAATTGATAAAAGTGATGTTTTTAGACCTAATTAGGGTTCAATCATAATCAAATCAACTTATATTTTGGTCAAACTTTGGGAAAACGGTCTCAAGACCGTTTGGAGGTCATCCAAATGATCTCAAGACCGTTTGGGCCAAGTTTGGGCCCAATTGGAGTTCAATTGATGGGTTCAATTACAATTTGTTTCACAATGTTGAGAATTGATGATTAGCCGATTGGAAACCCTAATTGAGTTAGACTTAACCCTAATTGGATTTCAATTAAGGGTCAATTTGGAGTCCAATTGATTTAGGCTCATCCTAATTGACTCAATCTGTAAGTGGTTAACATGGCTTTGGCCAATTAAAGGCTTCAACATAGGAAACCCTATTCAAACATAACCTATGTGTCACCTTTTATGTTCATGCGGTTTGGACCCAAGTAAGTTCACAGTCGTTTGAGTCCAAACGAGATCACACTCGTTTAAGTCCAAACGAGTCTACACTTGTTTGATCTCAAATGGGTTCACACTCGTTTGATCTTAAACGGGTTCACACTCGTTTGATCTCAAACAGGTTCACACTCGTTTGATCTCAAGTGGGTTCACACCCGTTTAAGATCAAGGGGGGTCCACACTCATTTAAAGGCCCAAGTGGGTTCTAGGTCGTTTGAGGTTAAACGAGTTCAAGGTCATTTAAGAATCAAATGGGTTGAAGGTTGAAGATCAAACCCTAAACCAATTGAAGATTTTCAAGGTTGATTATACTTAATCACTTGAAGGTGTAAATGGTTCAATGATGATCTAATCTAAACCATAATGGTAACTTAAGATATTAAGGGACTAAGTGATTAATGAATTGACCCATGAGGATGATTAATGGGTAATTTACCAAAATGCCCCTGAGAGGTTTAATTGAGTTATACCTTGTTCTAATCAAACCCGAATCACTTGATAGTGGTGATTTGGTTTATGTAGATCAAAGGGGACTTAACCTAACCTAATATAAGTGGTGTAGTCACCATCTACTAGTGAGAGGAGAGAGAAAGTACCATTTTTGGTGGAAAATCAAGTAAAATACCTTCAATATACATGAATGTGCATGATTAGGGTATGATCCACTTATGAGAGATCATGGAAACCCTAATTATGGTAATTGGTGAATCTTGATCTTATCTGAGGGCTTTAATGATGATGTTTCTCATGCATGGTGATATAATAAGATTAATTCACGATGAGGTGAATAGTAAACCCTAATTCTAGGGTGATGACATATATTGTGAATAGTAAACCCTAATTAATGAAAATTAGGGAATCTAACCCTTGTAAGAATATAAGGGTACAACTCTTGATATGAAATGCTTACTATTATCAATTGAATTAACCATGCAGGTTTCTATACATGAAGGTGATCATATCGAGGTAAGGATTATGATTTCATATTCATTGGAAGCATGCTATTAGCTTTATGAGTAATGACATATGTTGATGCCTAGTAAGTGGCATCTTATGAGAATGATAGGCTGTAAGAGCCATGAATATCATCAAGGTCATGCTTGTCAAATGACTTGTGATTGGACGATTGAGAAATGATAATTGATGTGAGTTAGACTTGATACATTTAGTATTCTACTTTCATAGCTGCTATGCTAATAATTAATGTTTGAAAACATGTATGATGCTAAAAGAATACTAAAATGTACCTAATAACCAAGTTTAATCATATCATGTAGAGCCCTGATCATAGATCCATCATTGTCAGAGTTTAAATGATGGTGAAACAGGTTTTCCTAAGGGAACTCCTGGATCACATACTTTAGAGTATGTGGGGGAATATGGATGTGTATATCCTTACATCCTAGTGTAGGAGTTGATGTTGATGTATCCTAACCCATCAACCCTTCACTATATGTTTATACCGGGATGATGTAACACTATTCTTCCAAGGGAATCTTTTATACCGCATCGATGAGAGATAAACATGAAATCTTTCGATGGCGAAGAGAGTGCAGAATGCCACTGTGACTCTAATAGCGAAGTACCAGAATACCCTGGTAAGCTATATTAGTAGGGACACTAGATGTCCTGCATGTTTGTCCTCATTCTGACTGAGGTAGTTGAAGGTCATGAGAATCCAGCTCTTTCGATGACCTAATATGATACTGATGCGACTTACTAGTGATCGGTTGGAGCATGAGCGGTATACCTCATCTCCGCAGGGCATAATGATGTTTGTAAAACATAATCAACCGCGTAGCATAACTGCTTAGGTTGAACTATGAGGAACATTGATTGATATTACATTGCTTGTTTCTAATATCCTGTTCAAGCATTAGTATACGTGTTCTTCATATTCCTTAAATAAAGATGAGTATTTGTTATCAGGCCTGCTGTGAGTAACCTAAATTACCTTCTCATGATATTCCTTTGATTGCTTTTAACAATGTTTCTGGCGGAGAGTTATAACTCTCGCTGGGACAATTATTTAAAATTGTCTCACCCCGTAGATTTCTACCTTTAGGTGGACGTCGAGGTCGAAGGAACCGATATGCAGGTGGACATCCGCAACAGTAGCAAATTCCGGAGCAGAAGTGACTTCAGGTGGAAACACTGTGCAGTCTAGTCTTGTAGTCAGAATAGTATTATGTCGTCTCTGTACACTCAGGTCCTAGTAGTTTGTTGATATGAGAATTTTGAAATCTTGAGATTTTGTATCATGATGTATATAATCACCCGAGAAGTGATTTATCAGAGATGTAAACAGTTCATCTTACTTTTATAAAAGGAGTTTTAGGTTTTTAAGATCTCATTTTCAAAAAGTTTTAATTTCTCGTGATTTTCGTATTCCGCTGATAATCATATTGATTCCGCTATGTTTATCTTGTGTTTTGGAGATCAGAGCCCACAATTAGTGGTATCATAGCTCTAGGTTCGCTGAGTCTACAGAGACATAGGACTTAGAGTGTCAAGTCTATCCTTAGTACTTCTTTCTTATCTAATAGAGTCTTCTGCTCCTCAGGAGAAGAAGATAATTAAGGATGTCTGGACCACAGGAGGAGTATGAGGCCGAAAGTAGTATTGCTGCGCCTCGAGAAGGTGCAAGGAACCTAGAAATAGAGCAACTTGTACCTGAGCCACCTATGGAGCCACCTCGGTTTGACCCAGTTGACATGGGAAACCCAGCTGTTCAAACTATGTTTGGGCAGTTTATGACTGCCATGACACATATCACCGACAGGATGCCCATGCCTGCACCTAGGGCACCTGTCCAGTCTGAGGGTCAAGGTATCGGTAAAACATTCGAGCGACTTCGTCGGGTCGGAGCAACTGAATATTTTGGAACAACTGACCCTGCTGATGCTGATCTGTGGTTAACTGAGTTGGAGAAAGCTTTCAGAATCCTTAACATCCCCGAAGGTGAGAAGGTTAGACATGCTGTCTATCTTCTCAAAGGTAGTGCTGGTCACTGGTGGAGCATGGAAGAGCAGAAGAGGCCTGGAATAGAGATCTCGTGGGAAGACTTTCGTCGGGAATTTGTCAGCAGATATTTTCCAAAGACCTTCCTAGACGAGAAGATCTCTCAGTTTGAGAGACTGAGACAGGGTATTATGAACATTAGCGAGTATGAGGCTAAGTTCATGGAGTTGTTGCGATTCTGTCCGCATATGGCTACCACAGATGAAGAAAGGATTAGGAGGTTTGAGAAGGGTTTGAATGCTGACATGACTACTCCCATGTCTGCACTAGAAAACCGGGAGAGATTCTCTACCTTTGTTGAGTCAGTCCGAAGGATAGAGAGATCCGTAGTCGAGAAAAGACAAACCCAAAAGAGATATCCACAGTTCCAGGGATCTTCATCTAGAGACTTTAAGAAGCCTAGATTCTCTACACCTACACCTCCACCACCCAGATCGAGTTTTCAGACTCAGTGGTCCCCAAGTAGAGGTAGAGGATGAGGTTTACCGCCATGAGAGACTCACAGTTCAGCATCAATATCGGTCACAGGACCGCCAAGACCACAACAACTAGAGAGAAGTTGCTATAACTGTGGGAAGGTGGGACATCTGATGAAGGACTGTAGGTCTAGGCATGTCAGCGTGACACAGCTTCTGAGGCAGGATCAATAGGGATTACAGAGAAGGAAGTCTCAAGGAGCAGCTAGAGGATGTGGGCAAGCGTCTCAGGCTGGATCGTCAGCACCAACTCAACCTCAGGTGACAACAAGGTTCTATGCTATGAACCCACCATAAGCAGTAGTCAATCCACAGGTTGTGGCAGGTCAGATGGAACTTTTATATTCTGATATGTCTAAATCCTGTGTGGTATCTGTTTTGATTGACCCGGGTGCTACACACTCCTTTGTCACTCGAAGAGTGATTCGTAACTACAATATGACAGTTAGACATAGGGCAGATAGCTTGTTGCTTGAAACTCCGTTGAGAGGATTTGCTATTTTGCAAGAGGTATGCTCTCCCTGCATCCTCTTCTTTTCTGATCATCACATTCAAGTGGATCTTATACCACTTGATATGCAAGGATTTGATATAATCCTGGGGATGGATACCTTGGAAAGGTATAGAGTTGTCTTGGGTTGTGAATCCAAGCAGGCTGCATTTGCTGATGAGAGCAACACATGGATCTTTCAAGGAGAGAGAAAGATTCTACCCACCTGTCTTGTATCTGCCATGGTTGCTGATAAGCTGATTAGGCAAGGATGTTATGCATTCTTGGCCCATGTGATAGATACCACC
This sequence comes from Alisma plantago-aquatica, assembly GCA_963693085.1. Taxonomy (NCBI): domain Eukaryota; kingdom Viridiplantae; phylum Streptophyta; class Magnoliopsida; order Alismatales; family Alismataceae; genus Alisma; species Alisma plantago-aquatica. The sequence continues at coordinate 280,412,631 of OY856413.1, read as the reverse complement.
ATGAAGAGTCCTAACCTTGCTGAAGTTCCTATAGTCAGGGAATTTGAAGATGAATTTCCTGAAGAACTTCCAGGTATGCCACCGCCTCGGGAAATTGATTTTGAAATCAATTTGATCCCAGATACCCAACCTATAGCACAAACACCGTATAGGATGGCACCTGCTGAGATTGCAGAACTCAAGAAACAACTTCAAGATTTGCTTGAGAAAGGTTTTATCCGACCGAGTACTTCACCTTGGGGTGCTCCGGTTTTGTTTGTTAAAAAGAAAGATGGATCAATGCGATTATGCATCGATTATAGACAATTAAATAAAGTAACAATAAAGAATAAGTACCCTTTACCGAGGATTGATGATCTCTTTGACCAGTTGCGTGGTGCAACCGTCTTCTCAAAGATAGACTTGAGGTCTGGATATCATCAACTCCGTATTAAGGATAGTGACATATCCAAGTCTGCCTTCAGAACAAGGTATGGTCACTATGAGTTCACAGTTATGTCGTTTGGACTAACTAATGCACCGGCTGTATTTATGGAACTTATGAATAGAATCTTCCGACCTTTCCTCGATCAGTGTGTTGTTGTCTTCATAGATGACATTCTCATCTATAGTAGAGATGCACAACAACATGAACAACATCTTCGTCAAGCTCTAACTTTGCTAAGAGAACATAAGCTATACGCTAAGTTTAGCAAGTGTGAGTTTTGGTTGCCAGAAGTATCTTTCCTTGGTCATGTGGTATCTGCCTCGGGTATTCGTGTTGACCCTAAAAAGGTAGAATCTGTTCTACAGTGGGAACAACCGAAAACACCGACGGAGATTCGAAGTTTCCTAGGGTTAGCTGGCTACTACCGAAGGTTCATTAAGAACTTCAGTTCTATAGCCTTACCCTTGACTAGGTTAACCCGGAAGGATATTCCTTTTGTCTGGAGTGATAAGTGCCAGCAATCTTTTCAGTTGCTGAAGGAGAGGTTGACAAGTGCACTTGTGCTTGTGCAACCTGAGCAAGGCAAAGGATACATAATTTTCTGTGATGCCTCTAAGAATGGACTCGGGTGTGTGTTGATGCAGGATAAACAAGTGATTTCTTTTGCTTCCCGATATCTTAAGAAACACGAAGAGAATTATCCGACACACGATCTGGAATTAGCTGCTGTGGTTCATGCCTTGAAGATCTGGAGACATTATCTCTACGGAGAGACATTCCAGATTTTCACAGATCACAAGAACCTTAAGTATATCTTGTCTCAGCATGAACTTAACATGAGGCAACGTCGCTGGATGGAGTTAATCAAGGACTACGATTGTACAATAGATTACCATCCAGGAAAGGCCAATGTAGTTGGAGATGCCTTGAGTAGGAAATCAGCAACATCATCCTCTGATAGGACACAATTAAACTCTTTAGTATACCCTAGGAGAGATATGATTATCTCCTTAAGGCAAGACAATGTACAGATGAAGGTGTCATGGATTGCCGGGTTGTTGGCTGAGATGCATATCAAACCCACCCTAAGAGAGCAGATTAAGGAGGCACATCAAGTTGATGTTGCAGTTCAACAGATCAGATCTGAGTATGGTGATGAGAAGCGAGAAGGTTTTCATGAATCAGATGATCAAGTGGCATGCTATCATGGGAGGATGATAGTACCAGATGTAGATAACCTGAGGAAGTTAGTCATGGAGGAAGTTCATTCTTCAATGTATGCTATGCATCCAGGAAGCACCAAGATGTATCGAAACTTGAAGGATATGTATTGGTGGCCTGGGATGAAGAAGGACGTAGCTGAGTTTGTTCTGAGGTGTCCAGTGTGTCAGCAAGTTGAAGCTGAACACCAGAAGCCTGCAGGAACAATGCAACCTTTACCCATACCACAGTGGAAGTGGGATCATGTAACCATGGACTTTGTTGTTGGTCTACCTAGAACAAACAAAGGACATGATTCCATTTGGGTAATTGTTGATAGGTTGACTAAGACAACACATTTCTTACCGGTCAAAACAACCTATTATGCTAAAAGGTTATCCCAGTTATATGTTCAAGAGATAGTGCGTTTGCACGGAGTTCCCGTCACCATAGTTTTTGACAGAGGTCCTCAGTTCACAAGTCATTTTGGGAACAACTACATAGAGCACTAGGCACCCAGTTAAGTTTTAGTACAACCTTTCATCCACAGACGGATGGACAGTCAGAAAGGACTATACAGACCTTAGAAGATCTATTGAGAGCATGTGTTCTCCAGTTCACAGGAAGTTGGGATCTGCACCTAAGCTTGATAGAGTTTGCCTATAACAATAGCTATCAACATAATATTGATATGGAACCTTATGAAGCCTTGTATGACAGACGTTGTAGATCACCCTTATGCTGGTATGAGACTGGTGAACATCAATTGTTAGGTCCTGATCTTGTGCAGCAGACTATGGAAAAGATTAAAGTAATACAACAACAGATTAAGACTGCACAAGATAGGCAAAAATCTTATGCTGACAAGCGTCGTAGAACGTTGGAGTTCCAGGTTGGAGACAGAGTATATCTCAAGGTCTCGCCTTGGAAAGGAGTCCTTCGCTTTGGAAGGAAAGGGAAGTTATCTCCTAGATTTATAGGGCCTTATCCAATCATTGAACAGGTTGGAAAGGTATCCTATAGACTAGAGTTACCACCAGAATTACAAAAACTACACCCTGTGTTTCACATTTCTATGTTAAGGAAATGTCATCCCGATACCGAGTCAGTTCTACAACCTATGGAAGTAGAATTGAATGAAGATATAACTTATGAGGAAGGACCAGTGTCAATCCTTGATAACAGAATTAAAAAGCTAAAGAAGAAAGAGATAAGTCTTGTAAAAGTTCTCTGGAATCACCGTGGTGTTGAAGAAGCCACTTGGGAACTAGAGGAAGAAATGAGAAGGAAATATCCTACTCTTTTCTCTTAATACGTTTTATCGATTTCGAGGACGAAATCCTTGTAAGGGGTGGATAATTTGTAACATCCCTGACCTGGGTTATGAATTAACCCTAGGTGTTTTTCCTAAGAAATGTAATTAAATCCTTGTGATTATCTTTTGGCATGTAATTAAGTTCCTAAGGAACATACATTTTCATTTCTGTTCTTTTTAAACAATGATTGTAGTATTGTTTGGTAATACATGGACCTATGTGCAAATTACCCAATTAGAGGGGTTAACTTGCAAATAACACAGGTTAAGATGTTCCTCTAATAAAGAGACATCATATGAAGGAATATGATGAGGTATGATGGATTTCCCAAGTTTGGGCACCAAGGTGCAGCTTGTGGAGCAATCCTTGTGCTTAAACCCTAATTTTGGTGTAAAGGGCAATTTACCCAAAATGTGGGGTGCAACTTGTTCTATACACTTTCTAGAATATCTTTTATGACTCTTGACATCATTTAGAGAAGAAAGGATGAGAGGGGCACTTCTATTAAATAATTGGATAAGAAGGATGACCTTTGTAGTGAAAACACCTAGTATGAGAAAGAAGACCCTTCATATATATATATATACCTTAGTGTGCATATTGGTTTTATTTACCCTTAGATCTTGAGTTTTGATGGGCTTTGATTAAGTTTTGATAGCTTGAACGTGACTTAGAAATAAGGAGGGACTTGGATGAGAATTACATGCTTTAGAGGTCCTTATGGTGAAAATCAGCCTAAGCTATATTAGCACCTTTCTTTCCAAACCAAGCAAACGTTTTCCTTCACTTCCTCACTTCTTATCTTTCTCAACCAACCAAAGCAAAGCTCAGGAGCTCAAGGGGACGACCAACCTGTTCTAGGTAAGAGAACACCACCTTCTAGCTTGGATTCATGGAGGAAATCGTATTACAAGGTTGAATTGCTAGTTTTCTTACTTAGGTTCCTTGTTCTAGACGACCATTCCCATCTTTTTCTTGAAGAATTGACCTTGGCCGACCTATGGAGCTCAAGACGCCATTAAAGGCTTGAAGCTTGGAAGCTCTAGGAACCACGTTTGAGGCGGGTTTTATAACTCTAACTCTTAACTTTGTTATGCATATCTTTGTTCTGGTTTTCTATGATTAGTTCTTCTTCTACCTCCCTTCTTCCTTGCTCTTTTGCAAGCAAAACGGTGGAGGAACCGACCTGAAAAGAGGTTGAGGATGATGGGCGTGGATTCCTAGGTCACTTTATGAAATGACCTTGGACCCTTTTGGTCCAAACGGGTGCAACTCGTTTAAGGTCAAACGGGTTCAACCCGTTTGATCTCTAACGATCCTGCAAGATCGTTTGGATCAAAACGACCCCAAGACCATTTCATAGGGTTGACCAAGGTATGACCATTTGAGGGTCTGTTCATAATGTATTGAATTTCTTTCCTACAAAGAATTATAATCTAATTCCTAACCAATTGAGAGTTGAAGGCACTTCAACACCCTAACCCTAATCGGGTTGAAATTGCTGATTTTAATTATAGATCTTGTTGAGTTTTGGGTTGGAGGATCCAAACGGGTTCAAACCCGTTTGGGGTTCACCCAAACGGTCTCACACTCGTTTAGTGACACCCCAAGACCGTTTGGAGGCCTAGGGTTAAGGAAAATTGATCCATTGTAGGTCCAATTTCAATAGGTTGAAGAAATGATAAAAGTGCTGTTTTTAGACCTAATTAGGGTTCAATCCTAATCAAATCAACTTAGATTTTGGTCAAACTTTGGGCAAACGGTCTCAAGACCGTTTGGAGGTCATCCAAATGATCTCAAGACCGTTTGGGCCAAGTTTGGGCCCAATTGGAGTTCAATTTATGGGTTCAATTACAATTTGTTTCACATTGTTGAGAATTGATGATTAGCCGATTGGAAACCCTAATTGAGTTAGACTTAACCCTAATTGGCTTTCAATTAAGGGTCAATTTGGAGTCCAATTGATTGAGGCTCATCATAATTGACTCAATCTGTAAGTGGTTAACATGGCTTTGGCCAATTAAAGGCTTCAACATAGGAAACCCTATTCAAACATAACCTATGTGTCACCTTTTATGTTCATGCAGTTTGGACCCAAGTAAGTTCACACTCGTTTGAGTCCAAACGAGTTCACACTCATTTAAGTCCAAACGAGTCTACACTCATTTGATCTCAAATGGGTTCACACTCATTTGATCTCAAATGGGTTCACACTCGTTTGATCTCAAACGGGTTCACACTCGTTTGATCTCAAACGGGTTCACACTCGTTTGATCTCAAGTGGGTTCACACCCGTTTAAGATCAAGGGGGGTCCACACTCGTTTAAAGGCCCAAGTGGGTTCTAGGTCGTTTGAGGTTAAACGAGTTCAAGGTCATTTAAGAATCAAATGGGTTGAAGGTTGAAGATCAAACCCTAAACCAATTGCAGATTTTCAAGGTTGATTATACTTAATCACTTGAAGGTGTAAATGGTTCAATGATGATCTAATCGAAACCATAATGGTAACTTAAGATATTAAGGGACTAAGTGATTAATGAATTGACCCATGAGGATGCTTAATGGGTAATTTACCAAAATGTCCCTGAGAGGTTTAATTGAGTTATACCTTGTTCTAATCAAACCCGAATCACTTGATAGTGGTGATTTGGTTTATGTAGATCAAAGGGGACTTAACCTAATCTAATCTAAGTGGTGTAGTCACCATCTACTAGTGAGAGGAGAGAGAAAGTACCATTTATGGTGGAAACTCAAGTAAAATACCTTCAATATACATGAATGTGCATGATTAGGGTATGATCCACTCATGAGAGATCATGGAAACCCTAATTATGGTAATTGGTGAATCTTGATCTTATATGAGGGCTTTAATGATGATGTTTCTCATTCATGGTGATATAATAAGATTAATTCATCATGAGGTGAATAGTAAACCCTAATTCTGGGGTGATGACATATATTGTGAATAGTAAACCCTAATTGATGAAAATCAGGGAATCTAACCCTTGTAAGAATATAAGGGTACAACTCTTGATATGAACTGCTTACTATTATCAATTGAATTAACCATGCATGTTTCTATACATGAAGGTGATCATATCCAGGTAAGGATTATGATTTCATATTCATTGGAAGCATGTTATTAGCTTTATGAGTAATGACATATGTTGATGCCTAGTAAGTGGCATCTTATGAGAATGATAGGCTGTAAGAGCCATGAATATCATCAAGGTCATGCTTGTCAAATGACTTGTGATTGGACGATTGAGAAATGATAATTGATGTGAGTTAGACTTGATACATTTAGTATTCTACTTTCATAGCTGCTATGCTAATAATTAATGTTTGAAAACATGTATGATGCTAAAAGAATACTGAAATGTACCTAATAACCAAGTTTAATCATATCATGTAGAGCCCTGATCATAGATCCATCATTGTCAGAGTTTAAATGATGGTGAAACAGGTTTTCCTAAGGTAACTCCTGGATCACATACTTTAGAGTATGTGGGGGAATATGAATGTGTATATCCTTACATCCTAGTGTAGGAGTTGATGTTGATGTATACTAACCCATCAACCCTTCACTATATGTTTATACCGGGATGATGTAACACTATTCTTCCAAGGGAATCTTTTATACCGCATCGATGAGAGATAAACATGAAATCTTTCGATGGCGAAGAGAGTGCAGAATGCCACTGTGACTCTAATAGCGAAGTACCAGAATACCCAGGTAAGCTATATTAGCAGGGACACTAGATGTCCTGCATGTTTATCCTCATTCTGACTGAGGTAGTTGAAGGTCATGAGAATCCGACTCTTTTGATGACCTAATATGATACCGATGCGGCTTACTAGTGATCGGTTGGAGCATGAGCGGTATACCTCATCTCCGCAGGGCATAATGATGTTTGTAAAACATAATCAACCGCGTAGCATAACTGCTTAGGTTGAACTACGAGGAACATTGATTGATATTACATTGCTTTTTTCTAATATCCTGTTCAAGCATTAGTATACGTGTTCTTCATATTCCTTAAATAAAGATGAGTATTTGTTATCAGGCCTGCTGTGAGTAACCTAAATTACCTGCTCATGATATTCCTTTGATTGCTTTTAATAAAGTTTCTGGCGGAGAGTTATAACTCTCGCTGGGACAATTATTTAAAATTGTCTCACCCCGTAGATTTCTACCTTTAGGTGGACGTCGAGGTCGAAGGAACCGATCTACAGGTGGACATCAGCAACAACAGCAAATTTCGGAGCAGCAGTGACTTCAGGTGGAAACACTGTGCTGTCTAGTCTTGTAGTCAGAATAGTCTTATGTCATCTCTGTACACTCAGGTCCTAGTAGTTTGTTGATCTGAGAATTTTGAAATCTTGAGATTTTGTATCATGACGTATATAATCACTTGAGAAGTGATTTATCAGAGATGTAAACAGTTCATCTTACTTTTATAAAAGGAGTTTCAGGTTTTTAAGATCTCGTTTTTGAAAAGTTTTAATTTCTCATGATTTTCGTATTCCGCTGATAATCGAATCGCTTCCGCTATGTTTATCTTGTGTTTTGGAGATCAGAGCCCACAACATATGTCACCAACCTATGCGTGAGGGGTTCATCAAACTTATACCTTAGTCCAAGGGCTTTCCTTTTCCTGTAAACATGAGGGGGTGCCAAACTCGAATCTGTAGAAACTCAAATATCTTCACAATCATCAGGTGCACCAGGTACTACTACTTCCCCTCTTAGGTCTAGGAACCCTACGTTTACTTCCTATGCATCAACCGTCCAGCCACGAACCAAACATGTGCAAGGTAGGGCATACACTTGCCACCATTCTTCCATGTGAACAACACCTTAGAGTCCTACAAAATGACAACCAACTCGGTGCGAGGCCTCACAACTTATTACCATACCTCATCAGGGTCTAAGGAACTCTCCTTCCTATACCTAGAAGGTAGGTACCTACAACCTCTGTACATCGGTTCAAGAAGCCTCTTCTCATTCTAGCGTTTGGTTCCTCTAAAGGCAACCAAGGGACAACAAGCCTTCAAGGATCATGCTTGAGGCAACCACATACATCTACTTAGGTCATCCATTCTAGACCTTATCATACCTAACTTCTCATGATTCCTCATGGCTCGAGGCCAAGGTCTCCAACCTTCCCCAATAGGTTTCACACTCTCTCTCTAGAGCAAACCCTACAACTAGTCCTATAACTTGAGGCTCTCCCTAAGTAGATGGATCAAGCTCTTAAGGATACATGCCTAAACCTACTTGGGTTATATGTATGATCCACAACTTATGTCTGGACCAAATTGTCCAGAGCTCGGTGTGCTCATCTCATAAGCTATCCAACATACTCGTCTGACCTAGGTCTCAACCTACTGCCAACATCATTGTTGTCCACCTCTACGTAGGCGCATGCCTCTTTTCTGCTCCTACATGCCCATAAGGGTTCCTATATGGTCACCACTATCTTCGAAGAATAGGGAGCTATTCCTCACCCTCAACAGGCACGACCACCCAAGGTTGAGTCGCCAAAAGTACTAGGTCAAACCTAGATCATACTTCTCATGGGTATGCAAAACCTATATGCATGTCAAGTCACATACACACTTGCATGATTGACTATGATATCTAACTCATCATGTCATCTCTTCACTCTACTTAGGGTTAGGGTTAGCATCATCCTTAGAGGATGTGTTAGGTCTCTACCTATTCCTGGAGGCCTCTGACTTCAAGGCTAATTCTCTACTCATCCTCCTGACAAAAAGGCCTAACCTCAGTGCTCTCCTGAGGGCATGACAACACACTCCATGCAACCTAAGCATGCAACTAATCTTTAGTTTACGCTTAAACTATTAAACTTATGTCCATGACATCTTGTTTACATGCTTTTCATTAATTTGGTGGAGGATTCCTTAATCCTTAACGTACTTTCCCTGAACCCAAGAGGGTGGGGAAGAGAGATAAAACCCTAAAACCTAGAACCTTACTTGAATTAGGGTTGAGAAGGGATGAAATAGATGAAAGAATCCTAAAGGTATCTTATTTTGAGTCAGAACCTCCGACTTTGGCCAGACGATCACATAGTATCTAGGAGTCCTCCTAGACCGACTAGCGGGGTGGAGGAAAATATTGCCAGCCTCCAGATTGTGATCCCTTTCTAGACACCTCTGTCATCAAAAAATCCTCTAATAACTCCCTCGGGTTCTACATAGTTTGTAAAATTTAATAAGTATTAAGGATTAAATGAGAAACCATTGGCTCTGATACCAAATGTAACGACCCCGCCTCTCGGTAACCCCTAATCAAGAGAGACTAAGAGGTCAGAGGTGCTATCCCAATATTTCAGGATCCATTGTTTTACATTTAATCAAAAATAATGATCAAATTCTACTAATACTAAACTGAAAAGCTGGAATAAAATAAAACTTCTTGCATACCTTGTAAAATTCGGATTCTAGACTTCTATCCATAGAAAAATTCTATCTAACTAATCCTCCTTGAAAATGTCAATTTTATCTTCACAAATTTTGATTTACTATTTGTCCATTTTTATAATTGTACCTAAAACACTGACAAACAAAACATCACTTAGTATATTTCTATACTAGTATGTGGGGGACAATAAAAATTTCACAAATAGCTTATAGCAACCTAATTAAAGCAAATAATTGATTAACAATTCAAATTACACTTTTAATGTGACTTCTCAACCGCTTTTGCTCTAAACCCTAGATTACCCTCTCTTAGGGTTTTGTCCTTGAAAGGGACATAAGGCCACCTTCTCCATCCTGAGCTTGGTGCCTAGGGTCACCTCTCGAGGTGCCCAATGTTCTCCCCTCCAGGGCTTGACCAAATCATACCTTCCCTCTGGGGCTTGCTCTTGGAACATACATCAGGGTGGCATGTAGGTTTGAGAATACACATGCATATTTAATTGTGATACGCATAGGGACTTTATAGGATTGCATAATTGAAAATCCAACAGTTTAGGTTGCAATCAATCGAGAAACATTTGGGAAACACTGTGAAACTAAGGGAGAATATTCATAAAGTAACCACATACCTGTTCAGTAAAATCAACAAGCTAATAGTAATCCAAGAAAGTATCCATGCAAGCAATTCAATCCACACACACACAAGCAAGAATCCTGAAACATACATATAATCTATTTACTATTCACTTTATCATATTCTATTAATTTGAACTCGCTTCGTAGGGTTTCCTACTTCCTTTTAGTGTTTCATTAGGGTTCATCTTCATTATTGACACTAGAAACCCTAAAATAGAAAATTTAATCATAACCCTAACTAACTTGTTAAATCCTTTCTAATAGGATTAGGATCAACTCATAATTACACTATTCCATGGAATCTCGAATTAATAATGTTAATCACCCTTTGCACCCTAAATTAGTGTTTCTATGTGCATTATCATATATTCATGTGAAAAACCCTAAAACAAGAAAATCATTATCTAATATGAGGTTCAAATCTTACTTTGCCTCTCTACAGGTTACTAATACTTGAATTAACCCATTAAAGACCTTAGATCTGATTTGCAATGATAATTAGGGTTTTTAACCAAAGTTTATTGCATACATGATCAACTTAAGGCACTTTTGGAATTAGAAATGTATTCAGGTTTTAATAACATTTTTATTGGATTCCTTACATTTTTTGATCAAAATTCATATATTATATATTTCCATCGGAGCTACCAATCTTTTACTATGATTTTTGCAAAATAGCATACCTTCGAGCCAATTATTGGTTGCCACGTCAGCCCTTTCTTTCCCTTTTTCCAGCGAATCCCTTCCTTGGCTCGTGGATCTTGGCGCTGGATCTGTCTACCAGCAACCCAAACCCAACATCCCCTTCTCCTATGCCTTCCGCATCACGTGCGGGTTCCAGTCCCCTGTTGCTTTGTAGAAATAGGGTTTCAGGTCAACCCCACCGGCCGACCATTCTTCTCTGATTCAGATTAGCACGCCACCATGCCCAGCTCCGCCCTCACTCGACCAAACACATCACGCTCCTCTTGGAACCCTATTGAGGCCGCTGCATCTCCGAATGGGGGAAAGAATAGAGTAGAACTCGCCAGTGGGAACAGAGTATCCTGGCGCCACGATGACCTGCTTCGGCGTAACCTTACTTCTCCTCGACTCCGGAGAAAGACTCCTCGGGTCAAGGAAGCTCTTCCCTCCCCTCGTCAAAGAATTCTTGGGCCTTTTATAGACAAGATCTACCAATCGAGGTTCAAAAGAGTTTTAGTTCCACTATGATTGGGGAAACTCTCCATAGCGCACGAAACCAGGACATCAAAGGGACCATCTAGTCCGGTTTAACCTCCCGAAGTTGAATATCAACTTCCCCGGACTCCTAGTGGCATAGGGAGATAGATATATCAGATCAATGCCTCCTTTTATTATTCAATTTTCCCTATCTAACTCGAAGAGAAGCCACCATTGGATCAATGATCCAACGGCTATTGGGCCCCGTATAAGAACATAAATCCAAATCGAATTGTGACATTTAATGTTATCCTTTACACTTTAAGAAACTTACAAAATTCATATCTTCCAAACTATTTATCCTTTTAATCCCAAATTTTAGGGGAAAGTCCATAATGACTTAATCCACGTGTGTACCAGATTTAGGACCCAAACTCGAAAGTATAGGATACATTTCTTCATAAGAAAGTTACATATTAATAAGGCATATTTTATACATATTTTCTCTCTCTTATCTTTTTATATCATTTATTTGGATTCCTTTTACCATTAGAAACTATGTGGACTCTAAATATCATCCATGATGATTCCATTATCCATATTTCCACATATTTCTTATAATTTCATAATTATTTCAAATTTCCTTCTTAATAATGCATTATTTGATTTTATGTCTTTCTTATCCTATTATCTTTGCATCTTGGACTCCTTGGAACCCAATAAATCTTAAAGATACAAAATCCCTCCTTGATGGATAATTCTTAGCCTCCTAGATGCTTCCATATCTTTCTTTTCTCATTATCTTAGTTATTCCTTTATTAATTGATTCCTTTTCCTTTTTATTTCTTTTTTATTGTCATTGGGCCCAATAGCCAACAAGGCCAATGAAATAAAACACACAAGGCTATTTATCAAAGGAATCCGTTCAAGGGACATAATTCAGACAAAATACATAATCATACATTTATTGGGGAAATTGCATTTCCAACCGAAAGAACCCAAAAATTGGGGTTGTAATAGAATCCATCTTAGATCTGATGCCCTCAAAGCATTTCTCCGACTTTGGTCCTTCAATAGCATGTAGGTAGGTTGTTGGCTCATCATCTATGACAAATTCATCGTCTTCTTGAGTCACAATAGATCCAATTCTTCCAGGCTCAAGGAATGTCTTACTAGATCTAAGAGTTTCATCTTTCATAAGAGGAACTTGAGATTCCTCAATAGTTTGTGTCTCTCCTTGTTCCTTCTATACTTCTGTAGGTTTAATGTTTTCTTGTTGGTGTAGAACTTCTTCAAGTTCTACTTCTCTCCCACTATTTCCTTTGGAATCAAATTCCTTTAGAAGAATACAATAGTCCTAGAAATAAGAAAATTGTTGTCAGATGGAGTGTAAAAGTAGTATACAACAAAATAACACTTACTAAATTTGGGGCAAAGCTTTTCAAGAAGCTATTTTTCTTTCATAAGCTTCACATCCCCAACACATTATAAAAGATGAATCAGGACATTTCTCATGCCATATCTCATATGGCGTCTTTTGAACTAATTTAGACGGTAAGTTGATTAATGTGAACTCTTCTAGTTTCTAGAGCATGCCTCTAAAAGGAATTCGGAAGATCATCTAGACTTATTTATGGTCACACCATGACCAATAGCGTAGGATTCCTTATTTATGACACATCATTATGTTTCTGGTTGAGTCCACTGTGATACAGTATTGTGGTCTCACATAATGTTCTAAAACTTTTGATTTAAGTATTAAACACATCAATCATATTGAAGTGTTTTTAACACTGTAACCACCTATAACATTTGTTCTAAAAGGTTCACATATTAACTATGTATGAATTCTAATATATCACTCGCTTTCTCACTATTTCTAGTGAAAGGTGTTTTATTGTTTTGATCAATAAACAAGACTCGCATGTCCCTTCTTAGTTCAAAACCTTAAATAATCATCCTTACGGAATATAGAGATGTCTTTCACATTTACATGCCTTAGACAAAAATTCCATGGGTCTATTTTGTTTGAGTCATCAAGTCTTTTAATATTTACATTATATACACTTGTCTCTAGAATTATCGAGTATAGGTTATGAGACATTGGGTAACTGCGATAAAAGATTTTATATTTAAAATAAAACATCAATCATTCATTATATGAAATTTAAATCCACTCTTATACAAACATGATACAATGATGTTTTCTATTAAAGGTAGTGTCATAACAACAATTCACTAATTCCATTACAAGCTTGTTGAGCTGAGATAAATGATAGGCTCCAACTAAATTAGCAAAAATTCTTACTTCGTCCAGTTTCACCTCATCTTGCTTACTTCTTTTTGGGTCTTGTACATAAAAACATATGTGAGATCCTCATTTAGTATCCAATACCTAATATGATGAAGTAGGCATATTTATCTCAATAATGTATATACCTGAAGTGGATGTCTCCATCTCTTGATTCTTCTTCCTAAGAATTCTTCTATGTAAAGAGGGAAAATTCCTTTTACAATATCCAGGATAGTGGTAGTGGTGGAAATTCTCTTCCTTACTCCTGACTTTGCTTTAAGTGTAGAAACTTGGGTTTTTGTCTATCCTTACACTCTTCTGGGACTTTCCTTTTCCCTTAGACTTTTCCTTTCCTCTGTTGATCATCATCACAAATCTAGGATTGTCCTTCCTCATTTATGCCTCAGAAGTTATCAACATGCCAAGAGACTCAGATAGTGGTTTAGAAAAACTGTTTATGTTCTAGTTCATGAAAAATTGTCTATATGATTCAGGCAATGATTGCACAATCACATCCTGGGAAACTCTTGTCCAAAAGGAAATCTTAGTCTCTCCATTTTTTCCACACACCCAATCAATTTGAGAACATTGGGCCCTACTAAACAATGCCTTTGTGATATCATATCTCTCTTGTCTTAACTGATCCTAGAAAATATGCTTGAGATGTGTTACCATCTTGATAAATTTCATGTTCTCATGTTGTCTCTATAGCTCATAGTTCATTGAGCATAGCAACAAACATTTGACATCTACGTCATCCTCAGAATGCTTCTTGTAAGAATCCCTTGCATCCTACGGGATGGTTGGAGTGGGTTCCTCTGGCTCTGGTGTCTCCAGGACATAGATCTTGCACTCTTGATTCTCCAAGTCCTAAACTAGTCATGGAAGTTGTTCCTATTTAGTTTTTCCTTCTCAAGGACCAGTCACAAGGAAAACATGTTAGGTGTTTGCCATTTGCTTATATAATAGAAAATTTGCATTTTATTAAACAACTTTTGATTTTATTTGAAATATTGATGATATTAATTAGTATTTTAAGTAATTTTTTCTCCCACTATTTTGTTGCAATTGATAACTGTCACTATCAATTTGGAAAATTACAGTGTATAATATTCACGTGTGCCAAGATCCAAAATAATTGAATTATTACCAACCAATTTTGGCTCCCATAACCAATTACTAAGGTAGGAAACATTTTCCAATTGCATCCAATGAAATAATTTGATAGATGGTATGCACAACACCTTGTCATAATCCATCTGTAGGCTTCTAGGCACTTAACCCTTTTAAGGTCACATAGTTAAGCCTGACCCAAAGGGAAACATGATAGAAATGCACCCTGCTTTAGTAGAGCCACATAACTACCAACACAATTCCACGAGATAGACATCACACCATGCTAGGGCATGCCCATGCTTGATCAATCAAGATTTTCATTTGTGTGCTTATGGAAAGCATATAATACTTAATATTTATTGAGGGATATAATCTACTACTACATATACATATCCAATGACCACATAATTATATTATATATCATTTACATAATATATCCACAAATGAAACATGCAATTATAAATATATTAGCAAAAGGTTTGGCCATACTAATATAATTATTTGGATCCAAAAAAAATTTCTATCCATCTAAGGTCATATACATCATATGTGTCCACCTATATTTGAACTTCTTGTGTAGGGAACATGTCGACCGATTGATTGGACCATCGAGTCAATTGGTTCATCCTCCACTTGATCAGATGGTCTCCGTCAGTCGATCAACCGATTCCTAGATCAAGAAGTTGGTTGAACTCCTCTAGTCATTCGGTTGAGCCTCTAATCCATTGGTTGGCTCTTGCTGTCCTCCAGTTGACCGACTCAAATTCTAGTCAGTCGACTCGCCTGGTCAAAATGCCTTCTTCTTGCCAAAAACAAAACTAAATTTCATCCTATCTATACATTCCATTTTGTAAGGAGAATATCTTGAGTTATATTCGAGGGGAGTACAGGGGGTTAAGCATTAATTACATTTGGATAAGAAAGAGGAAGACCTGATATGCAAACTAAATTTATTAGATAGGAAATAAATCATCAGACCACACAAGCATCCAAGGGGTATTGGCTATAATCTCGCATACATCCATCAACAAAACCATTTTAGAGAGACACATATGGATTGCATATATATCATATTATGTATATGTATTGGATCTAAAGGACATTCTCTAGTGTATATGTTATTTAATCAGATATGCACATCAACCATTTAGATGTTTGCATCGTATGCAACAAAATAAATGATAAATCTAAATATGATCTTATCGATTTAAATCTTAATATACTATAAATTGGCGTGTCTCTGATACCATTGTAGGAAAATATGGTATTAGAGTAAGAAGCCAAAACAAAAAAAATCTACCCATATTTTCCTTAACCAATAAACTACGTCTATACTGACATATCTAGGAAATGGGATGCAATATATACCTTGTCCTCGAGTAAGTCCATCTACTATTCTTATGGAGAGATATTCTTCCTTCTCAAGTAGCACACTGAAGACAACTGTAGACATCCTCCTAGTGTAACACACATAGATGGTAGTTGATGACATCATCCTAGTGTGGCAACAAAAGGTTCCATGTCTCTACGTAGTCCACACAGACCACTGGGAACTCCAAGGTGTGCTACAAAATCCTAAAAAAATGAGTTTTCCTTTTGTTTTCCAACGTGCTAGCGTCGACTTACTTTCCCATAGCTATCTCCCTCTTTTGGGTAAGACGTCTAGGCTCTCCCATACTTCACTAGAACTATGAGATGAGGAGTTTTGAGACAGTCTGTTGACTTCCTCTCTAGATTTTTTGTCTGTTGTGTGTCTTGATCCTTGGCCATCCCCACCATATATAGGAGTATACGAGATAGGGTTTCTAAAATCTAGGGGATACAAATTTTATGGTTTGACAGCTGTTGTGTGTGGCAAGTCGGTCGACTAGAACATCCAATCAATCAATTGGATTGTCCAGACTTCCGCTTAGATTGCAGTCAGAGGTACAATAATATTGTATTTTAATGTGATGATTAATGCACATCATTACACATTCACTAATCATTTGACCCAGTCAAATTGGTCCTTTGACCCAGTCAAACTGGCTATTTTATATCTAGTCGGTCGACTGGACATTTCAGTCGATCAAACTCGATATTTTGACCATATGTTAGGAACCCACTTCAGTCAGTTGGTTGGACACTACAACTAGTCGACTTATTGGTTCCACCAGCCAGGGTTAGCAAGGTCAAGTTAGTCTACTACACACTCTAGTTAATTGACTGCCACACCAATCGGTCAATTGGACATTCCAATTGGTCAACTGGCAACTAGTTTGTATAAATTGATTATCTACACACTTTTCATACCAAGTTAAATCTTATCCATGAGTAAACTACTATTCCAAGTGCATTCTATGCGTGTAACCATATAGATACCATATTGCATTGGTAGTGTAGTCCATAACCATTATGACTACACAAGTAATTAGTGGTATTTAGCAACACATCATTGCTACCCAAGTAATTGGAAGGTTAGAGAACAACTTCAACCTACAATCAATGATTAGTGTTAACATTATCAAATAGTTCCTTTGTCTCTGATATCCCCATGGAATCTGAGGCTTGGAATTGTCATCATGTTAATACTCAATCTATGTTTCTTGTACCAAAAAAGACCATTGAGATACAGTGAGTTCACATATCATATATTGACTCACATGAGCATGGCCATGCATTTCTCAACCTCGCTTATCAAGGTCCCAAGATATCAAATTTCCATAGGAGCAACAAATCCCATCTACATTGCTCATAGTCAAACCCCATGCCTCACAATGTACCTAATCACCATCTTTATGGAAACCCTTATTCAAGATCACGCTAGATGGTGTCAAAGTTTATCAAACGACATATGATTATTGTAGGGACTTAAGGTCTAAGGACCAAATCACCACTATTACTTTGAGAGATGATTCTAACTAGCATTTCATGGTTTCCATGTATCACTCACAAGGTGGGTTTGTTCGGTACACTATTCTCTAACATGTACCTATGTGTTTGACTTGATGTCCAATATCATGACTAACGAGACTCTATCATCAATCAAGACACATTGAAGTCTTATGTATAGTTGTAATCTATTTTTATTCCATAATAGTAATCAACCATGGACATAACAAGAATGTACTCACGCTTATCATACATATGATCTTATTCTTCAGGTCCTCAATCTGAAGACATATGTCATTGAGTAACATCATTCTTTAGACATCTATTATGGTTGTATCATTTTCTCATAACTGAGACAAGTATAATAGACAATCACATTTATTAATGTTATCAAATCAAATATATGATGACACATGCAATCATCAAATGATTTTCTCTATGGTCATATATACCAAAATATCACCCCTCCACCCCTATTTACATATCTTATTTCACAAAAAGGAGGGTACACGTTTCTACACATCTCATATAAAAGATTGAGATTTATAAGAGAGTGAATGAACATTCTAGAAACTCAATACATGTAACTAGTTAGAATTGTATAGAATTTTCTTGATTGGGACAGAGAGAGAGATAGTTGAATATTATTATAGTAAAGTGAGTTAACTTTGATATGGGGTATATATTTAGGATCTGATTCTAAAACCACTCAACTCCGTCATCATGGCTAAGATCTGATCAATGTGATTTTTGGCATGCCCACTCCCATGAAGCTTGGCTTCCCATATCATGGTCCTTGTACCTCGATGGCCTATTAGCAAATTCAATGGCCACCACCTCCTATGGACCGTCTTGAGTTGAACATGAATGTTGTTGATTATGTCTTTCATGTGGGTGTCCCTATGATAAAGAGCATCTCGCTTCTCTACCGTATGCCCTTTGCCAACACCCTACATGCTACCCTACGATAAGTGGATTATTTTCCTTACTCCATCAATGCTTGGGTTCATCTTTCACTACTCCATGCATGTGATCTCTACCACTTCTCTCATGAGTCTACTAAAAAATACTAAACACAAAAGTGTGTCTCACTTGGACAATTTTTTGTGCCTAAGGCTATGGAAATATGGAATTTAGGAACTAATGGTATCCTACAACTCCTTGCTTGTGTCTTGACCCACCATCATTCTTTTATATGTGAAAAATTTGTTGAGGCCAAAGTTTCCTGTGCCAAAACAAGAATCAAGGATGATCGATTTTCTACTTCTATACAAGTACTATGCTCTAGAAGAATTGTCCACTCGAACTCTGCTACTCATTTGAAGCTTGAATAAAACACCCCAACCTCACCTCTTATGGTGTATCATGTGTTAGATATTTCTCACTCTACCTTTATTGCTTCTAGTGTTATGGTTGAAGGGGAAATCATATCCTTCCATAAAGAGACATCTTGTGTATGTGATGGCCTCCACAAACAACACATTCTTGACTCTATGGGTGGAGTAGTGATGGAAATTAAATAATTCTAATGTTGTCTCAACTTTGGGCCATCATTGACTAGCCAGCCATTGTACTGCCTCCATATCATTATATGTTGTTAGTTCCCCTGATGTATGCATATTCATCCATGTTTTAGTTGCATTTTCAACATAGTTTTGCGTTCATTTTCTTCATTTTTACCTTATAACTAGATTTTATTTAGGCTTTCTTAGTTTAATATTAATTTGTAGGAATTTGATCTAACTCCTTGGTTTTCATGAATGTTTTGAGATTCATATCTTACACACCAGTGTAGGATTAGGTGGTCCCACTAACCAACTAGTGGACACAAGAATGTTTTCAGAAGTACACCAAATTTTCATTGATTTGTCCCTTCAACAGTTGATGGTCTTCATCACTTGGAGCTTCATCAACATTGGACATACTCCATAGACCAATAGTACTTCCCGGGGGTGGGTTAATCTTATACTAGAGTCTTGTCATTTCATTTAAACTCTACCTTTCCATTGGTTCAATAATGGTGGAAAGTTCTTGTCAATAATCAATGGTGATCCAACACTCACCTATTGATGGTTGTCTTCCAATGGAATTCCAACAAACATGTCTATCAGTGGAATTCCTACACTCACCTACCTATGGTTATATTTTGATGGAAGGCCAGCGTGCTTCAACCAACAAAAACTTTGTCTATTTGCCTACTGATAAAACTCCAACATCTGATCACACCTAAAAGAGAGGAATTGTAGAGCCCATGGAAAAAGGGTAAGGGATAAATTTCAATTTTTTGATGAGTTTGTTAATAGCTTATGTCGGTTTTGTAAAGCTAACATGGGAACCCTTGTGAGGGTCAAGCCGGAGGTTAGGTTGATGTGGGGTCTTTGATGACCTTGTACCGTATACGGGGTGTTCACCTCTATACTCTTTTTCGGGTTCTAGTAATATTTTACCTTATCCAAAAAAAAACTCCAACATCTGACTTCTGATGGAATCTTTGCACCTTCCCTATGATGGAATTTTGGTTCTCAAACTGACTCAAAATCTGCATGCATCTACCTATAGGGTTCCTATTGTTTTGTGTACTGATGAAAATTTTGAACACTATGAGACTCTAGTCTTCCATTCATATACATCCTTTTGCATACATGGTGGCTAAAAACTTAACAAAACATGAAGGGTTTTACAAACCCTAGTAGAGTTCTACAAATACAAAACCATGTCCACCATAGAATATGATACAATTTCGACATTGCCAATCTACTAAAATCAATTTTTAGCATCCATCTCCATTTTCCATAGACTAATTTCAACATTGGATAACACCTTAATCTCTACTTCCACCAAGCATCTAAGGTTTTGAACTCAAAAGAGGCTACTCCAGTGGTGCTTATTTCTCATTGGCTAATGGGTTCTTCCCACATCAACCTACGTCTCCTTTCTTATAGAAGATTGATCTTAGCAGTGTATGGTAGATGAAGCCCTAGATCTTATCTAACAAATGTAAAGGAGTGATCTTTATATTTTATCAACTATCATCATCCCTAACCTCAAATATGTGCATCTAAACACCACAACTGCTTCTTACTTATTTACTATGATGATGGATTTCTTCCCTTCTTCCCTTGTTAATCTCATTGCTACTCTGATGAGTGAGTAGTCCTCTCACAAGGGTGTGAAAAGTATCTCCACTACCAAATTTTTCTCTTCTCTAATGATGTTATGTTTGTATGAATATCTCTTGTTATGGATCAATTTTTATAGAGCAATTCTTCTTTGGGCATTTTTTTGCATGTTGATCAAATTTCAAATGTAGACAACTTTGACCTAAGATCTAGAATATCATTTGGAGAAGGTAAAGTATTACTAAATCACCAAAAGAGTATAGGAAGGAAACACCATCATATACTGTACAAGTGGTTATAAAACAAAATCCCACTGAGCCAGGATCTCACCACTGACTCCTCTCACAATTTTAGGACATGCTTTAAGCACCATCCTAAGATGTGTAACTAAGTTATCAAATAAAACAAGAGTGTCAATCTTCCCCTTCCCATGCAATCTATAATTTCGTTCTTGCCAAATCATAAATCATAAAGCAATGAGGCATACACCCACAAACGGTCTAGAGCCATGGTTGTGCTCAGTCTTCTCCAAATCCTACAACACGCCATCGAATAGGGTGGTGGGCGGAGAGTAGACCCAACCCATTTTCAACCAGAACCAGAACTACAAGTACCTAGTATAGCTGCACTAAAAAAATAGATGATTATGTGTCTCCGCCTCAGTGCTGCATAACCCGCAGATGGGATTAGCGTTGAGGCCCCAGCTAATTAACCTATCAAACATTGAAAGTCTGCTCATGATTGCTCTGTACGTGCAACAACTCCACCTTGGAATGTGCCCCTGATTCCATAGAAGGTGTAACCAAGGCACAACCAGGGTATGAGAATGCGGTAGAGCCCAAGGAACGGAATCCGCGTCCCTTAGTGTCCATCCATCCAATAAAGGGGTGTAATCAGCAGCAACCAAAGTCCAGACCCTACACATTACCAACCACAATCTTGAGGCGTTTTTATCAGTAACATGTAGGCTACACCCGTAGCGTTCCCGCATCCATCTAGTCCAGGCAAAATCACCCCTAACAAAGGCATCAAATCTCTTCACTGTTGCCACATGGGCAAGAGCAGTTAGATCAGTCAGGTTGAGACCTCCCTCCTCGAACTTCCTTGCTATGGTAGGACATCCCACAACGTGCCATTTACCTCCCCAGATGAAGGATTCCATGATAGTACACATCTTGTTCAACACAAAAGGCGGGATTTCAGCTTGTTGGCACCAGAACCTGATCAAGCCCTCCAAAATAGATCTGACTAAAACAAGCCTGCCAGCCAGGGACATGTTGATCCCTGTCCATCTAGAGACCCTATCTCTAAGAGCATCTATGCACATGTCAAAATCCTTGCCTTTGGCTTTTCCACCACTCAGTGGGATCCCAAGGTATTTCATCAGAAACATACCTTCCGAAAGACCCACTGCCTCTTTAAGCCTACCTTTCCTAGAATCACATGATCTAGAAAGGAAAACTCTAGATTTAATATCACTGAGGTTAAGGCTCGTGCAATCCCCAAACCTCTTCATAAGCCTTTGAAAGCCTCTAAGAGATTTGCTAGTACCCGTTAGAAAGAAAAGTACATTATAGGCAAATATCATGTGTGACATCACCCTACACCCTCCTTATCTAAAAGTTGGAAACTGGTTACTTCCTTTAGACTCATCAGCCATACAAGTCAATGTCTCCATGACCAAAGTAAATAGGATAGGAGACAATGGGTCCCCCTGTCTAAGCCCATTGGAAGCTTTAAACATTCCATAGGGAAACCCATTCACCAGAACAAAAAAAGAAGTCGTGGTCACACACTATTCGATAATCTTAATCCACCTGCTACTGAAGCCCATAGCCCTCATCATTGACCATAGAGACTCCCACCTTATATTATCATAGTCTTTGGCCAAATCCAATTTGATGCAAGCCTTCTTCGAACTATTCTTAATGCCGAAATCAAGCATGAACTCAACAGCAAGAAGGGCACTATCCGCAATCCTTCTCCCTTTGATGAAGGTTGTCTGGTTAGGTGAGATAATCTCAGGCAGAACCTTTTTCAGTCTGTTACCCAACAACTTCACAATAATCTTGTACACCACCGAGCAGCACACAATAGGTCTCAAATCCCCCAAGGATTCCAAAATGGTTTTCTTCCGAATCAATCTAATAAAGGCGTGATTCGTACGCCTTAGCATTTTTCCCTACCAGGAACCACCTTACTGCTCTACAAATGACATCTTTGACAATGGTCCACATAGCCTAAAAAAACTGAGCATTGAAGCCATCCGACCACAGTTCTTTCAAAGGCCCAATACTAAATAGTACCTCTTTAATCTCAGACTCAGTAGTAGGTCCAGTTAACATGATGCTCATGGCTGCCGTAACTTTGGTCGTCAGCATCGTGCACCCAACAACATTAAACATGTGCTATTTATTGTACAGGTTGGTGAAGTAGCAAACAACCTCAACACCCACCTTCGCATGTGTATTAGCACTAGTGCCATCACTCTTCAACAATGTATGCACAACATCTCTCATTTGGTTTCTCTTCACAACAATGTGATAGATCTTCGTATTTCTATCGCCATCTCTAATCTATTGTCTCAAGGTCAATTAGGTCAATGTTGACTCACATCTAAATTGACTAAACCCGTGTTTTTATGATGACTAACCATTCCACATATTAGTGTCTATTGTCTCCACTTGAGTGATTTCAGATTAGGTATAGACACACTCAAAATGCACTAACTTGCGCATATCAAATTGGAGAAAAGACAAGTCAAAGTTAATACAAGTGCATCTTTTTGTAATATGATGTAAATCCATTAGAATCATGTTGTAAATAACTTGCAATCATTGTATGACTTGTAATTAAGCTTGGAAAAAATCAGGAGCACTTAGATCGAATGTTTAAGCACTCAAAATGCATTTTCTAAAATTCACATTAGGTTGTTCAACGGTCGAGTTCTGTGAGTTGCAAACTCGACCGATCCTGATTGGATCTTGAAAATGAATTTTGATCAGTCAAGTTTACACTTCATAGAACTCAACCGATGGATTACCTGATCAATTTGATTTTCATTGGTCAGTCAAGTTTCCCAAGACAAACTCGAACGATGGTTTGAATATTGGCTTTGACTTTTACTCTATCGGTTGAGTTACCCTTATAGAAACTCGACCGACTGCACTGTACAGAAAAGTGCAGAAAAGTGCTTCTAGTGTTCCCAAAGGCTAAGAGGCATCCCCAACTATAAATAGGACCCCTTGGGCTTCATTCTAAGGTAGAACATTCAATGCAAAACTCTATGCGAGGTTCCTATTCTATAGTTGAGTGCTTCCTACAACCTCCTCTCTCTCTCTAAGATTAATCACTTGCTACATCCATTAGAGTGAGTATGAGATTTGTAAGAGAGCTCGTCCTACATGTATATCTTGTGAGGCTCTCACTTCCACCACCTCCCTTTCTCTCTTTTTTATCATGAAGATGAAGGTTCTCTCTCTTGGCTAAGAGAGGTGAAGAAGAACAAGGGAAGGCGTCCCTTGGTGAAGATCAAGGTTGAAGACTTGGAGCAGGAGTGGGTAAGCCCTTGGTGAAGGCAGAAGACTCCTTGCTCAAGTGGGTAAGTCCTTGGTGGAAGCTTCTCCGAGTGAATGTGAAGTCAAAGGTGGAAGATCCAAGAAGAGTGGGTAATTCCTTGAAGGCTGAAGACTTGTATAAGAGTAGGTAAGTCCTTGAAAGAAGGCAGAAGACTCCTTGCAAAGTGGGTAAGTCCTTGGTAAAGTTGAAGAATGTTTGTATTAGATAGGTAAGTCCTTTGGTGGTCATGTATTGTATCTCTTATAATGAATATAATGAAGATGCAACGTTAAGAAATCCTAGAGGTTGACCTATCTAGGTAGTGGACTGACTCACTTCTAGTTTGAAGTGTGGAACCACTCTAAATAGTCTGTCAATTGGTGTATGTTTAATCTTTATATCCCTTGCTATGCATATTTTAGTTGCACTCAAACTTCCTATTTAGAAATCTTATTTTGTGATAAATCTAGAAGCTCTAATGAATTTTGTTTAAGTACATTTAGCTCTGTTCACCCCCCTCTAGAGCATCCAATCACCCATCTAGGATCTAAAAATTGGTATCAGATTGGGATTCTCCAAGCATACTTCAACAAGTAGGAGAATATGGGTGACTACCAAGGAGGGAGATACTTGATCAGCCTACCAATCTTTGATGGGAGCAATTTCCTCTAATGGAGAAGCAGGCTTCAATTGTACATCCAAGGATCAAGTCTTGAGACGTGGCAAATGGTGAACAACTCATACATGCTACCAAAGACAAAGATTGAAGAATGGGATAAAGCTACCTTGAAGAAAGTAACCTTCAATGCTAGAGCCATGCACATCCTATATACCTCCATGACCCCCACTGAGTTCAACCAGATTATTCATGTGAAACAACCTATTAAGTATGGAGAAAGCTATGCATCACTTATGATGGGACAAATTAAGTGAAGAAAAACAAAGTCTACATGATCAAAGGGCTGCTTGAGAACTTCAAGATGGGAAAGGAGGAAAGGATAGCCAACATGTACTCAAGGATCAACACCACTGTAAATGGTCTTGCGGTTCTAGGTCATCCTATGTCTAGAGGAGAGATCAACTCAAAGATCCTTAGAACTCTTCCCAAGAGGTGGGAACCCCAAGGTGACTTCCATTGAAGAAGCAAGGTCTCTGAATGATGACCCTATTGAAGAGCTCATTGGAAATCTACAAGCACATGAAGTCACAATTGACAAAAGAGAAGAAGTTGAAAGAAAAGAGAAGAAAGAGCTAAAGAGAATGAAGAAGGCTGAAATGAAGGCTCAAATTGAAGCTATCATGGAACAAGTCTCTCAATCCTCTCATGTTTAGGAAGATGCCATGTACTCCAAGGGTAAACTCTACAAAGGCAAGTCCTCCTCCATCCAGTGCTTCACATGTGGAAAGAAGGGTCACTACAAGGAAGATTGCCCATAAGGCAAAAAGACCCATCTTCATAAGAGAAGAGAAGAGAAGAGAAGTACAATAAGAAGGATAAATGGCACTCAAGATCAAGTGACTCCTCCAACTCAAGGTTAAGTGGCTCCTCCAACTCAAGCTCAAGTGAAGATTCAAGTGAAGATTCAAGTGAAGGATCAAGATCAAGCTCTAGTGATGAAGGAGAATGCCATTTTTCTCTTATGGCATCAAAAAGCAAGGACTCAAGTGAGGTAAATCTAAACTCCGTAGATAAAAAATCTTTGATTGCTATTATTCATGATACTTGTGCCTCTCATAAGTCTTATAAAAGGAAAAAGAAAAAGCTAGCTATAATTGTTGATAATATGCATGTAGAACTAGATGATCTTGAACATGCTAATTATTATTTGCTTGTTGATAAAAATGCTTGTCTTAGCCAAGTAGACTCTCTTAAACTTGAAAATGCTAGTTTTCTTGATAATATTATATTTCTAGAAGCTCAACCTCTTATGCCTAGTTCTAATGAAGAGCATACTTTAATTGTTGATTCTCTCATGCATGATATTGATGTTCTTAAATCTAAAAACAAGGACAAAGATTATGTTTTGCAAGGATTTGAATCTAAAAATGGTGTTTATCTTTCTAAGATTGCTTTGCTTGAAACAAAAAATGCCTCCTTGCTTGCTAAAATCAATGTGCAAGAATCTTATTGTAGTTCTACTAGTAAAGAGAATGATGTTTCTTCTCTTCATAGTGATAGAGATTCTTATTTAACTAAAGCTCTTTGCTGAGAAAATGATCTTTTGCATTCTAGAGATAATATCAATCATTTGTCTTCTACTTTTCTTTCTCTTAAGCATGATAATGACAGTTTGAGATCTTCTTTGCAAAGATTCTTAGTTGGTAAGAAGAGCCTTAATGATATCCCACACCATACTACCAAACAAATTGGTAGACATGGTTTGGGGTATGATGGTAGTCAAAGGAACAACAAAGGTAAAGGACCTCCAATATTCCATGGAGAATCCTCTAGTTCCAAGACTATGGGCACATGCAACTATTTCAATGAAATTGGTCATTATTCTACTTGTTGTCCTTTTAGGAAAGCACCCAAGAGCAATAGGACTTGGGTTGATAAACTAACCCCTCCGGACCCAAAAACATGATTGGGGACCATTTCATCTTTCTTCTTGTAGGTACTTGCAAATGGGTTGACTTGAGCTATTGAAATTGCAAATGGACTTGTCAATCCACATGAAAGAAGAAAGGTGAGATGTGTAGAGGGTGACAACAAATGGAAAAAGGAATGGTAAGAACAAAGGTAAATGTTTTCCTGCTTATAACCAATCCTAACTTGTTTTTTCAAAATGGTGTGCACTATGAATATAGTTTTTGAGTCAAAAGTGGTATTTTGTGATTTTCTTCACACTCTTGCTCAAATACTATTTCTTATGCTTCTATAGTGCATTACCAACTTGCTTAGACATGTTTGGATATGGTTTGTATTTTTAGCATGCCTTTAAATATGTTTTTATGAATTATATGTGCTTTTTGACAACAACTCTGTCATCGAGTTTGTCCTATTTGAAACTCGACCGATAGGCACCAATGGGTGTTGCCAACAGCTGTCATCAGTCGAGTTGTCAATACACAGAACTCGACCGATAACACTATGCATAGAATATACATTTGGCTTATCGAATGAGAATTTCCCTCTCAACTAGATTTTTTCAACCAATTGCCTTATTCTTTGGCACTCTCATTTGGTACCTTTATATATGCATATTGCCATGTTCTAAATTTCCTATCTTGCTTACAACTCTATCTCTCTAATTGCTCTAAATTGGTATATCTGTATCTTGCAATTACTTGCTTTGAGTTGTTTTGCAGATTTTGATGATGATCTCTTTGGATCTCTTGGTTGTGTATAAAAATTGCTTCCGTTGTACTCTAACTTGCTACATCTATATAGGTGTATATCTTGTGTTGATACAACCTTGAGGTTCTTAGTGGTGATCATCTTTTGGTAATGATGCATATTTGTTAGTGAGTTATATCCTTCCATGCTTCTCAAATTTCTTATCACTTTGTTTAGATATAACTCTACATCTACTCATAGCTTGATCTATCTTGTGTATCTTTTAGTATCTCTTACTTTGATCTAGATCCTACTGGTAGTCCTAACTTGTGATAATTTCTACTAGTAGTTCATATACATATGGTTCTAACATTGTTTATAATTGGTATCTTTGCTCATCTATATGGTATGCTTGCATCTTGCCTCATACATGCTCAATCTTATTCCTTGAATTGCATATCTACTATCTTGAGTTGCTTGCATAACATTGTGATGCATGGTACATAGATCTACATTATATGTAGAAATTGGAGTATTTTTGGATTTTATGTAGATTTTGCTCCAGTTTCATTTTTTAGTGCAAGACTAGTGTTCTTTATGCAGAAATGACCTTCTGAGAAAGGCTCATCACTTTTCCATGAGCCCTAATACTTTTTGGGCAAATTCTGTCATCTTGAGGGTCAAGATTGCATTTTATTGTTTTTCTGCAGCACTTCATCTTGCTTTTTGGGTTGTTCAAGTGCATGCTTTAACTTGCTTTTATTCTATGCTTGGACAAGTCCCTATCTGTGCTCTTCTACTCTCCCTATATAACTTATTGTCATCTCCTTTCCTTTAACAAGTGGTGTTTCTTATTTCTTCATACCCCCACCTTTTTGAAATGACGAAGGGGGAGAAAGGTATGTCTTCTTTTGACAAACAGGGAGAAGCCATGTCTTACATGAAGAAGAGAAGTATGTCCATGTAAAGGGGAGAAGGTAAATCAGAGAAGACATATATGCATAGAACATATATGAGTAGAAGACATAGTATTCTATAAATGTTATGAAAGCTAACCATGCAGGAGAAATAGCATCAATTGAGGGGGAGTATGAGAACTCCATGCACATCAATTGAGGGGGAGCATATGAGCTCAATCATATTGAAACCCCTAGTTTTCTCCGAAGGTATGATTTTACTTAAAAGCTTTCAATACATTTATGGAATGGTTTGTCATCTTCAAAAAGGGGGAGAATGTTGACTCAAGGTCAATTAGGTCAATGTTGACTCACGTCTAAAATGACTAAACCCTTGTTTTGATGATGGCTAACCATTCCACATATTGGTGTCTAATGTCTCTACTTGAGTGATTCCAGATTAGGTATAGACACACTCCAAATGCCCTAAGTTGCGCATATCAAATTGGAGAAAAGACAAGTCAAAGTCAATACAAGTGCATATTTTTGTAATATGATATAAATGCATTAGAATCATGTTGTAAATAACTTGTAATGATTGTATGACTTGTAATTAAGCTTGGAAAAAATCGGGATCACTTAGATCAAATGTTTAAGCACTCAAAAGCCATTTTCCAAAATTCACATCAGGTTATTAATCAATCGGGTTCTACGAGTTGCAAACTCGACCGATCCTGATTGGATCTTGAAAATGACTTTTGATCAGTCGAGTTTACACTTCAAGAACTCAACCGATAGAGGTCATGACCAATTTGATTTTCATTGGTCAGTCGAGTTTCCCCAGGACAAACTCGATTGATGGTCTGAATATCGACTTTGTTTTTTACTCTATCGGTTGAGTTACACTTATAGAAACTCGACTGATTGCACTATACAGAAAAGTGCAGAAAAGTGCTTCTAGCCGTTGTGGAGTTTCAACAAGTGAAAATATATCTGTTGCAAGCCACAAAACGGCTAGTTTTTGTTCTCAAGTATTCTCAAAGGCTAAGAGGCATACCCAACTATAAAAGGACCCCTTGGGATTCATTCCAAGGTGGAGCATTCAATGCAAAACTCTATGTGAGGTTCCTATTCTGTAGTTGAGTGCTTCCTACAACCTCCACTCTCTCTAAGCTTAATCACATGCTACATCCTATAGAGTGAGTAGGAGATTTGTAAGAGATCTCATCCTACATGTATATCTT
Organism: Alisma plantago-aquatica; assembly: GCA_963693085.1. NCBI lineage: Eukaryota > Viridiplantae > Streptophyta > Magnoliopsida > Alismatales > Alismataceae > Alisma > Alisma plantago-aquatica. The sequence continues at coordinate 280,383,068 of OY856413.1, read as the reverse complement.
GTTAGGCTCTCACTTCCACCACCTCCCTTTCTCTCTTTTCAATCAAGAAGATGAAGGTTCTCTCTCTTGGCTAAGAGAGGTGAAGAAAAACAAGGGAAGATGTCCCTTGGTGAAGATCAAGGTTGAAGACTTTGAGGAAGAGTGGGTAAGCCTTTGGTGAAGGTAGAAGACTCCTTGGTCGAGTGGGTTAGTCCTTGGTGGAAGATTCTCTGAGTGAAGGTGAAGTCAAAGGCGGAAGATCCAAGAAGAGTGGGTAATTCCTTGAAGGCTGAAGACGTGTGCAAGAGTAGGTAAGTCCTTGGAAGAAGGCGGAAGACTCCTTGCAAAGTGGGTAAGTCCTTGGTAAGGTTGAAGACTCTTTTTATTGGATAGGTAAGTCCTTTGGTGGTCATGTATTGTATCTCTTATAATGAATATAATGAATATGCAAGGTTAAGAAATCCTAGAGGTTGACCTCTCTAGGTAGTGGACTGAGTCACTTCTAGTTTGAAGTGTGGAACCACTTTAAATAGCTTGTCAATTGGTGTATGTTCAATCTCTCTCTCCCTTGCTATGCATGTTTTAGTTTCTCTCAAACTTCCTATTTAGAAAACTTATTTTGTGATATATCTTGAAGGTCTAATGAATTTTATTTAAGTGCATTGAACTCTATTCACCCCCCTCTAGAGCATCAAATCACCCATCTAGGATCCAACAATTGGTATTAGAGTGGGCTTCTCCAAGCATACTTCAACAAGTAGGAGAAGATGGGTGACTACCAAGGAGGGATATACTTGATCATCCTACCAATATTTGATGGAAGCAATTTCCTCTATTAGAGAAGAAGGCTTCAATTCTACATCCACAGATCAAGTCTTGAGATGTGGGAAATGATGAACCGCCCATACATACTACCAAAGACAAAGATTGAAGAATGGGATGAAGCTACCTTGAAGAAAGCAACCTTAAAGTATAGAGCCATGCACATCCTATATGCCTCCATGACCCCCACCGAGTTCAATCAGATTTCTTCATGTGAAACAACCTTTGAAGTATGGAGAAATATATGCATCACTTATGAGGGGACAGATCAAGTGAAGGAAAGCAAAGTCTACATGCTCAAAGGGCTGATTGAGAACTTCAAGATGGGAAAGGAAGAAAGGATAGCCAACATTTACTCAAGGCTCAACACCATTGTGAATGGTTTTGTAGTTCTAGGTCATCCTATGTCTAGAGGAGAGATCAACTCAAAGATCCTTAGAACTCTTGACAAGAGGTGGGAACCCAAGGTGACTTCCATTGAAGAAGTAATGTCTCTTAATGTTGTCCCTATTGCAGATCTCATTGGAAATCTATAATCACATGAAGTCACACTTGACAAAAGAGAAGAAGTTGAAATACAAGAGAAGAAAGAGCTAAAGAGAATGAAGAAGGCTGAAATGAAGGCTAAAATTGAAGCTATCATGGAAAAAGTCTCTACATCCTCTCATTTTGAAGAAGATGCAATGTACTCCAAGGGTAAACTCTACAAAGGCAAGTCCTACTCCATCTGGTGCTTCACATGAGGAAAGAAGGCTCACTACAAGGATGATTGCCCACAAGGAAAAAAGACCCATCTTCACAAGAGAAGAGAAGATAAGTACAAGAAGATGGAGAAATGGCACTCAAGCTCAAGTGACTCCTCCAACTCACGCTCAAGTGCCTCCTCCAACTGAATCTCAAGTGAAGATTCAAGTGAAGGATCAGGCTCAAGCTCTAGTGATGAAGGAGAATGCCATTTTGCACTTATGGCATCAACAAGTAAGGACTCGAGTGAGGTAAATCTAAACTCTTTAGATAAAGAATCTTTGATTGCTATTATTCATGATATTTGTGCCTCTCTTAAGTCTTATAAAAGGAAAAAGAGAAATCTTGCTAGAATTTTTGATAATATGCATGTAGAACTAGATGATCTTGAACACGATAATTCTTTCTTGCTTGATGATAAAAATGCTTGTCTTAGCCAAGTAGACTCTCTCAACCTTGAAAATGCTAGTTTGCTTGATAAGATTAGATTTCTAGAAGCTCAACCTCTTATGCCTAGTTCTAATGAAGATCATACTTTAATTGTTGATTCTCTCATGCATGATATTGATGTTCTTAAATCTAAAAACAAGGACAAAGATTATGTTTTGCAAGGATTAGAATATGAAAATGGTGTTTATCTTTCTAAGATTGCTTTGCTTGAAACAGAAAATGCATCTTTGCTTCATAAAATCAATGTGCAAGAATCTTGTTCTAGTTTGACTAGTAGAGAGAATGATGTTGCTGCTCTTCATATTGATATAGATTCTTATTAAACTAAACCTCTTTGCTTAGAAAATGATCTTTTGCATGCTAGAGATAATATCAATCATTTGTCTTCTACTATTATTTCTCTTAAGCATGAGAACGAAAGTTTGAGATCTTCTTTGCAAAGATTCTTAGTTGGTAAGAAGAGCCTTAATAATATTTTACACCATACTACCAAACAAATTGGTAGACATGGTTTGGGTTATGATGGTAGTCAAAGGAACAACAAAGGTAAAGGACCTCTAATATTCCATGGAGAATCGTCTAGTTCCAAGACTATGAGCACATGCAACTATTGCTATGAAATTGGTCATTATTCTACTTGTTGTCCTTTTAGGAAAGCACCAAAGAGAAATAGGACTTGGGTTGCTAAACTAACCCCTCCGGACCCAAAAACATGATTAGGGACCATTTCATCTTTCTTCTTGTAGGTACTTGCAAATGGGTTGACTTGAGCTATTGAATTGCAAATTGACTTGTCAATCCACAAGAAAGAAGAAAGGTGAGATGTGTAGAGGGTGACAACAAATGGAAATAGGAATGGTAAGAATAAAGGTAAATGTTTTCTTTCTTATAACCAATCCTAACTTGTTTTTCCAAGATGGTGTGCACTATACATATAGTTTTTGAGTTAAAATTGGTATTTTGTGATTCTCTTCACACTCTTGCTCAAAAATTGTTTCTAATGCTTCTATAGTGTATTGCACACTTGCTTATACATGTTTGGATATTGTTTGTATTTTTAGCCTGCCTTTAAATATGTTTTTATGAAATATATGTGCTTTTTGACAGCAGATCTGTCGGTCAAGTGTGTGTTGTTTGAAACTCGACCGATAGGCACCAATGGGTGTTGCCAGTATCTGTTATTTATCGAGTTGTCAAGAAATAGAACTCTACTGATAACACTGTGCATAGAATACGCATTTGGCTTATCGAATGAGAATTTCCCTCTCAACTAGATTTTCTCAACCAATAGCCTTATTCTTTGGCACTCTCATTTGGTACCTTTATATATGCATATTGCCATGTTCTAAATTGCCTATCTTTCTTACAAATCTATCTCTCTAATTGCTCTAAATTGGTATATCTATATCTTGCAATTATTTGCTCTGAGTTGTGTTACAGGTTTTGATGATGATCTCTTTGGATCTCTTGGTTGTGTCTAAAAATTACTTCCATTGTACTCTAACTTGCTACATCTATATAGGTGTATATCTTGTGTTCATACAACCTTGACGTTCTTAGTGGTGATCATCTTTTGGTAATAATGCATATTTGTTAGTGAGTTATATCCTTCCATGCTTCTAAAATTTCTTATCTCTTTGTTTGGATATATCTCTACATCTACTCATAGATTGATCTATCTTGTGTATCTTTTAGTATCTCTTGCTATGATTTAGATCTTACTAGTAGTCTTAACTTGTGATAACATCTACTAGTAGTTCATATACATGTAGTTCTAACCTTGTTTATAATTGGTATCTTTTCTCATATATATGCTATGCTTGTATCTTGTCTCACACATGCTCAATCTTGTTCCATGAATTGCATATCTACTATCTTGAGTTGCTTGCATAACATTGTGATACAGGGTACATAGATCTACATTATTTGTAGAAATTGGAGTATTTTTGGATTTTATACAGATTTTGCTGCAGTTTCAGTTTTTGGTGCAAGACTAGTGTTCTTTATGCAGAAACAACCTTCTGAGCAAGGCTCATCGCTTTGCCATGAGCCCTGTTACTTTTTGGACAAATTTTGTCATCTTGAGGGTCAAAATTGTGTTTTATTGTTTTCCTGCATCACTTCATCTTGTTTTTTTGGTTGTTCAAGTGCATGCTTTAACTTGCTTTTATTCTATGCTTGGACAAGCCCCTATCTGTGCTCTTCAACTCTCCTTATATAACTTATTGTTATCTCATTTCCTTTAATAAGTGGTGTTTCTTATTTCTTCATACCCCCACCTTTTTGAAATGACAAAGGGGGAGAAAGGTATGTCATCTTTTGACAAAATAGGGAGAAGGCATGTCTTACATGAAGAGGAGAAGTATTTCCATGTAAAGGGGAGAAGGTAAATGTGAGAAGACATATATGTGTAGAACATATATGAGTAGAAGACATAGTATTCTATAAATGTTATGAAAGCTAACCATGCAGGAGAAATAGCATCAATTGAGGGAGAGTATGAGAACTCCATGCACATCAATTGAGGGGGAGCATATGAGCTCAATCATATTGAAACCCCTAGGTTTCTCCGAAGGTATGATTTTACATGAAAGCTTTCAATACATTTATGGAATGGTTTGTCATCTTCAAAAAGGGGGAGAATGTTGACTCACGGTCAATTAGGTCAATGTTGACTCACGTCTAAATTGACTAAACCCGTGTTTTGATGATGACTTACCATTACACATTTTGGTGTCTAATGTCTCTACTTGAGTGATTTTAGATTAGGTATAGACACACTACAAATGGCCTAACCTGTGCATATCAAATTGGAGAAAAGACAAGTCAAAGTCAATACAAGTGCATGTTTTTGTAATATGATGTAAATCCATTAGAATCATGTTGTAAATCGCTTGTAATGATTGTATGACTTGTAATTAAGCTTGGAAAAAATTAGGAGCACTTAGATCAAATGTTTAAGTACTCAAAAGCCATTTTCGAAAATTCACATCAGGCTGTTCATCGATCGACTTTTGTGAGTTGCAAACTCGACCAATCCTAATTGGATCTTGAAAATGACTTTTGATCGGTCGATTTTACACTTCACAGAACTCGACCGATGGAGTACCTAACCAATTCGATTATCATTGGTCGGTCGAGTTTCCCCAGGACAAACTCGACCGATGGTTTGAATATCAGCTTTGTTTTTTACTCTATCATTTGAGAGACCCTTATAGAAACACGAAAGATTTGCACTATACGGAAAAGTGTAGAAATGTGCTTCTAGACATTGTGGAGTTGCAACAAGTGAAAAATATATCTGTTGCAAGCCACAAAATGGCTAGTTTTCATTCTCAAGTGTTCCCAAAGGCTAAGAGGCATCCCCAGCTATAAATAGGAACCCTTGGGCTTTATTCTAAGGTGGAGCATTCAATGCAAAACCTTATGTGAGGTTCCTATTCTATAATTGAGTGCTTCCTATAGCCTTTTCTCTCTCTAAAATTAATCACTTGCTATATCCATTAGAGTGAGTAGGAGATTTGTAAGAGAGCTCGTCCTACATGTATATCTTGTGAGGCTCTCACTTCCACCACCTCGCTTTCTCTCTTTTCAATCATGAAGATGAAGGTTCTCTCTCTTGGCTAAGAGAGGTGAAGAAGAACAAGGAAAGGCATCCCTTGGTGAAGATCAAGGTTGAAGACTTGGAGCAAGAGTGGGTAAGCCCTTGGTGAAGGCAGAAGACTCCTTGCTCAAGTGGGTAAGTCCTTGGTGGAAGCTTCTCCGAGTGAAGGTGAAGTTAAAGGTGGAAGATCCAAGAAGAGTGGGTAATTCCTTCAAGGATGAATACTTGTGCAAGAGTGGGTAAGTCCTTGGAAGAAGGCAGAAGACTCCTTGCAAAGTGGGTAAGTTCTTAGTAAGGTTGAAGACTCTTTTTATTGGATAGGTAAGTCCTTTCGTGGTCATGTATTGTATCTCTTATAATGAATATAATGAAGATGCAAGGTTAAGAAATTCTAGAGGTTTACCTCTCTAGGTAGTGGACTGACTCACTTCTAGTTTGAAGTGTGGAACCACTCTAAATAGCTTGTCAATTGGTGTATGTTCAATCTCTCTCTCCCTTGCTATGAATTTTTTAGTTGCACCCAAACTTCCTATTTAGCAACCTTATTTTGTGATACATCTTGAAGGTCTAATGAATTTTGTTTAAGTGCATTCACCTCTATTCACCCCCCTCTAGAGCATCCAATCACCAATCTATGATTCAACAATTGGTATCAGAGTGGGATTCTCCAAGCATACTTCAACAAGTAGGAGAATATGGGTGACAACAAGGAGGGAGATACTTGATCAGCCTACCAATCTTTGATGGGAGAAATTTCCTCTATTGGATTAGAAGACTTCAATTCTACATCCAAGGATCAAGTCTTGAGATGTGGAAAATGGTGAACAACCCATACATGCTACCAAAGATAAAGATTGAAGAATGGGATGAGGCTACCTTGAAGAAAGCAACCTTAAATTCTAGATCCATGCACATCCTCTATGCCTCCATGACCCCCACCAAGTTCAACTGAATTTCTTCATGTGAAACAGTCTATGAAGTATGGAGAAAGCTATGCATCACTTATGAGGGGACAGATCAAGTGAAGGAAAGAAAAGTCTACATGCTCAAAGGGCTGCTTGAGAACTTCAAAATAGGAAAGGAGGAAAGGATAGCCAACATGTACTCAAGGATCAACACCGTTGTGAATGGTCTTGTGTTTCTAGGTCATCCTATGTCTAGAGGAGAGATCAACTCAAAGATCCTTAAAACTCTTCCCAAGAGGTGGGAACCAAAGTTGACTTTCATTGAAGAATCAAGGTCTTTTAATGATGTCTCAATTGAAGAGCTCATTGGAAATCTACAAGAACATGAAGTCACACTTGACAAAAGAGAAGAAGTTGAAAAACAAGAGAAGAAAGAGATAAAGAGAATGAAGATGCTGAAATGAAGGCTCAAATTGAAGCTATCATGGAACAAGTCTCTCCATCCTCTCATGTTGAAGAAGATGCTATGTACTCCAAGGGTAAACTCTACAAAGGCAAGTCCTCCTCCATCTGATGCTTCACATGTGGAAAGAAGGGTCACTACAAGGAAGATTGCCCACAAGGCAAAAAGACCCATCTTCACAAGAGAAGATAAGAGAAGTATAAGAAGAAGGAGAAATGGCACTCAAGCTCAAGTGACTCCTCCAAGTCAAGCTAATGTGGCTCCTCCAACTCAAGCTCAAGTGAAGATTCAAGTGAAGGATCAAGCTTAAGCTCTAGTGATGAAGGAGAATGCCATTTTGCTCTTATGGAATAAACAAGTAAGGACTCAAGTGAGGTAAATCTAAACTCTTTAGATAAAGAATATTTGATTACTATTATTCATGATACTTGATTGCTATTATTCATGATACTTGTGCCTCTCTTAAGTCTTATAAAAGGAAAAAGAAAAAGCTCGCTAGAATTGTTGATAATATGCATGTAGAACTAGATGATATTGAACATGATAATTCTTACTTACTTGATGATAAAAATGCTTGTCTTAGCCAAGTAGACTCTCTTAAACTTGAGAATGCTAGTTTGCTTGATAAGATTAGATTTTTAGAAGCTCAACCTCATATGCCTAGTTCTAATGAAGATAATACTTTAATTGTTGATTCTCTCATGCATTATATTGATGTTCTTAAATCTAAAAACAAGGATAAAGATTATGTTTTGCAAGGATTATAATCTGAAATTGGTGTTTATCTTTCTAAGATTGCTTTGCTTGAAATAGAAAATGCCTCCTTGCTTACTAAAATCAATGTGCAAGAATCTTGTTCTAGTTCTACTAGTAGAGAGAATGATGTTTCTTCTCTTCATATTGATAGAGATACTTATTTAACTAAAGCTCTTTGCTTAGAAAATGATCTTTTGCATGCTAGAGATAATATCAATCATCTTTCTTCTACTATTACTTCTCCTAAGCATGATAATGACAGTTTGAGATCATCTTTGCAAAGATTCTTAGTTGGTAAGAAGAGCCTTAATTATATCCTACATCATACTACCAAACAAATTGGTAGACATGGTTTGGGGTATGATGGTAGTCAAAGGAACAAAATAGGTAAAGGACCTCCAATATTCCATGGAGAATCCTCTAGTTCCAAGACTATGGGTAAATGCAACTATTGCAATGAAATTGGTCATTATTCTACTTGTTGTCCTTTTAGGAAAGCACCCAAGAGAAATATGACTTGGGTTGCTAAACTAACCCCTCCGGACCCAAAAACATGATTGGGGACCATTTCATCTTTCTTCTTGTATGTACTTGCAAATGGGTTGACTTTAGCTATTGAATTGCAAATTAACTTGTCAATCCACATGAAAGAAGAAAGGTGAGATGTGTAGAGGGTGACAACAAATGGAAAAAGGAATGGTAAGAACAAAGGTAAATGTTTTCTTGCTTATAACCAATCCAAACTTGTTTTGTAAAGATGGTGTGTACTATACATATAGATTTTGAGACAAAAGTGGTATTTTGTGATTCTCTTCACACTCTTGCTTAAAAACTATTTCTAAGGCTTCTATAGTGCATTACTAATTTGCTTAGACATGTTTGGATATGGTTTGTATTTTTAGCATGCCTTTAAATATGTTTTTATGAAATATATGTGCTTTTTCATAGTAGCTCTGTCGGTGGAGTTTTTCTTATTTGAAACTCGACCGATAGGCACCAATGGGTGTTACCAGCAGCTATCATCGGTCGAGTTGTCAATACACATAACTCGACTGATAACACTGTGCATAGAATATACATTTGGCTTATCCAATGAGAATTTCCCTCTCATCTAGATTTTCTCAACAACTAGCCTTATTCTTTGGCACTCTCATTTGGTACCTTTATATATGCATATTGCCATGTTCTAAATTGCCTATCTTTCTTACAACTCTATCTCTCTAATTGCTCTAAATTGGTATATCTATATCTTGCAATTACTTGCTTTGAGTTGTTTTGCAGGTTTTGATGATGATCTCTTTGGATCTCTTGGTTGTGTCTAAAAATTGCTTCCGTTGTACTCTAACTTGCTATATATATAGGTGTATATCTTGTGTTGATACAACCTTGAGGTTCTTAGTGGTGATCATCTTTTAGTAATAATGCATATTTGTTAGTGAGTTATATCCTTCCATGCTTCTAAAATTTCTTATCTCTTTGTTTAGATATATATCTCTACATATACTCATAGCTTGATCCATCTTGTGTATCTTTTTGTATCTCTTTCTATGATCTAGATCCTACTAGTAGTCCTAACTTGTGATAACATCTACTAGTAGTTCATATACATGTAGTTCTAACCTTGTTTATAATTGGTATCTTTGCTCAACTATATGCTATGCTTGTATCTTATCTCATACACGCTCAAGCTTGTTCCTTGAATTGCATATCTACTATCTTGAGTTGCTTGCATAACATTGTGATGCATGGTACATAGATCTACATTATATGTAGAAATTGGAGTATTTTTGGATTTCATGCAGATTTTGCTACAGTTTTAGTTTTTGGTACAAAACTAGTGTTCTTTATGCAGAAATTCCCTTCTGAGCAAGGCTCATTTCTTTGCCATGAGCCCTGATACTTTTTGGGAAAATTATGTCATCTTGAGGGTCAAAATTGCATTTTATTATTTTTCTGCAGCACTTCATCTTGCCTTTTGGGTTGTTCAAGTGCATGCTATAACTCGCTATTATTCTATGCTTGGACAAGCCCCTATATGTGCTCTTCTACTCTCCCTATACAACTTATTGTTATGTCCTTTCCTTTAACAAGTAGTGTTTCTTATTTATTCATACCCCACCTTTTTGAAATGACAAAAGGGGAGAAAGGTATGTCTTCTTTTGACAAAACATGGAGAAGGCATGTCTTACATGAAGAAGAGAAGTATGTCCATGTAAAGGGGAGAAGGTAAATGGGAGAAGACATATATGTGTAGAACATATATGAGTAGAAGACATAGTATTCTATAAATGTTATGAAAGCCAACCATGCAGGAGAAATAGCATCAATTGAGGGGGAGTATGAGAACTCCATGCACATCAATTGAGGGGGAGCATATGAGCTCAATCCTATTGAAACCCCTAGGTTTCTCTGAAGGTATGATTTTACTTAAAAGCTTTCAATTCATTTATGGAATGGTTTGTCATCTTCAAAAAGGGGGATAATGTTGACTCAAGGTGAATTAGGTCAATGTTGACTCACGTCTTAATTGACTAAACATGTGTTTTGATGATGACTAACCATTCCAAATATTGGTGTCTAATGTCTATACTTGAGTGATTTCAGATTAGGTATAGACACACTCCAAATTCCCTAACTTGCACATACCAAATTGGAGAAAAGACAAGTCAAAGTCAATACAAGTGCACATTTTTGTAATATGATGTAAATCCATTAGAATCATGTTGTAAATCACTTGTAATGATTGTATGACTTGTAATTAAGCTTGAAAAAAATTAGGAGCACTTAGATCGAATGTTTAAGCACTCAAAAGCCATTTTCTAAAATTCACATCAGGCTGTTCATCGGCCGAGTTCTGTGAGTTGCAAACTTAACCGATCCTGATTGGATCTTGAAAATGACTTTTGATCAGTTGAGTTTACACTTCACAGAACTCGACCGATGGAGTACCTAACCAATTCAGTTTTCATTGGTCGATCGAGTTTCCCCAGGTAAAACTCGAGCGATGGTCTAAATATCAACTTTATCTTTTACTCTATCAGTCGAGTTACCCTTATAGAAACTCAACCGATTGCACTGTACAGAAAAGTGCAGAAAAGTGCTTCTAGCCATTGTGGAGTTGCAACAAGTGAAAATATATTCGTTTCAAGCCACAAAATAGCTAGTTTTTGTTCTCAAGTGTTCCCAAAGGCTAAGGGGCATCCCCAACTATAAATAGGACCCCTTGGGCTTCATTCCAAGGTGGTGTATTCAATGCAAAACTCTATGTGAGGTTCCTATTCTATAGTTGAGTGCTTCCTACAAACTCCTCTCTCTCTCTCTCTAAGCTTAATCACTTGCTACATCCATTAGAGTGAGCAGGAGATTTGTAAGAGAGCTCGCTTTCCAATCAAATGTGCAACAGATATATCTCTTTCGAGAAAAAAATCGACTGAGAGTGACCTAGAACTCAATTTAAAGCAAAAATAATATGAAAATCTTATCTAATGATATATCTAATAAAACCTAACAACCGTAAAGGCTTCATATGAGTATGGTATCGGGTTTTGGATAGGTTTGGAATATCATCACTTGTCCTTACATTATGTCTATCAATTTGTATGAAACCATATAAGTACAAATATATTCATGGTACAACTTGATTTGCAAGTATATAAACTTATGTATTTGCAATGTTCTTGTAGTTGGATCTTGATTATGTTCCTTGATCACCTAAAATTATTAGTACACATATCAGTAATATAATATGGGAAATATTTGTGTCATAAAAATATGAGTGTGACATATCCAAAAATCCAACTAGAGGATGGAGAGAAAATGGAAGAAAGATGTGGCCCCAACAGATCGCATTGGTGGACACCCTCTATAAAGAGAAGAGGCTCATCATGATCCATATAAAAAGGAGCTGGAACTTTGTAAGAGAATTCGAATAGATATGAGCTAGCTGCAATGGTGACAGACCGCATGAAATAATGGTGGATATATCTACCATATTTAAAGTATTACTAAAGTCAACAAGGGCATCATAAGGGTAAACGATGTTGTTGGTCATGGAGAAAGTTAGTGATGGCATGTAGAATGGATTCAACACACCATAAATGTCAACATTAAATTGAGGACCCTTGAGATAAGTGACTGCATCTGACAAGACACCCTTAATTGAAACCTTAGAAATAAGGCGATGTCTTATCGTACCAACTACGACAGGCTGAATGTAGTTGTCTAGTTTTAGAATAGGAGTGAAATGGGAATTCAAAACATATGCTGCTAGGGAGGAGAGGACAATAGCTAGAAAGCCAAATTTCTAGAGGGTCACATGATAATCACACAACAAATTTCTTAGGGTTGAAATCCCTAGGTTTTATCTCAACATAAAGTAAGATAATCCCATCCACAAAAGGACAGATGTTATTATAGTATAGTTTGAGACCCAAAGGATAATGTTTTTTAAATTGAATCTTATTAAATAACCACACAAGAATCAAAATTTAACACAAATATGGGTTTTGGTTTATTAATCTAAGATTGCAATAATAAAATGGTGGATTGAAGTTGTATATATCAATGGATGAAAATGCCAGGGTGGATGGATTTCACCACTGTTGTGTCTCGTTCACTCTTACTACATCATAACAAGTATGAACACACATATTGATATAGGTAAATTTCCCTTCTGGCACGAAGATTAAAACTAAATAGATATTTCTCTAAGCTCATCATTGTGTTACATATAGATCATTTACATGTCACTTCAGAAAACACCTATGTGTTGTTCTCATCACTGGTTTATCATGAATCAAATGCAAATTGAAGGAGGCCATTTTGTTGTCGGTTGGAATCCTAGGATATGGGATGTTCAAGTGATCTTTGTCGTGGATCAGGTGATGATTTCTAGTTGCATCAACCATGGGGTCTACACATCGTGGTTTTGGCAGTGTATGGGCACAACTCTGAGATGTGCTGGAGGAGGTTATGGGAAGTGATGGTTGAGACCAACCAAGCGGAGCTGCCACAAATTTTTGTGGGTGACTTTAATCATATTAGGAAGTCCAGTGAGAAGAAAGGAGGTTTACCGGTGTCTGGTTCATGCTTAGGACGGTTCAATGATGCCATCAACGCTGCAAATCTGACTGAGTTGAATATGACATGCAACATCATAACTTGGCAGAACAAAAGAGAGGTTCAGAGACGCATCACCTCTCATGTTGATAGAGAGGTTGTGAATGAGGCATGGCTGGACCTATTCCCTAATGCCAGGGTGAAGCTTGGCAGCCACCCATATAGTGACCATGGCTGGCTTTTGATTCCCCTTTCTATGGAGGATAGTAAGGGCAAACCTTTTAGATTCTTCAATGGTTGGCTTGAGTGGCCTAGTTGTCAGGTTACAGTAAGGAAAGCTTGGGAGGTTAATGTGGAGGGTAACCCCTTATTTGTGGTGATGGAGAAGCTTTCAAATACTAAAGCCACCCTCAAAGAGTGGGCCAGAGGGTTGTCTGATCTGAAGACTCTTGTGGGTGTTGCCAAGAAGGCTTACGCTCAGGATGATGAGGTGATGAGAACTCACCCTCTTGACAAGGAGGCTGTTGAGGATGAAATGGAGAAGGGTAGAAGACTGTGTTAGCTGGAGAAAGAGGAGGAGTTGTGTTGTTGGTAGAGAAGCAGGTTGAAGTGGATTATGTTGGATCCTAGATGGGTGATTGGATGCTCTAGAGGGGGGGGGGTGAATAGAGCTGAATGCACTTAAATAAAATTCATAACACCTTCAAGATATATCACAAAATAAGGTTGCTAAATAGGAAGTTTAAGTGCAACTAAAACATGCATAGCAAGGGAGAGAGAGATTGAACATACATCAATTGACAAGCTATTTAGAGTGGTTCCACACTTCAAACTAGAAGTAAGTCAGTCCACTACCTAGAGAGGTCAACCTCTAGGATTTCTTAACCTTGCATCTTCATTATATTCATTATAAGAGATACAATACATAACCACCAAAGGACTTACCTATCCAATACAAAGAGTCTTCAATCTTACCAAAGACTTACCCACTTTGCAAGGAGTCTTCCGCCTTCTTCCAAGGACTTACCTACTCTTGCACAAGTCTTCAGCCTTTAAGGAATTACCCACTCTTCTTGGATCTTCCGCCTTTGACTTCACCTTCACTTGGAGAAGCTTCCACCAAGGACTTACCCACTTGAGAAAGGAGTCTTCATCCTTCACCAAGGGCTTACCCACTCTTGCTCCAAGTCTTCAGCCTTGATATTCACCAAGGGACGCCTTCCCTTGTTCTTCTTCACCTCTCTTAGCTAAGAGAGAGAACCTTCATCTTCATGATTGAAAAGAGAGAAAGGGAGATGGTGCAAGTGAGAGCCTCACAAGATCAATCAACATATAGCCGTTGGAGAAACCAAAACAAATCTCGATCAAAAATATTGTGGACTGAGATTGTTTCCGGTCGACAATATTATGGACCGAGAATGTTTCTGGATGCAAGTCAGAAAATGGTCAAATTAGTCATCGTAATTCTATTTACTTAATCATAACAACTAGTTTTTGTCAAAAAATACTCTAGACAATACCCATACTTTCCCTAACCATGTGTAAAAATTTCCTATAAATAGGAATGGTCCTTGAATAAAAAATACATCAATTCTTGCGTCAACAATTGAGTTCATATACTCAAACTAGCAATACTACTTCTTCCTATCATGTTCAAGAGTTTAGGCTTATACTTTGAGTTTCCATCATTCTAGCCTAAGACAAATAGTAGAATCCATCTCCAAAAAATAGCAACCTTGCCTAAAACTTTTGTGGAGTGGATCATCATCACTTGTCCATATGATCTTGATTATATATCTTGTGAAAGAGTATTGAAATCTCCATATTCCATTCTTATTTATGTTACATGTGATTGTAGTTGTTCTACTTCTGCAAGTGGTGGTTCTCTTCCTCGGCCCTTGATGCATCCGTAAAAGAAGAGGTGTGGTGGTTCTCTTCCTTGTCCCTCGGTTCATCCATAAAAGAAGAGGTGTGATGGTTCTCTTCCTTGACCCTCGATGACTCCATAAAAGAAGAGGTGTTGTGGTCCTCTTCCATGGATGGTAAAGAAGAGGGATTTATTTACAACAATCATCTTGTAATTTGTCCTCACTGATAAATTAATAAAAGTGTTTGTTTCAAATCCTAGATGGAAACAACTAGGTAATGGATTGACATCGTAGACAGAACCACTCTAAATCTCGTATCTCTATTTTGGTTGCCTCTTTTATTTTTGTTGCACTTTAAATTTGTTTAAATATTTTATAAACTCTATTCACCCCCCTCTAGATTTTTCATTTGGTACTAGAGTAGGTCTTCAAGGTGCCCTTATAGGTTTTGAAGCTGGGGGACGGTGTGATTAGCAACCTCAGTGATGGAGAGCTACCGACAATATTTGACAAATCTAACTACAATCATTAGAAGTGGGATATGCAATCCTACATTCAAGGTGTTGGAGTTGATCTTTGGAACATGGTCATCCACCCATATGAACCTCCTACAACTGAGTTTGAGGAATGTGATGAGCCAATGGTAAGAAAAACCACACTAAATGCCAAAGCTATTAGTATCTTATATTCACATTTATCTCTTGAAGAATTTGATAATATATCCTCTTGTGAAACCACATATGATATATGGAGAACACGTTCGGTTACACATGAAGCTACTTTTCTAGTCAAGAGTAATAATATGTTTCATATGCAAGAAAATGAAACTATTTCTGACATGTCTGCTAGCTTTTCTTCTATAACAAATAAATTGAGTGCCTTAGAGAAATACATAAGCGAAGAAAGTAAAGATGTAGAATGCCACCATGTAGTCAACTTCCTACTTGATCAATATGAAAAAGGTAATAATGAAGAAGGAGGAGCACATATACAAGCACATGCACATGGTGAAGATGAAGGAAAAAATAGTGATGATGAGGTATCTCTTGCTACTGTATCAAAAGATAACATTATTTCTATGATTGAAAAAGGTTTAAATAATAAATATTTTATGATTGAAAAAGATCTTCCTAACAAATGCTTGATTTCTACTAGAGAAAATGAAAATTTAATGTAGAAAATTTTTCTAATAATAGAAATGTGTTACATTTTCACAATCATGGTCTTGGATACATTCTAAAACACTATGAAAGAAAGAAAAATAGGAATCCTATCTTTGATAAATTAAATGTCTCCGTCAATCATGTGACATGTTTTGCCTTTAGAAAGTTAATACATTATGTATGCCATATCACTGAAAATAATTACTAGAAAAGGAAAGCACACAAAGTGTTGATAGTGATGTATTTATTTATACTATATCCAAAAATGAGCTTATTGAACTTAATGAAATCACCTTGGATAGAGTGGAAAAATATAAGAACAAGAAAAGAAAATTGTATTCTATTGTTGATTCACTAATAAAGATTGACGAACAAAATGATATAAATATTGTTCTTTTAATATGATTTATATTAATTGAGAATAGATAATTGTTTTTGACAGACTACCTCTCCATTGAAAAGATGTTCGACCGATGGGTAGTTTGCTCAAGATCTAATTCGATCGAGCTATTGACTGTCATGTTTTATTTTGACATATCTTACAAAATAAACATTTAGAGTCAGTTTGTTACATGTTCATTTGATCTTTCACGCTCCAAATGTTTTATTTTTCCGATGTGATATTTTCTCACACCCTCGATTAGGATGATAAAGTTGGAACTTTATTTTCTTGAATCCTTATTTTTTTTGTTGACGCTTTATAATTATAAATTTAATATGCTTTTTGATTGAGGACAACCAACTACATTTCATCATCCTTATTAAGATGAGATTCTTTGTAAAAGAGTGCAGATGACAAGATTAAAATGCTTCATAGAATTGTTTGACAACATTTTAGCAACTACAAAATTGCCATAATGACATATTATATCTTTCATTGCATTCCATTATTTCTATAACCATTTTAAATATGGTCAATGAGCTTGGTCAAACTTTACAAAATTTGTTACAGTCAATTATTGAATTCAAGAATATATTTAGATGTTTTAAAAGAAAGGGGTTGCATAACTTAGTCGAGTCAAACATAATTTTTTTAATTGCTAAAAGTGGTACATGTTGTCATCAATAGACATTTTTACTAAACCACTTGCTTTGAAACAATATTTATCTCACTTGCATTATTCAATATGAGCATTTTTACCATTGTAACTTTGTTTGGTCCGATTTAAATGGTGGATTGTTTTCACTCCCATATAATGCTAGAGCTTCTTGTGGATAACATTTGATACTTCCATATTTCACCATAATTTTTAAATATTTTTAAGAAACATTACATTAAAGGGGAATGTATTCTTTTGGGGAGAGTCATGATAATAACGCCAATATTTTTGTAAATAGACAAGTGTAAGAGATAATTCTTAAAAGAAAAATCTTGAATGACCATGAAGTTTCCTATTTTGACTAAGATGGATAATCAATTCTCTTTCTTAAGTTTTCTTTGGTCAAAGAAGTTTTCAAAATTCAAGGCATTGCCATAATGCATAATGTTAACTTTTTTTTGTGTGGTCTTCTCACATTCCACTTAAGTATGTTGCACTTTCCATGATGTCCAAACAATATAAAATTGTTGATTTATTACCACAACTACCGTGGCACAAATAAATGTTGTGGTTTTTGCAATCCAAAAATATATCTTAAGCACGTGCAATTAAAATTATATGAAAATTTTTGAAAGAAAATATTGGTACTAAAAGAAAATGCTTAATTTCTACTACTAAAGGTTCTTTAATGCTTGCCAAGAAAAATCTTTTGGATTGAACAATAGAAATTCCATACATGATTTTTAAATCTTCCTACTTTGATTTTTATGGAACTTGTTGAAAATATGTTGTTAATTTCTTACATTGATACACATGTACTTGACTATATTTTTTATGATCCTATCAAAATTACATTAGTCATTAAACATGTGCTCATGATTATGCACTCTCATGTCATCTCAATAAGAGAAGAATAGAAAAAAATTGAGCATCTTAAATTTTCTATACGGAAGGAGTAAAAAGCTCATGAGACTTATTTTCAAATCATTTGGATATATGCCATCACATTCATGCTTATTTGGTATTGTCATCAAATGTTTTAAGAAATGACTTCTTATAATACTTCTTGTGGCTACATTGACATTTTTTAAGGAGTCCTATAATAAGGGGGAGAAATTTTCAACAAAATACTTTTGATCTGAACTTGGAGATAAATTACATGTTCTATGGCATTGATATTTAGTGTACTCAAAATGAATTTTCTGCAGCTATCTGTGAGAATATCAGTCGAATAACATTTAGACTGACGAAATGTTATTAGCAACATAATTTAAAAAATCTTGGTTTTCAAATTCACATTTTACTTGATATCTTGGTATCTACATATGACATGAATGTTTTATCATGAAGTTTGGAATTTTATTTGTCTATCTTTTTAGTAAATATTTTTCTTATGTTTGAGCTTATTTTTCTTGATATGAGATTAACGAGGAGCTCAAAATCTTTTGATATAAGTTACATATATTTTTACCTTGCGCTTAATGGCCTCTCTATATCAGTATGGGATTAACATCCCTTATATTTGGTCTAGAGATATTTTTGACCTCATTTCTATGTTTTATCAGTTCTCTATATCAATATGGGTTAACATCCCTTATATTTGGTCTAGAGATATTTTTGTTGACCTCATTTTGAGCTCAAATGATTCTCTAATCATTTTCGGGCTTAACATCATTTGAAAATGGTTGAGAAATCAGATTTTGGTTGTATACTTTTTGGTTTTCATGGCATCTATATATCATGGTGGAGTTAACATTCCTTATCATTGATCTAAAGTATCTTTATATATTTGTGCTTTCTCGAGTCTTTTTATCATGAAGGACTTAACATTCCTCTCATTGGTAATTAGACAATATTTTTATCGTTCCTTGATCATAAATGCTTTTTGACTATGCTTTACTATGCCTTAATGTCTATCTTTTTGGATTTTCCCTTCAAATTGGTATTCTCTCTAAATTGATACATTGGACATTAGTTTTTTCTCTCCAAAATAAATATCTTATTGAGGGGTAGTGTCTCCTTGAGGGGGAGAACTGGTAAGTGTTGATCCTTTTTAATTTTGATAAAAGGAGGCAAATGACCCATGAGATAAATTGGCTATCAAAAGTATGAAGTTCTATATTTGCTTATTTCAATTTATCTTATGGAAATATTTGTTGTCATAAAAAAGTGGGAGATTGTTGGCTTTTTAGATATGCCACACTCATATTTCTATGATTCAAATATTTCCCATATTATATTACTAATATGTGTACTAAGTATTTTGGGTGATCAAGGAACATAATCAAGATCAAACTACAAGAACCTTTCAAATACATAAGTTTTGATACTTACAAATCAAGTTATACTATGAATATTTTTATACTTATATCTTTTCATACAACTTGATAGACATAATGTAAGGACAAGTGATGATCTTAAAAAACCTACCCAAAATTCTATCCCATGCTCATATGAAGCCTTTAGCGTTGTTAGGTTTTATTAGATATATCATTAGATAAGATTTTCCTATTATTTTTTCTTTAAATTGAGTTCTGGGTCACTCTCGGTCGAAGTTTTTCTCGACTGAGAAATAGCCATTGCACATTTGACTGGAGATCTCGACCGACATATAGCCGTTGCATAAAATGTCAAACCAAAGTAAATCTTGGTCGATAATATTGTGGACCGAGATGGTTTCTGATCGACAATATTATGGACCGAGAATGTTTTTGGATGCAAGTTAGAAAATGGTCAAATTAGCCATTGTAATTCTATTTACTTAATCCTAGTGGCTAGTTTTTGTCCTAGAATACTCTAGACACTATCCATAGTTTCCCTAACCATGTGTAAAAAATTCCTATAAATAGGAATGGTCCTAGGATACAAATACATTAAGTTTTTCATACAACAATTGAGATCATATACTCAAACTTGGAATACTACTACTTGGTATCATTTTTAAGAGTTTAGACTAATACTTTGAGTTGCTATCATTCTAGCCTAAGCCAAACAATAGAATCCTTCTCCACCAAATATGAACCTTGCCGAGACCTTTTGTGGAGTGGATCATCATCACTTGTCCATAAGAGCTTGATTGTATGTCTTGTGAAAAAATATTATAATCTCCATCTTTCATTCTTATTTCTATTACTTGTGATTGCGGTTGGTCTACTTCCACAAGTAGTGGCTCTCTTCCTCGGCGCTCGGTGCATCTATAAAAGAAGAGGTGTGGTGGTTCTCTTCCTTAGCCCTCAGTTCATTCGTAAAAGAAGAGGTGTGGCAGTTCTCTTCCTTCGCCCTCGGCGACTCTGTAAAAGAAGAGGTGTGGGGTGCTCTTCCTCTTCCATCGGCACGTCCGTAAAAGAATAGGTTCAGTGGAGTTCTACCGTGGCCAGTAAAGAAGAGGGATTAATTTGCAGCAAGTATCTTGTAATTTGTCCTCACCGTTAAATTAATAAAATAGTTTGTTGCAAATCCTAGTTGACAACAACTAGGTAGTGGACTGACATTGTAGACGGAACCACTTTAAATCCCATCTCTCTCTTTTAGTTGCCTCTTTTATTTCTATTATACTTTAAAAAAATTTAAATATTTTATAAACTCTATTCACCCCCTCTAGATTTTTCATTTGGTATCAGAGCAGGTCTTCAACGAGCCCTTATAAGTCTTGAAACTATGGGGGATGGGGTGATTAGCAACCTTAGTGATGGAGAGCTACCAATAATATTTGATGGATCTAACTACAATCATTGGAAGCGGGATATGCTATCCTACATTCAAGGTGTTAGAGTTGATCTTTGGAATATGGTCATCTACCCGTATGAACCTCCTACAACCAAGTTTGAGGAATGGGATGAGCCAACGATAAGAAAAGCCCAATAATGGCTTACCATCTTTTTGTTGGTCGCAGTTATCATGTACACCTACTGCCATCCCAGTTGTCAGGTACACCTTCTTCCACCCCAAAGATCCAGTCTAATTTGACAGTTGCTTACTGAAAATTGTCCCCCACCAGTGATGTCTAGCTATCTTCTCTTCTTTGCAACCTGACCATCCATAAGACTTCCTAGTTTTTGCTCCCATTAGTAGTCTTAGGTTGTCTATGTCACCTATTAAGTATTGAGCTATCCATCAGTATCGACTCATAATTCCCTTATAACCAGGGGATTAATGTTGCCCGCTTTACAACACCACATACCTTGATGCCTTTGGGTGATCATGCTATGTATTGTCACACAAGGTTTGAATATAAATTTTAACATGACGTAGTTTGTGATACTCTTTTTGACCTTATCTCTCGAGCTGGGTTTAAGGTCCTAAAAGAGACTCATGTGCTCTTTCTTGGCACATAGCCTTATGGTATCCACTCCCAATGTTGTGTTAAGAACTTGTAATTTGATTGGGCATAGACCTCACTAGAGTCTCTCCACTGTTAAGCGTTCTTTGAAGTAACTTTAAAGCCCATCATGTTGCTAGTGATGTCGTTGCACGAAAGATAGAAAAGCAAGGTGCATCTTATATGGCAAATCACTATCATTTTTTATCTTCATTTTTATATCATTAGAGTACTTGTGGATGACGCAACCTCTTTTGTGTGGAGCCTTCACAAATCGGAACCTTATTCTTCTATTGTTTACATCTTATGATTATATTTTTAGATTTATAGAAGTCATCATGCAGAAAGGACTTGAAGCCCAATTTTTTGTCTGTAATTTTGTAAAGGTATTTAAATAAGACACATTTAGTTGGTGTTGATAATATCTTTGATAAAGTACTCAAAAAACTAAAATAGTATCCAAATAAAACAATATAATAAAAACAAAAACATAAAGTCTCAAAAAATCAAATTTATACATAAATAAATAATACAATACACATAAAATGATCGATACACTAAAAAATATTATAATACTCATAAACAAATGAAATAATATGATACACACATAACTTTAAAAGTACTAAAAAATAAAATAATACTTTTAAATGAGTAAAAGAATACAATACATTTATTTATATGTTATGTATGTTTTAAACATTCATCATTATCTCCAATCTATTTTTTTTGTTTCTAATATAAGATATATTTTAAAAAGTACCTCCGAAGAAGAGTGGTATTGCCCGTCTTTTCTTGATAGTAAACTTTATAGATCTGAAAATAAAATTATAAGACATGGAAACAATAGTAATAACTACTTTTTACACTTCATCCTTCTTCTCTCTTGTGATTTTTTTGTTTCTGCAACCTGATTTTCAGTCAATATAAATAAAGTTACTCTCAATGCAGAAGACGTTTTGCTCGAGACTTCGTGATATGTTTCCGTAGATAAGTTTGTTTTTCTTGGGAAAACAAGGAACCATTTGTGCTGCACGCATTTGACACTCCATCCACCTTACTGTCAGACGTTCCTTTTTCCATATATTCTGTACCAAATAGTGGTATTGTTGTTTTGGATAAAACCAAATAGCTAAATTCTAGTGGTAATTATTTATCAGGCTTCATCCTTTGAACCACTTCTCTCGTTGACAATTCGACATTCTCACATCAATGCCTCAATACACAAAAGAAGATAACCGTACCCTCATCGTGTGATTCCAAATTCAGATCAAGAGATAATATTGTGTTCAAAGTATATTACAAAAGTTCTTCTAGTTCATGTCCTCTTGCTAGAGTTCAATAGTGAACAGACAACTTGGATCTCTTGCCCGCATTCCTTACCCTTTTATCTGAAAAAGGTCTTCAATATATAATGCCAAAAAAATCGCGGTACATTAAACATTATTTTGTCGCCTATTTTACATCTGAACTTGCAAGACAAAAGGTTCCCTGCAATCACTATTAAATCATGAGCAAACTGTAAAAGAGGGGGAATCCTTAGATCCATGTCATACCAAACAGATAACTTTGATGATCAAGTAATGTAGCATGTGATATAAAATTGTAATGTTTCGAGGACTGTGATGTTGTTTTGGAATTAGCTATCGAAAACTTTAATGTGCAGTCACGTCGATGTCGGTTGGTTTCTGTTGGAATGAGCTATTTGATTCCTGAATGATCCCTTTATGCTTTGGAGTGACACATTGTCTCGGATTATAGTCTTCTGCTGGTCCACTAGCTCAAATATGGAATCGTAAACTTTGATTGCTTGAATTCTGTACGGCTGTACCTAATTTTCGTAGTTTAAAACAACGCGTCAAAGAAATACAGAACTATAAAAAATAAAGAAACGGTTGCAAAAATGAGAACCGACTGTCGACTTTCTCTAACTATTATTATTATTATTAATAGTAATAATAAGAAAGGGGAGTAAAGTTCAAACCTAGCCAGGAAACCGTAGCCGAGAGCGTGGTTTCGGGAGAAGTAGACTGAACGACAATGACAACGCTGCTTTTGACGAGGCTAAGGAGTTCGTGGTGCGACGACGTCTACGATTAGAGGGAGTATCTATAACTATCGCTGGCGTAAAACTTACTATAGAACAGAAAAAAAATACTATAAAACAAATCCTATAATAATTTGATAAGCTCTAAAAGAATTTTTCTGAAGTACGGGGAAGGGATCTCGGATCTGGGTTATGGAGGAAGGATTTGGGGACGTGGGGCGTTTTCTCGATAGGGGAATAGTACTAACGCATACTTTAATTTAAAACTCAATAGCGTTTGCTTTTTTGTTATTGGTTATGTATATTTAATTATTCTATATACCAGAAAAGGTGTAACAGTGACAAAATAACAGTACACCTAATATAGGAAAGAATATGCAAAATATGATAAACAATACACGCTAGAGTCTGATGGTTAGTAAGTCATTTTTTTTTGTAATTAGTCTATAAATTTTTTGATCCAAATAATATAATTTTTCTTGATTGGTTTTACGTAAGTGCAAAATTAGGGTTTTGGTAAGATAAAAAAATATCAATTGCTATATAAAATACAACTCATGGATCATCTTAAAAAGAAAGAAAAATAAATTTTAGACAAACTAATAACATTTGTAATGCAATTATATTCAATTTTTTGTGAGTGACAAATGTAAAATATTTATAACTGAAGATGGTGATTTTGATTAAATTTATTGTAAAATCCAAAATCGCACTGTGATGAAATGTTATACACTATAACTGCGCTATGATAGAATATTATACATCATAGGTGAAACAAATTTCTACGGATTGAAAATTAAAAACATATATACATCATGAAAGGATGATCGAACCATACCACGAGACAAAATATTGTGATTTAAGGAACATAAAACTACAGAAAATCATTATTCACTACATTATTGTGCAAAGATTATATCAGAAATTCATATAAAAAGTGTATCAAATAATAAACTAAGCGATAAAATATACAAACACAGAATTGAGATCATTATAATATTTTGTACATATAAAGTACAATAAAAGTATTATGATGCAATTTTTATCATGATATATTTATTAAGATCATAATAAGACTTTTTTTTTTGAGTAAGAGACATACGTACATGACCCCTTTTGTGGTTATTGCCTTTGAGTAAATGTTGCCATCATATTGCTTCTTCTTTACATCTTTGCCCGCATTATTTGGGATTAACAAAAAAAATCCCCCCAACCACCTTCTATCACAACCAGTAGTTGAGAACTGGCAATACTATATTACACAATCAACAACATTTTAAAAGACTTCGTACAATCGTGCTACAACAAACTAATACCATGTAAGTAAACGAGACTTAAAATCCCTAAACAAACATAGAGTTCTAAAAGACAAGTTCCGTCTAACTATTAACTTACATCAAGCTAATCAGAGACTTAGTGAACCATCATAGTATCTTACAGTTTATTTATTGGTTCGAAATGGATGTTGTAATGCATTCTTTTCCGAAAAGGCGCACAACACTTGTAGCACTCAGACACACGATGATCCAAACTTTCACCTTGTTGAATCGGAGTATTTTTATAAACAGTCTTGTTTTAATATTTTACCTTTGTCAAGTTTGTAGACAGTGGCGGTCATTGAGAGAAATATTGGGGGGTCCATAATATACTACAAAGGCCATGTTTGATTGGCAGGAAAGGATTTCAATTGGATATGTAAAAGGTTAGGATAGGACTGAATTGGTATTGTTTTTAACCTTGTCTTCCGTTGTCCTCTTTCCATTCATAGACAACAGCCTCCGGCTTCAGCTTCAGCCGACACAATAATAGATATAATTCATTATTTGACTAAGAAAGTGGAACAACCACCACCATTGACTCAGCAGCAGCAGAATTAACAAATGAATACCAAAATATTATCAGATTCTCTCAATTTATCAACAGAAAGCAACGAACATGACTTTAGGGAGGTGGTAGCTGCGTTCTTTGTGGCTTATATATGGATCGTCCACACAAGTTTGAAGAATTGATTTGGAAACGGGGAGGCGAGACCTTGATGATGGCTGTGTGGTGGGGGTACTCAGATGCCGAACGTGACGGAGCGAGAGCCTCTTTCCAAAGGAGTTGCCAACTGATCTCTGTGGAAGGTGGATGCTTGGGGCTATGTGGAGCAGCCGCAGTTTCTGAATGGAAGGGAGGCGGCTGCTATGGGCACTATGGAGCTGCTGCAGTTTCAAGGGAGGAGAGAACTAGAGGTGACGCCAATGCAGACTTTTCAGAAGACATCGTAGATGGAGAGCAGCCGGAGAACAGCCATATGAAACAGAGTTTCCGACGAAAGGGTATCGGGGGCTTGGGCTCGGAGTCGTGAACTTTTTATCGAGAGCAGTGGAGAGATATCCCAGCGAATACTTGGGTAGGGTCCGGAACTCCAAAGTCCTGGTTGTTTAGGACTTCAATGACGTTGGCTACCCATCCCAACACGACTTATATTAAAACCAAACGTAGGATTAGGTTTCTAACGGGATTGAGTGTCCCGTCCTTCTTTCTGTCCAGCGAACCAAACACGCTGAAAGTATTCAAGTATATCTATCTTAAAATTTTATAAAACTAGGAGTCAAAATAATTTTTCTTGACTTCAAGTACAATGATAGATTAGATTACAGAAGAAAATATAATGAAATTAATGACATGATATAACTTTAAAATTTTAAGATATTACATTTCTCTCTTTAATGCTCTTGAAGTCCTCAATAATAGAATCAATATTGAATGACTCTGCAATCTCTCTTCAATATGGACAATGAGATTATCAGCTAGAAATTGTCCATTTTGTAGTGTAATTTTATCTTAATAAGTTTCATCATTGAGAGTGCATGTTTTGTTCATGATTCAGACAATGTGTTGATTACAAATAATCATGTAGTTTGTATTAATAAGGTATGTTATTGCGATGCAAAGTGAATATACATAAGTTTTCAATAGTTAAATAGGAAAATAAGTAAGTTATATAAAATAAAATGTATGACAAATAAATAAAATTAATGACAAGATGAGTTACAAGATGTTTTCGTCAATTTACAATATGTGGACAATGACGAATAGTGAAAAAAATCAGTCAAGAACTGGGCATATGAATCGACTTTATCTCTCTTTGATATGCGTTGTTGTGCAAACCTATGTGTGTTTGAAAAAGGTAGAGGCAAACCATTTTCGAAGGTTGTGTTGGTCTCTTAAACATCATTCAAAGTGGCATTTGTGCAATGATGTGGAACTCTATCTAAAAATATCCATGTCTACCAATATCTTACAGGTCATGTTGACATGTGTTTAACGAAACATCAATTTTGACACGTTCAATGTTGAAAATTTACGGATAGATTTATAGAGGTCGATTGTATTTTTATTTATATTTACTATTTTGGATATTGATAATTATCAAAAGACCATAGGAAAGAGAGAAAAATTATACTAAAAATCAAAACATAATATGGATTGTAATGGGCAATAACATAAGAAATCCAAATCGAAAGGAATCGACGAGGGCATTAATTTAGGGAGTAATTGTTGGAGAGGAGTCAAAATGATGGAGAATTTTTGTTGTATTATTTAACTTAGAAAGTATAAAACAACCATCAACGAGAAAGTCTTTGGGGGCCTTATCAAATAAGAAATTGTGAATGTAATAAAGCGGATTAATTAACAACTTTCAACCAAATCATATTAATTAATTTTTAAAAGTCGAAACGAAATAGAAATTATAATAGGCAATAGCACAAGAAATCTGCTTTGTAATTGTAAAAGCAACACAAACTAAACAGAATCTACAAATAAATTAATTTAATGAATAAATGTCGGAAAGGAGTTAAAATTTATAGAGATTTTTTGTTGTATTGCTTAACTTGGTAAGTATAAAAGAACTGTCAATGGGAATCTTGGGGGAAGGACGTATAAAATTAGAAATGATCAAATGTAATAATGTATATTAATTAACAACTTTTAACCCAACCATATTCATTATTTTTTAAAAATGTTGGGGGAGCGGGAGGGGTGTGGCCCCCCAGTCTTATAGGAGACCTATCAAATTGGGTTAAAATCTACGGGAGCACCTATTGGTCGATTCATTTAAGTCTGATTTGGGTGGTGAAATTTTGCACCCGTCAAAAACTACCCAACCCATACACATCTGTTTAATTAGCAGGTTTCACTGGTGGCCCATGCCCACCTGCGGGTGAACTACTTAACCAAATTAATTATATAAAAAGATATATAATAATATACTACTTATTAAAATATGTATATAGTAATTTATTTATTGTCCCATAATTGTTTAGGAGTTCCATTCCAAACTCAAAGTTACCTAACAAGTTTGATGACTAATAGAGATACATTAGGGAAAAATAATCCACATGGACTATATTATTTAATTACTCTATCAAACTTGATATGGAGTTGTATTACAAGTTAGTATGTTGAGAATAATTGTACATTAGAGAATTTTATTTATACATTAGTAAATTTTACCCTAAAATAAGATGTGTGATCGAACATTGCAAGAAATGAACAACATATTTTTTTATTTGATAGAGACAATGTATAGTAGTAGGTTGTTTGTGTGTTATATTTTATATAAAAATACTAAACAATAGTCTTCATTTTCCATTGGAGTAGCAATTCACAAAATATTTTTTATGAACACTCACGGGTGACCGACAACTCGTTGAATCGGTGTCATATTTGACTTTATTTGACCCGTTTAAGATTGCTTTCTTTTTTTGTCATCTACCCACCATTTAACATATCAACAAAGTTCCATCTACAATGAGTATAAATTGTCCATGCATTATGATAGTAAAGTGTCCCTACATTATCTGATTGAAGTGTCCTTGTATTGTGTTTGTGTGCTAAATCGTGGTCAAAAGGTCTTTGAGTTGGTTACAAATGGAAATATGGCCATGGTTCCCCTTCACCTGCAGCCAGAAGGGTCTTTGACCGATGTTTCCATGCTTAAACTATGGTTAATGGACATTCCTAAAACATACTACACATGTAATGGGCCTTTGACTGTGGTTGCACACACCAAACCTGAATCATATCCTTAGAAACATGTTCAATGTATGCCTAACCTAGTATCAAAAGTTTTGTAAGGAGACTGGAGCAGGCTACTGTGAGACAAAAGATCTTCTTTCTAAAGAGATTAATGTCATAGATCGCTACTACCCCACTCTCAAATTAAATGTGGTTACCACATCAAGCCCCTTTCATCTTCATCTAAAGACCACGATGTGGTTGTATATGAGGTGGTGGCGCCGAACTTCTTATGGTGAGGTAGTAGTAGTGCCATTAGATACAACTGCCACACTCTACAACATAGTATTAAGAGAGATATTTTCTTTTCATATCCCTTATCCGTGACAGAGGCTAAATGTCTGAGAAGATGGAAATCCAAGGTGGCAACTGGGATTCGAATATTGATTCCTTTGTTAAGAGACTCTGTATCAGAACACTTGAACTACTTCTTATCGGTTCCATCCTCTACAACATGGTGGTGGTACATAAAATTTAGATTGTCCAAAAAGGCCTTTGCAAAAACTTGAGTATGTTACGTGAATGCTTCGAACATGGACAAAGGAGGCATATACTACCTACATTTACAGTGCCATGTTGTATCCCCTAACCTTCTCTATCCATTATCACTAAGAAAAATCTTATGGGTTGAATGACCTCTCAGTCTGTTCGTTGAGCACTTCATCAATAGTCATTACTTGTAGTCATAATTAACCCACACCTTAACAGATTTAAAATATATATTCATTTTTCCTCCACTTTGACCTCAACCTCCATCTCCACCTCCTACAAAGGTTTATCTCACTTATCCAATCCCTTTGATAATGGCTCTAACTCCTCAACATTTCCCAGATGTTTTGTGACAAAAACATCCTCCCTTCTATTTGGGCACCTCCTAAAGATGTGTGGGAATTTTATTAAAGCTATGTAATTCATAATATGACATTGGTTGCACCAACTAATATATGAAACTGCCTCTTTTAGGTACTTAGACGTTTCTTAAAGCATCTTCAAAGTGATTGTTGTGACAACTTAGCCATCTGAATCTTTTCTTAACATTTGGGGATAGAACTCCTTAAGATTTGCAATGCTTCATTAAGCATACACTAGCATCCTTTTTTGAAATTCCACCAAAACTAGGCCAACTAATGGCTAATTAAGAATTTTGAATGTCCCAAGTAGTATTATAGGGCATAATTTGTGACAAGTTGCATTAGCTAAACAAGGTCTTGGTTTTGATGTCGACTCGCCTCACCATATCACGAGATAAACATTTAGGACAAATAAGAAATCATTTCTTCATTACTTGTTTTATACTTAACATCATTTTATTCATTTTTGAAAATCCCAAGGAAGTGATGACATGAGAGTACACAAGCATATACGACAACACCAAAAAAAAAGAATCTTTCTTGACAAACATACATTTTAATACCATGCATGTTCTGGCGATGGGTAAACTATTGTTACTACCCCCTCCCCCAGATACCCACAATTGAAGGCATATCGAGGGACAAATATGGTAATCTCATTTTTCTAGGATCCAGATGAAGAGTGAATATTCATCCTAGTTTTAATTGTATTTATAGCCTAGTTTAACATTCATTTCCATCATTTTAGCTTAGAACTAGTTTGCCTTTATATTATCTTTATTTTATTATAATTTAAAAGGTTTTTATCTAAATTTTTATTTTGGTAGTAGGCTTGATATTCATTGTATGGTAGGAGTGTAGGAGGCTATGACCCCGCAAATTAACTAGAGGGCCTATGATTTTTCAATAAACTAGACAAATTTCCCTTGATCGATCCCTCCATAGGTTGATGATTTCTTTGACTGATGCTTCATAAGTGAAGAACCCATGAAACATGCTAGTAGAGAATCCTCCCACCATGGATTGGGCTTACTCATCTTGCCTTTCCATTAGTTGACAACCATTCAAAGCCTTCCTTCAATTTTCATCTTTCTTCCAAACCATCAGTTTGCATCACATCTTTCAAACAACCGGTTTACATCATTCTGTCCCGGCTAAAGTTGACAAGCAAAGGTATTCTAATGTTTTCCTTCTAAAGGAAATCCTATAGGTCGCTTTCAGTAGAAGTTTTGCTACCACCTTTTGATAGTTATTTAGCATTCTACAATCAAAGGTAGTTCTGCACATGTCTTCTGATTGCCAACAACCAAAGGATATCCAATTCTTGTCTTCCAATGGTCACCTTCTGAATGCAATCTTACATTTATCTTCTAATGGAACACATGTACTCCACAACTGACATACTTTCTATTGTACCTTCTGAACGAAGTTCTACAGTAAAAAATTAGATGGTCGTCCAGACCCCTCACCTACCAAAGAAGAAATTGAATGCCACAAACCCTTAGATTCCCTTGCACTTCCTTTATCTCTTAACCTCCATTGCAACTAAGACTTAAATCCAAGGGGACTGAGAGGTTTCTAAACTTTATTCTCTACCTATAACTACAAGGCCTTCGCCTCCAGGAAAAGGATCCTCCATTGACGCTGCAAGAGTGCTACTTCCACTCCACACCTTTGACCTCTAGAAACGTTCAACCATTTCTATCAGTTGATGAACATCAAGAAAGGATACTTCCACCTTTGCTGCCATCAAGGTTCCAGGGTTTAGACGTCGAGAAAGGCTTGTTCTACGATGCATACTTCCATCGCTTGATGACCTCCTTCATCATAGACTAGTTGCTTCCTCTATACAGTAGTAGATCCATTTCATAAGGAAGAAGAAATGGCACTCCCAGTCCATCCCTGACGAATGTCTATGTGTGTCTTTGTTACTAATTATGCATAGAGAGACAATCATATAATGATTGTAATGGGGCATCATATATTTGATTTGATAATAATAAAGGTAACTGCATCGATTATATTTGTCTCAATCATGAGATGATGAAAAAAACATGCTAGATGTCTAAATAATGATGTTACTTAATAACATATACTGTGAGAACCCATTAAACTAAACAAGATTACTCAAAACATAAAACACAATCAATCACCAATTAACCACATACCCAAAAATATGGGTAAATTAAAACCGATTTCAACGTCAGCACCCCTAGAAATATTTGCATAAGAGCCCAACATCTTTCTTATATCCATACTATGCCGAGAATTTGATACAAATTGTTCTATCGCCTTAGCCAAAACATATATACACAAGAGAATAATATTTGTATATGCCACAGAACAAATATTAACATGCTAACAAAATTCTGATTCGTTTGAAATGCCACATACAAACTTTTCTTGCCCAAACCTGAGAGTACATGGATGACTCTAGGACACACTAGACATCTAATCAACTTTCTCAAAGATTCATTATTGTAGTTCCTCTTTACTTCCACAGTTCTGTAGTCGTCACTGTCGATTACCTAAAAAGATGTGGCAAACCATAAGGGTAAGACCCATGTCCCAGCAAGAGATATAACTTCCAACAAAGTTTATTGATTACAACATTTTAAATAGTAGATAACTGAGTAGTTGGATATTTAATTATCAATTGAACCGATTAAATAGTTCAAGTATGCTAAACAAATTAAGAAATTATTCTTAGCAACAAGTATGATTATCAATGTATATATAGGTAAAAAATAAATCCATTTCTCTAGATGATATCTACTCAAATTTCATCAAACTACATCTAATAACAATCATCATCATTAATCTGACTATCATCATATTCCTTGCTAACAACACAAACTATCTAGTAGCATAAGAATCCCTGACATCATGAATATGTCTAGTAGCATAACATGGCTATCAATATTAGCCTCTCAAATAAAGGGAACAAATATATATCACAAGCAGAACTAATATCATAGAACAATTAACTGCATACACATGATTAGTAGTTTAAACATTTCTAATTACATAGGCATGGCTAGAAATATTAAAAATATCTAACATCATCATCTTAACCATCAATGTTAGTATATTTGACAACATAAGCATGTTTACAACATGAGCATAACTACAACATCAACATATCTATTATCTCTTATTATACTATACATGATCTTAGGGAAAAGAAAGCAAACAAGGTTTATCATCCAGTATGAAGTGTTGTGTATAACGCTAAATAGATATGCTACATAGTTGTCTTAAATCTTTTATTATGTCCTGGGGAATTTGAATCGTACCATCCAAAGTCCAACCGACCCCTGTGAAGGGTTATTCGGTTCCGTACATGATCTAGGAGTGCTGATATTCTAAGATCTCTTCCTCTCAGTTAGTACAAGTAAAAAGGCAGTGACATATCAGTCAAAGCTACCACTACAACATCATATAGTCAAACTGCTAACCACTAGTCTTCCCTTGGTACTAGTCACGACACTAGAAACCAGAGTACACAAAACCCTCTAATATGAGGTACAACAACAGTTGTCCTCAATCACATCAAATATCTTAGGCATGACCTTAGCCATCCTCCATAACCTACATTGTGGATGAAAAGGGTATATCCTCAACTTGACACCCCCACATACTCAATAGTATGTTCTCTGAGTTTCCCTTAGGAATACTCATTTCACCATCCAGCAAGTTCTGACACCAAAGATGGCTCTACGACACAGGGCACTACATGATTAGAGTTGCACTTGATTAGTTATGCCAATTGGGTAAATTAAGGCTGCTTCAAACAACTGGACATACAAACTGTAATTCACTTCTAGAAAGCATATAAATATCACAACTTCAAAAGATATAAAATGTGTGAAACATTATTTCTCAATTCATCATTGCATGATACTATTCACTTTCCATTCATGAGACTCCACTAGTCATCATACTATCACAAGATATAAATCCTTTTCACAATATCACAGGGTATCAACCCTTATCAACACAAGAGGATTACACCTCATTCAGAGCTCAACCATGCCCAAAGGTCATTAAAACCATCATACTATTCCATGCAAGATCATCATTATCTTTGCATGCCTTATAATAAGGCTCAACAACATCACTTACATATAATACACCAGATCAGTACAATATTGCATTAATGAGCTAGGAGATATTCATAAACAATCATAACAGGGTTCTATTAACATTAAGAACATTCCTTTATTATGTCAACATGCAAGGAATCTAGATATGATTAACCCTCATCATATTCATAATGCACATGTTTAGCATAAAAAAGTATCAACCATGTGGCTATGATAACCACCAATTAACATATTAAGGTTATGATCATATTAAGGAGGTTATTTCACCATCATTCCATCATATAAGAATGTTAAACATGAATACTCATATTTATCTATTTGCATTAGAGTTATGTTCAACAAGATAAATTATATTAATGTTACTAGTCAACACTTATACTTAAATCCTAACTCACAACATCCCCATTGGATGATAGATACATAAGGTGAAGCACCACCATCCCATTGCATACTATTATCAAGTATGAACCCACACATAAATAAAGGTGTAACCATTGGGCTATAGCATACTAGGGTTTCAACTACAATAAGAGAGTACTCCATGATTGTATTAGTCATTCAAGGACTATTTATACCCAATTATCATCATTTAGTTATATAAAGATAGGTATAAGAAGCTATACCTCATTAGGGTTACTCATTAATTCATTGTGGTGATTATAAATCATAATCATACGAGGGAAAGGGTAAGACTACAAGTTTAAGGCACTGAGCCATCAAATTCTCATCATTAGAATAATAACATTACACTATAGGCTTCACCCAAAATAATGGGAATATTGAGGCATCAACTTCTAACCATTAAATGTTGAAAAGGTAAAGGCATTGGTCGTTTGCATAAGTAAACGTCTTGAACAAACCATCTATGAAGTCATTGAGTTGTGCTATATAAAGAGTCACCATCTAACCCTAGACATCCCTTGATTAACAACATAAAAAGTTCCATTGAGAGTAGCGTAAAGCCCACAAGCTATTGTTTATTTAAAACAAGTTGTCAGCAAATGAGCTTCTTAAGTTGATCTCATAAAGGAAACCATTTAAATCATTTTATTAGGACCAACATATTACATTTAGGCATAATTCCAATTTATTGGATGAAGAAACATTAGATCTTAACCATTAGGTCAGGTTCATATATTAAAACCATCAATTGGAGTATAAGTCCGACCATTGCATCAAATGACCCTAGAAACCATTGGTTTAAGGCTTAATTAATGCTACAACCACATGCTTAATGCACCATAGGCTGTGGATATATGATACATCATCAATACTGACCATTAAGTCACCATAGGTTGTTAGATCAACACAATATTCATTAATCACCATCGAATATCAAACTAATATCACCATTGATTGATAACATCATTAGGGTACTTATTTGTTAATCACTAAGCTTCTAATTAGGCCAACACCTGACCTAAAGGGTGAACGTTAGTTGAAACCCTTGGTCACCACCATCATTTGTCATGAAGACAACACCATAGAGGTGTTGCAATTGTACCACCATCGGGTCATGGGTTTTTAGAAGAAATCAACTTGAAACCCTAAAATTGACCATTAGTTGATAGGTGCTTAGCTCCATAGGTTGTCAAACCAACCTAATCCAAGTCATATTATACCTTAGGAATAACATACACATGATCACAGGTTCATATACAACTATAATCAGAATAGGTAACATTATAAAAATTGAAATCCATGTCAGGCATAGCTTTTTAGTGCATGGATCATCATTTAAAAGAAAGAACATGAGCTAGCAAGTTTATGGTAAGCAATAAACGTGGAGAAAGATATAAAACTTGCCTATAATTAGAATATGAACTCCCAAATAAAAGAAAACACAAGTAGGTAGGGTTAAAAAATCCAAGCATAAGCTATGAACTCGTCCATCTAGCATCTTTCTTCATCAAATGAGCAAACCTAAGCATAAGGAGCAAGAAAGGTAGGGTTTTAGAGCTTCAAAGCAATTTCTACCATGGAACAACAAGGTTTTGACATGGAGAAATATAGGAGGAAGGATAAAAAAAATGGAGGAAAGTAGGGGATTCTTACTCGTTTAGGTCAAATCACTAAAAGGAAGCTTTTTAAACCCTAAAACGAAGTCAATTGCAACCCTAGATTCTTTTTCCAAGAAGATCCCCTATTTCTTCTTCCTTGGAAAGGAAATTTGCAGAAGCACAGAGGGAGGTCCAAGCTTGTAGAAGGAGGGAAGTGGTGGAGATAAAATGGTTCGTTTGGGTGCTTAGGGATAAGTATATGAAACTTTAAGATAAAGGAAAAGAAAAAGTTGATGTTCTAGTATCTTTCCAAGTGTCCATGGCCTTAAACTATTAAGAATATACAAGAAAACACAAGAATATCCCCCTCCATCCATATAGAACTTCTTAGATCTCCTTTGTCTAATTTCCAAGCCAATAAAATAATTCATTAGTTGATAGCTACTAAAGGTAGCTCATCCATGAAGGGGTAAACCCTAAAATACCCTTGAGGAAAACACCTTCAAACCAAGGTTTAAATAGGCTCCCCATGACTCAAAAAGCTCAAGAATGATGAGAGAATATACAAGGAAAATAATGCAAGTGATAATTGCAAAGAAAACCTCTCAATTAGGTAAATTGTAGAAAAGTCCAAAATATGCATAAAATTGGATAACTTTCTCAAACAGTTTCCAAATTGGACCAAATTTGAAACTTAAGCTTGTATTATGATTTCAAATCATATCACAAGATTAGATTAGGGTTATAATAATTCAATTATGATAATTAATCTTTTTAACACTTTAAGCAAGGTTAGGGGTCTCACATATACTTTTATGTTGAGGACCTAAATAATGGGATCATATGTATGATAAGAGTACATAAATTCTTTTTATTTCCCTAGTTGGATATTACTGTGAATGAAAAAATAGATGATGGTAATACAAAAGAATAAAATGTGTGTTGAATGCTGATAGAGACTCATTAGTCATGATATAAGATATCAAGTCAAACACATAGGTACTTGTTAGAGAACATTGTACCAAATAGACCCACCTTGAGAGTGATACATGGAAACTTGGGAATGGTAGTCATGATTGGTTCTCAAAGTGATATTGGTGATTTTGGTTCTTGAACATGAAATCACTACACTCATCATATGTTGTTCGATTAACTTTGACACCATCCAACATGACCTCAAATAAGGGTTGCCATAAATTTGGTGCCTGGGTATAGGGGATCAACTGTGAGTGATGTAGATGGGATTTGTCCCTCCTACAAGAGTTGAATTCTTTCCACTTGATAAGAGATACTGAGAAATGTAAGGCCATACTTGTGTGACTCAATATGTGATATGTGAGCTCACATGCATCTCATACAGTCTTCCGTAGTTCAAGGAACATGGATTGAATATTAAGAGGATGAAAATTCCATGCCTCAAGTTCAATCTGGATATTATAGAAAAAGGAACTATACGATCATGGTAACACAGATCACACATTGTAGGTTGAAGTTCTTCTTCAACTTTCCAATTACTTAGGTAGCAACGATGTGTTTGTAGATACCGCTCATTGTTTTTGATGTTATGGACATTCACTTCCAATGTAATTTGGGACCAATAGTGTCAGTCACATAGGATGCGCATGGAATTGGAGATTACACATGGATAAGGTTTAACTTAGTGATTTAAGTGTTAAGGTAATCAACTTAAACAACATTGGTTGTCAGTTGGTTGAATGGAGTGTCTAGATGAACGATTGGGAATGCGAGTTCAACGATTGGGGTGTCTAATCAACTGATTGGAATGCCTAGATGATCAACTAGACAATTAATATGACTGGATCAAAAATTAATGTTGATGTCCTGACGTACATCAATCATCACATTGAAAGGTAGGATGTTCATTAATAGGAAAACATTCCAATTGATCAATTGAATGTTTCATTTGACCGATTAGCACATGATGCTTGTGTTTTTAGTCATTTTCACATGCATATTTTCCTTGATTTTATGTGTTGTTTTGTCATTTATCTGATTAATAATGCATGAAATGTTGCTAATGACCTATGATATTTAAATGCATAAAATTATCTAATTTTTAATGTTTAAGATGATTTAATATTTACCCCGAGTATATATCCACGTTCTTGTGTATTTTCAGGTGCAATGGAACTTCACAAAGTTGATACTACCGACACCAAAAGTTGGTGGTACCGACTTCACAACAGTACTTTCTCAGAAAAGACTCACACAAACTCAATACTACCGACACTCCAAATCGGTAGTACTAAAATCACGTCAGTGAAGAACAAGGATAAATCATGAAAAGTTAGCACTGCCAAGTTTACAAACTCGGTACTACTGAGATAACATCAGGCAGACAATGCTCAGGTGACCGAAAGACTCAGTGCTATCAAGACAAGTCGATAGTACCGACATTGTTAAGAGTCACAGCTACCCTAAGATCTCAATACTACCGACTACCTAGTCAGTACTACCGAGTCTGTATGATTTGTCAAATCTGAAGATGGCAATCTAATCCAACGGTGAACATTATTTCGTATTGTAAGTGACTCTTTTGACCTAAGGAGAGTTTGGTTAGACAAAAGGGGGCAGCCGTATTCCATTATATGACACCAGAGAGAGAGAGAGAGAGAAGAAGAGAAAGGAACTGAAGGCTTCATCTGGGACGATCTGAGCACCTCGGGAAGGTGAATCGGCAGTCGGAAGACAGCCGATTGCACACACGACGTAGGGGATCATCCAGATCAACTATTCACCAGGGGTTACTTAGTTTCTCTGATGTTTCCCACATTTTCTCTTTCTCTACCATGTATTTGTCAATGAAAACCATGTGGGGCTAATCCCCTTGATTCCTTAGGACCCAGGAGTAGCCTGAACATGCATTGTAACTAATTTCCATGCATTAATATCATCTTCATCCTTATTTTTTGGATATAAATATATGAAGATGTATTGTTTTGTTTATGCCTGATCAACATAGATAGATTATTAGACTATTAATCATTTTGGGAGAGAGGTTAAGGGTTGGAAAGCATATATTTTCCCATTTATTGCACCCATTGGGAAAGGCAGAGAATAAATGGGAGGAGAAACCTAGAGTTTAATCATTAAGAACCTAACTAATGGACCAATTTCTATGGAAATGGGGTTGGAATTAGAATAGGTAGTGAACTACACTGCGGGAGTGGGTAGTTCTAACTACATGTTGTTTATCTAGGGATAGGGGTAATAGATATTGGTGTATGGAATGAATTACAATGTTATCTGTGGTGAAACCAAAATCCTAAGGAATTCCCTAAATCTGAGTAATTTAAGTGTTAAGTTTGTTTCATTCTATTTTTGCTTCTGTCCAATTGAACCCATTCATTTACACCGGCCTCGATAATTAGACCATAGTTAGTAGTAGTCTTCTGGAGAATGTTTCCCTGTGTTCGACTCGAGCCTCAAAAGGGCCTATATTACTTTGATACATTCACTTGTGTATAACACATACTAAACATGTGTCAAGTTTTTGGTGCCGTTGCTGGGGAAATGACAACATCCAACACTACGAGTGTTGTGGTCGTCCACTCTAGGCCAAACCTTTTTTTTTACTTTTCCATTTCACTTATAGCTGAATTATAAATTATTATTGCTTCTATCTCCGCTACTACACTTTGATAATTAATTTGCTACTTTCAGGCACTGGCATATGATGCATACTCCAGCCCACGATTATGGAGAGCCATCTTCATCGGTGTTTGGGCAAGCTGAACTCCATCACAAAGAGGGAGAAGTTTAACAATTAGTGGATAGATTCAATCAAACTCCACCACTGACACCTCCTCCTGAGAGACCTGTAACACCAGAATAACATGAGGCAGTAGATATGGAGGGGGAAGAAGAACAGATAATATGGGAGAGGATCAGAGCCTCTGCCTCAACCTCTCAAAAAGGACCAATCAAAAGGCAAGACATCATTGTGGGTAGCTACAAGATTGACCCAGGGTTGATCTCTTTAGTCAAATCCCAAGCTTTCCATGGACATAGTTATGAAGACCCGATGGTGCACATTAGCAACTTTGTGGAGAACTGTGATATGGTCAAGATAGATAGAATATCGGCAACTATGATATATCTGAAGATTTTTTCGTCGGCATTGGCATACAGTACAAATTCATGGTTTTATAACCTAAATAATGATTGCATTCATACGTGGGATCAGATGACTGACGCCTTCTTTGAGTGTTCTTTCCATCCATAGAAGACCAATGACTTGTCAAACAAGATCCATAATTTTAGATAACAAGCCGATGAATCCTATTCTAAAGCATGGGAGAGGTTCCAGAATATGTTACGGAAAGTACCTGATCATGGTATCTATCTTCTAGGATAGGAAAAGATCTTCTATTACAGCCTACACAAGGGAGAAAGGACTACACTCGACAGTGAGGGAGCAAGGTTCTTTGTCAACAATAAACCTGCCCGCTGTCATGAGATATTGAAGAATATGTCCAAAAATCAATCATGGGGAGATGAGAGAGAGCTTCTTGCTACTGTTAAAAGCGTCAATGAGTCCAAGGTCAGCTCTACATTAAATGAGAAATAGGACTTGATTGCTAAAAAGCTATGTGCCAACGATG
Organism: Alisma plantago-aquatica; assembly: GCA_963693085.1. Lineage (NCBI taxonomy): Eukaryota > Viridiplantae > Streptophyta > Magnoliopsida > Alismatales > Alismataceae > Alisma > Alisma plantago-aquatica. The sequence continues at coordinate 280,343,205 of OY856413.1, read as the reverse complement.
GATCACCTTCAGAAGAAGAAGATGAAGAGTGTAAGTTCATGTGCCAACAATAGCAATATAGGGGCAATGATTACGCATGGAGGAAGGATCCTAAGTTTTCAAAGATGGATCCTAACAATTTTCAACAGGACCAATCATAGAAGCAACAACCCAAGCCACAACAGTTCGGTGGCCAGGCACAATATCAACAGGAATAAAAGAAGATTGATCATATTGAAGAAATTCTTGGAAAGCTGGTAAGTTAGAATGAAGTGCTAATAGGAAAAACATAAAGAGAACTCCAGAACCAAGGGGTGAGGATCCATAATACATATACTCATATTTCTCAAATAGTAGCGGATGTTGGTACCTTGAAGCAGCCAAACCAACAGGGGTTCCCTACTAATACCAACATGCCTTTTGGAAATCAACACATCAAGGAAGTCCTACTACACAGTGGTAAGACACTGTTGAATAAGGCACCAACAACCACAGATGCAGTTGAAGCTATAGGAACAACAACTAGGACTATGACAGTAGAGGCAACTAAATTAGATAAGCTGAAACATGAGAAAACATCTGAAGAGCACACTGATGAGGTGGAAAATACTAGATTGAAAGCATATGTCCCATATCATCAGAGGACACCAGTACCCTTTCCAAAAATCTTGGAAGGCAACCAAAGTAGATCGACAGTTCCAGAAATTTTTAAAAGGTTTTAAAACTCTATCTGTCAATATTCCACTAATTGATGCAATTGAGCAGATACCATCATATGGAAAGTTCTTAAAAGACATCATCAATAAGAAGAGACAGATACCTAAGGATGATGTAGTAGTGTTAAAGGAGCAGGTGAGTGCTTTTATTCTGGGAATGATATCTCCTAAAAGACAAGATCATGATTGTTTCAACATCATGTGATACATAGGAATGACTAAGTTTGGTGAGGCCCTATGTGACTCAGGGGCCAATATCAACCTCATGCCTTTATCAACCTTCAAAAAGCTAGGTCTTAAGGAGACAATAAAAAGTACTATGACTATTGAATTGGATGACAACTCTGTGGTTAGGCCATATGGAATTTGTGAAGACGTTCTACTGAAAGTGGATAGGTTTGTTTTCCCTACTGATTTCGTGGTAATGAAAATGCAAGAGAATAAAGGTAACAAACTTTTTCTAGGTAGTCCATTCCAAGACACAACTGACATGATATTGGAAATGGGTAGAGGATGTCTAACAATGGGCGCTTATGATGACTGATTTGAAATAAAGATGCATGAACACTCAAAAGAAAAGGGGGATACAACATAGTGTAACATGCTGCAGCACATGGAGGGCAAGATTTCTTTGTGTATGGGGAAGCCATTTATTGATATGGCTCACATGATGACCAAGGTGGAAAAATATACTCTGGAAGTTGATATAATTGAAAACACCAAGATGATCTTATTGAAAGAAGCAATACATTACCCAGATGATAGAGAAGAAGACTATGACCCGACTACCATAGAGGAGGTCATTGCTGATTCACTGATGCAAACATATCCACAATTACCTTTGGAAGTATGTCTGGTGAATAGAGTAGATGACATCACACACAACCTCTCTCTGGAGGAGTGTGTATTGATGTTGAAGGCGGTACCCTATTATTACACAAGATATTTTGAAGACTACGGACCACCTCTCCCACCACTAGTTCCATCTCTGCTAAACCCTCCTGAGTTGGAATTTAAGCTATTGCCACCACATTTGAAGTGTGTACTCCTAGACATGGAATAAAAGCTTTCGGTGATAATATCATCATCCTTGAGCGGTGAAGACGAGGGACAATTGCTTGTTGTATTTAAGAACCATCGAGTTTCTTTTGGGTGGTCTATAGAGGACATTAAAGGAATCTCCCCAAGTTTTTTCCAACACAAGATCTAGTTGGAAGGAGTTAAAGCAATAGTTCAACCTCAGTCGGGACTCAACCCAATCATGACAGTGGTTGTGAAGAAAGAAGTGGGTAAGATCCTTTCTGCAGGTATCATGTATGCAACTTCTGATTCTATTTGGGTTAGCCTAATTCAGGTAGTTCCTAAGAAAGGGGGGATCACTATCACGACCAATGCAGCTAATGAATTGATTTCAACTAGGTTGGTGACAGGGTGGCCTGTTTGCATAGATTATTGTCATTTGAATGTCGTCACTTTAAAAGATCATTTTCTGCTACCTTTTGTTGGTCAAATTTTGGAACGACTCACCGATCGTTCACACTTTTGTTTCCTCGACAGGTATTCTGGTTACAATCAGATCTCATTTTAGCCAAAGGATCAGGAGAAATCTACTTTCACCTACCCTTATGGCACATTTGCATATAGACGGATGTCATTCGGCCTTTGTAATGCCCCTACTACCTTCCTACGTGGTATGCTTCCGATCTTCTCTAATATGGTAGAGCGGTGCTTGAGGTGGTTATGTATGATTTTTTAGTGTACGGGGATTCATTTAGTGATTGCTTGTACAATTTGGATAAGGTTTTACAAAGGTGTGAGGACACTCATTTAGTCTTAAATTGGGATAAGTGCCATATGATGGTGGGTGAGGGAATAGTGCTGGGACATAAGGTGTCCAACAAGGGTATGGAAGTAGACTAGGTTAAGATAGAAGTTATCTCCAAGCTACCTCCACCAACATTGGTGAAAGGAGTAAGGTGCTTTTTGGGACATGTTGGGTTTTACCACTGTTTTATCAAAGATTTTTCAAAAATTGCTAAACCCTTGTCGGAACTTTTGGAAAAAAGACGTTGAATTTTCCTTTAATGATCGATGTTTGTTGCTTTTGAAACATTAAAGGTAAAGATAAGTTTTGTGCCTATTGTGCATGCTCTTGATTGGATCCTACCATTTGAGAGGATGTGTGTCACATCAAACTATGATGTGAGAGTTGTGTTGGGACAACACAAAGATAAAGATCCTACCATCATATATTATGTGTCCAAAACATTGAATGATGCACAACTTAATTATACAACCATAGAAAAAGAACTCTTAGAGGTTGTGTTTGTGTTTGAGAAGTTCCTCCAATACCTAGTAGGGGCAAGGGTGATTGTTTGCACACCCCACGCTGCCATCAAATACCTGTTACAAAATAAATATGCAAAGCCTAAATTGATTAGGTGGATTTTATTATTATAGGAATATGAAATAAAAATTAAAGACAAGGTAGGGGTGGAAAATGTGGTAGCAGATCACCTATCGAGGTTGGAAAGAGTGAATGAAAAAGATGTAGATATTCATATTTTTGAGGATTTTCCAGATGAACAACTCTTTGCTATCAAGGTTAAGGATCCATGGTTTGTAGATATTGTTAATTATTTATCCTGCAAAGAGTTGCCTACAGATTGGGGGTATCAAAAACAGAAGAAATTTGTCCACTCATTAAGGTTTTACATTTGGGATAATCCTATTCTTCTTAAAGAATGTAGGGATGGACTTGTGAGGAAGTGTATACCTGAGTGTGAGGTAGAGAGCATTTTGTCACACTGCCATTCTTTACCTACGGGAGGGCATCATGATAGCTCTAGTATAGCGGCCAAAGTGTTAGAGAGTGTATTTTATTGGCCAACATTGTTTAAAGATGCATATGATTTCATTATTCATTGTGATACATGTCAATGTGCATGTAATATTTCTAAGCGACATGAGATGTCATTGAATGTGTTTCAGGAGGTTGAAGTTTTTTTTATCTTAGGGGCATTGATTTCATGGGTCCATTTGTGTCATCTAATTGTAACCTTTATATTTGACTTGTGGTTGACTATGTATCTAAGTGGGTGTAAGTACTTCCAACCTTCACCAATGATGCTCATGTGGTGAGGATATTTATGAAGGATACCATTTTCTACAGGTTTGGTGTCCCATGACTAATCATTAGTGATGGTGGATCACATTTCGCCAATAGGTAGTTCAAAGCCTTACTTAGCAAATATGGGGTGAAAAATAGAGTGGGTACTCCTTATCACCTACAGACGCAAGGCCAAGTGGAGGTGTCCAGTAGATAAGTGAAAAAGATCTTGGAAAGGACAATTTCTACTAATAGGACAAATTGGAGTTTTATGCTTAATGACACTCTTTGGGCATATAGGATGGCCTATAAATCACCTATAGGAATGACACCTTTCACGTTGGTTTACGGTCATGCTTGTCATCTACCTGTAGAGCTTAAGCATAAGGTGAAATGGGCATTGAGAAAGTTAAACTTTAGATTGGATGAAGCAGGTAGAAAAAGACTTTTGGATCTTAATGAACTACATGAGCTTAGGATGGATGCTTATGAAAATTTAAGGATTTATAAGGAGAGGAAAAAGAATATTCATGATAGGAATATTGTGAATAGGGTGTTTCTTCCAGGATAAAAGGTTCTCCTTTTTAACTCTCGACTTAAGTTACATCTGTGCAAACTGAGGTCCAAATGGAGTGGACCATTTGTGACTGAGAAAGTTGTTCCCCATGGTGCAATGAAGATTTTAGATGGGACTAGGTCATTCCTTGTTAATGGGCAAAGATTTAAGCACTACTATTGTATGGAAGTGGAGCAGAGAATAGAGGAGGTACAAATTATGGAGATCCCTTAGTTTCTTTCTCTTAGGAACGTCTAGTCTAGGACGTTAAACAATGGTGCTTGTTGGGAGGCAACCCAACCTTCATTTTGCTTCTATTCATGTTCTTTTACACATTGTAGTTGTGTTAGTATTTTTATTTTTTTTCTAAAAATGGTTCCTTGACTCATGTGTGGAGTGTGCATATTTTTCTCCATGTTGGTCCTACCGAGACACCCAATCGGTAGTATCGAGATTACATCAATGAGCCATTCACACTAGAACGTCAGACTTAGTACTATCGACTTTCCCAGTCGGTACTACTGAGTTTTTGAAGATTTTTGATCATTAACTGATAAGCTCTTGGTGGTATCGACACAAGTTGGTACCACAGATTTTATGGCGTGCTCAGAATCAGAACAATGAGATGAAAAATTTGAAAGTACCGAGCCAAAACTACCAACTCAGTACTACCGACATTCCAGTCGGTAGTATCGACGCATGACATCAACAATCCATGGATTCTCGATTCAATGGCAGATGCAAGCTTCATCACACAGTCAGTAGCACTGATCCTCGACTCAAGTCAGTACTACCGACATGGACTCGGTACCACTGACTCTGAGCGATCTGCACTTGAGATATAATCACATGTCAACCATCAATACATATGAGCAATAGATTTGTGCCTATATCTCGATACTATCGACACAAAAGCCTGTAGCACCAGCTCTTCCTGACTCAGCTATATAAGGAGGGGTGGTTAACCCATTTTCTTCACACCACTTCCTTCACACCTCATAGAACTCATAGCAGAGTTGCACCAAGTGCCGAAAATCTTCACATAGACGACGATCTTCACCGAGCTTCTCTTTCCTAATACTCTTTCTTGCATTGGAATCATGGCACTAAGGACAAGCCCTTCTACATCGGTGGATCAAGCGGAGTTGGTCCCTCGACCAACCCACATCCAACATTCATTCTCAGAGATCAGGAAGATCTATGAAGAGCTGCAGATGAGGTCAATAATACCAACAAGATATTGAGATCACACATTGATCTAAAGGGCGGACTTTATTGAAAACACGTGATGGGTATGTGTGACGACCCCAATTTCTACATACTTTCCTTAGTGACATATACAGATATGCGTGCACTCATATCTACAAATGTCAAAATGGAAAATAGTGGAAATCAAGATAGCCAACTATAATTAGAGATAAGCCAAGATCAAGTTCACATCATAGCAAATAGCCACACAACATTTCATTCAATAATGAAATATAAAGTCATACATATTGATACTGGAGAAAGAAGAAGAATAAGTCTATGATTATTACATTGGATCTCAATCATCCTCAACATAAACTAGGGAAAGAAATAAACTAACATCTAGCAAGAAAGAGATAAGAGGAATAGGTCTATCTAATAAATCCTCCATGCTTATTATTTGTGCCTTCATGTACTTTGAATATGCATTGCACTTTGATCATCATTTGTTCCTTGCACCTAGAAAATACGAGAAACAAATACATCAACAAAGTTGGTACATGGAGTAAAAGCTATACTATGCTGGTATATAAAATACTCAAAAATTGAGAAGGAAAATGAAAACGTTATTTAAAGATAGAAAATCAGGTAATCCCAAATTATTAGCCTCATTTATGGTGAATATGCATTACTATGGTGGACTTAGCACATAATTGCATAAATAGTGGGCCCTTCCCCGTGTACCTTGTACTCTAGGGATCTCCGCGTATACCATGTACTCTAGGGAGGTGCTAGTCAACATTAAAGCTTTCCCTCTCTAATAGGGAGTTTAATGAGCACCACTAGTAACTACATTTCACTTATATTCAATTATATTCTTTTATGTATAAGGCGGTAAATCATCAATTAATCATATATCCACATCCATCAATGTATATCAATTTCATGCAAACAATTACATATACTTAGCATCCAGCAAAAACTAGTCATATAATTATATCCACGTACCTTTAACTTTTAGATCTGAATTCCACAAGTCTTAGATTATGAAAAGAGAGTAGATCACCCTGAAATGTAATCAAGGATATACATGTTACTATTGATCCATATGACCACGATTAAGGTTAGTCATTATTTATTATTCCTTTTTATGTTATCTAATTTGGTTTAGGTTTATCCATCTTTTAATTTGGTTTTTGAGCTTGTATCAGATCTGATCCATAATAAAATAATTGAGTAAAAGACAATATATAATCAATCAAAAGAAGATTGTCATAGCTAGGGTTTCTAGATGGTCAAAAAGAAAGGGACAACAACCTTAAGGATGTTAAAGATTTCATTACTTCAAAGTTCATTACTGGGTTTAGGACCAATTCTGATCACCGAATATCATCTAATGATATTAGATTTTTATCATAAAGATATACCTATTATTACATGTAAAGAGAGAGAGAAAACTAGATTTAGGGTTTCTTTTAATCATTTCATCATACATAAACTTGGATAAGTATTTTGAGTGATTAGAAAATAGGGTTTTAACTAGGGTTAACTATGTGTTAGGAAGTTGTGTATTAACAAGAAAAGCCATTATTAATAATTAATTATAACTAAGAACATCATTTAGGATTTTGGTAACTATTTTGAAATAGTAAACAGATCTAGGTCTTGATGACATTTTTTTTGGATAGAGGAAAATTTTCTGGTTAAAATGGTATATTGGTTCACTATTTTCTGATAATCCTAGCATTTTCTAGGATTTTCCTAAGAAAATCAGTTTCTTGAATAAAGCAAAATAAAAGAAAACGTATTTACCTTGATCTACGGCCGGATCCAACTGGATCGACGGCTCAGGTAGATCCAAGGCCCCGCGAGCTCAAACCCGAATCACTAAGGTGGCGTTCTTTGATTGGGGGGTGTCGGCGCGAGTTGGCTCCTCCTTTGATCTTTGCTGGCTCGCGACCTGGCTGATGTGGAGACCGGCTAGCGGTCCACCTGGCACCCTGGGTCCCAGTTAGGTCAGTGATCCCTCATGCGAGCAATCTCCACGTTGTGAAGACGCGGCAGAGGAGCTCACCGGAGCGAAGTTGGAAAAGGGGCAGCAGGCTCCCACGAAGGTGGAAAAGATGCCGCCCAAGGTCCCTGTGACCTCGCGGTACTAGGTGAGGCAAGGGTGTGGAGGAAGAAGGCGAGGCGGGGGAGATCGGCCCCAACGGCAGTGTGGCGGCACCACAAGGCTTATGGAGGTCGAGTGGAGATCTTGGTGGCAACCAGGGCCGGGAAGAATAGGGTTAAAGGCAAAGGAAGGTGGGGGCGACATCGAGGGGTGGTTTTATAGGCTATCGGGGTAGGTTTAGGGTTGGTTGGGGGTCCTGGGTGTTGCAGCCGCCGCCGGAGTGGGAGCAACGAGAAAAGGGGAGTTTGTTCTCCCAAATCCGGGGGTCTTGGGTGATGTGTGAGGGTTTGTTGAGTCGTTTAGGTGAGAGGATCGTGTCCTCCAAAAGTCTCAGGTGGGCGACGCAGGAGTCAAGCGCCTGAGATCGTCGATGGTCCAGGGTTCTGTTGGGGTCAAGGCCGGGAAAGGCGGGAGGTAGGTGACGGGTCCTTGACCCTTGGATCATGGCATGGATCTGTGGCCATCAGATAGGATGGATGAGGGTTGGCCCTCCATCAAAAGGTCCGCGCCCAGCCTAAACATAGGTCGCGTGACATATCATTTGTCAAATAAATTGAAAAACCTAAGTCCTAGGGTTATTATATTGAATTATACACCTAATTTTCAAATGTTAATAACTCTCAAAAGGTACATCCAATTCGAATGAAATTTTAGGGGTAGCTTAATGATGTCAAGATGTGACTATGGTATAATTTTGGGATCCAGATTCAAATATTTGATGTGTTCATTTAACTAAATACATTAACATATGTATTTTATCATCATAGCATATTAGGGTTTGCATAAATTTGAAAGTGGTGACACATATTTGTTCAATTGAGTGAGGAAAATGTATGTGGGTATTTTGGTCAAAAAATATTATAATAAAATTTTTAAGAGAGAGAAATATAATAAAAACTCACTTTGTCACATTCCCCCCTCCTTTTAAGAATTTTGCCCTCAAAATTCAAGCAGCCTGAAAAAGATATGGGTACTTCTTCTCGACTTCGGTCTTTAGCTCCCAGATGGCATCTCTTTCATCATGGTGGCTCCAGAGAACTTTCACCATTTCAATATGATGATTACTGCAAAGCTCCTTTGACTTGAAGTTGAGAATTCTGACTGGGGACTCAACATATGACAGATCATCCCTTAATTCGAGAGGCTCATGATTCAAGATATGACTGGAATCCTTGACATATGGCTTCAGATTAGATACGTGGAACACATTATGCATGACACTATACTGAGGTGGCAAAGCAAAACGATAGGCACATTCACCAACCCTTTCCAGAATCTCAAAGGGTCCAACATAACGAGGACTGAGCTTTCCTTTGTTCTTGGCCAAAGTTCAAATAGGTCAGATCTTCAAAAATACATGGTCACCTTCCTTGATCTGACGTTCTCGACGGTGAGCATCTGCATAAGACTTCAGTCTATCCTGTGCCCGCTTCATTCTCTGCCTAATCAGTGCAACCTTATCAGAATACAACTGCATCTCCTCGGATTTCATCAGGGTACGTTCTCCGACATCGTCCCAATGTAAAGGTGATATGCATGGTCGGCCATAAAGAGCTTCATAGGGGGGAATCCCAATGCTTTCCTGATAGCTATTATTATAGGCAAACTCAGCTAAAGGCAAGTAATAGTCCCATGAGCCTTACCAATCGAGGACACAAGCTCGCAGAAGATCCTCTAGAATCTGTATTGTACGCTCTGACTGCCCTTCTGTTTGCGGATGGTAGGATGTACTGAAGTTCAACTTGGTGCCCAATTCCTATTGAACCTGCTTCCATGACTTTGAAGTGAACTTTGGGTCCCAGTCTGAGACAATAGACGCTGGAACTCCATGCAGACATACTATTTCCTGTATGTAGAGGTCAGCCAATTCAGAAACCTTTGCAGTAGTCTTCACATGAAGAAAATTAGCTGATTTGGTGAGACGATCCACTATGACCCATGTAGCGTCATATCCCTTCCTGGTCCTGGGTAATCCCACCATGAAATCCATGGTGATGTGTTCCCATTTCCATTCCGAAATCTCAAGGGGTTGTAGTAGACCGCCTGGTCTCTGATGTTCGACCTTAATCTTTTGACACGTCAGACACCTGGACACGAAATCAACAATATCATGCTTCATGCCCCTTCACCAAAACTAGCGTTGTAGGTCTTTGTACATCTTCGTCGTTCCTAGATGAACTGTGTACTTGGACCCAGGTGCCTCATTCAGGATTGTTGTCTTTACATTTGACTGCTCAGGAACCCATATACAATTCTTGTAACAGAGACCTCCATCAAGACCCACAGACAGATGTGTTTGCGGCTTTGATAGAAGAGAAGAGAGCTCTGCAAGATCAGAACTAGCCTTTTGTGCCTCAAGAAGTTCAAAATGCAAGTTGGACGTGATGGAAATGTTATTAACATGCACACGATCAGACAGAAACTACGGTTTCCAGCCCACTAGATCCTCCATATTCCTCCATTCAGGGACAGAAAGAGATGCACACACTGCCCTTTTTCTACTAAGGGCATCAACGACTACATTTGCCTTACCCGGATGACAGACAATAGTGAAATCGTAGTCCTTTAGGTATTCAATCCATCGGCGTTGATGCAGATTCAAGTCCTTCTGAGTCAGGATGTACTTTAGGCTCTTGTGATCGGTGAAGATGTCAAATGTTGCCCCGTACAGGTAGTGCCTCCTAATTTTGAGGGCATGAATGATTGCAGCTAATTCCAAATCATGGGTGGGATAATTAAGTTTATTGGGTTTTAGCTGTCTAGACGTAAAGGCCACTACCTTACCATTCTGTTGCAGGACACACCCTAACCCAATCCTTGAAGCATCAGTGAATATCACAAACCCTTCATTACCAGAGGGCAGAACAAGAACAGGAGCCGACGTCAACTTCTGCTTTAACTGCTGGAAACTGGACTCACAAGTATCTGACCAGATAAAGTGCTCGTCCTTCTGAGTAAGCTTGGTTAGAGGGAGTGCAACTTTGGAGAAATTTGGGATAAAGTGACGATAATATCCGGCTAAACCCAAGAAACTCCAAATTTCAGAAGGATTACGGGGAGGTTGCCAATCAAGTACAGTAGAGACTTTGGCAGGATCAACAGATATACTACCTCCAGAAATGACATGCCCAAGAAACATAACCTTATCAATCCAGAACTCACATTTTGAAAGTTTGCCATAAAACTTCTGGGTTCGAAGAATGTCAAGAACTGATCGTAAATGTTCAGGGTATTTTTCCATAGAATCAGAATAGATCAAGATATCATCAATAAAGACGACCACGAACTCATCAAGATAGGGTTGGAAGACTTTGTTCATCAGATTCATAAATACACCTGGTGCATTGGTCAACCCGAATGGCATCACCAGAAATTCATAATGCCCATAACGAGTTCAAAAAGCAGTTTTAGAGATATCAGAATCCTTGATTTTAAGTTGATGGTATCCAGAACGGAGATCAATCTTTGAGAAAACTTTAGCAGTACAAAGTTGGTCAAAGAGGTCATCAATTCGAGGAAGAGGGTACATGTTTTTAATAGTAGCTTGATTCAACATGCAGTAGTCAATACACATACACATAGAACCATCTTTCTTTTTAACAAAAAGAACAGGAGCTCCCCAAGGGGAAACACTAGGACGAATGAAACCTTTGTCGAGAATTTCTTGCAACTATTTCTTCAACTCCATCTTCTCAGCAGGAGCCATCCTATACGGTGCCCTAGAAATCGGAGTGGTTCCAGGAAGAAGATCTATGGAGAACTCAATGTCTCTATTTGGAGGCAGCCCAGGAAGCTCCTCCGGGAAAACGTCAGGGAAGTCACGTACCACCTCCAGACTTTCTACAGGCCCGCTACTAGGACTGGTCTCTGAGACTAATGTGAGGAAGACTTTACATCCGTTAGAAATGAGCTTTTTAGCTTTAAGAGAGGATATTATAATATTATTACAGAATCTGCTTCCCCTAGGGATTTTCACATGATAAGAATGAAGTTGAGAGAGGACCACCATCTTGTTTCTACAGTCGATGTGAGCATGGTATGTGTAAAGCCAGTCCATACCCAGTATAACATCAAAGTCTTCCAAGGTTAAGAGAATGAATTCAAAGGGCATATCATGATTTTCATATTTAAGAGAGAGTTCATTGGTTTTCTATAGAGTTGTGAGTATTTTGCCACTCGGAGTAGACACGTCCAGGATATATCCCAAATCCCTTATGTGAAGATTTAATATAGATGCCAGAGTTCGAGAAATAAATGTATTTGTAGATCCAGAGTCAAATAAAGCCTTAACAGGATGACCATTTAATAAAACAGTGCCTACATAAGGTAATCAAATTATGAATAATTGCATGCTTGAATACGATATTGAATTATAAAGAAATTAGGTTACCCTCACAGAGCTGGTTTGGATTAGCCTTGGCCTCTTCTGCATTTATTGCAAATACCCTGCCATTGCGGTGTCCCTGAGGCTGCGGAGCACCACCCACAGGATTGCCAAAGATGGAGGGAGTGGGACATTTGGCGATGAAATGACCCTCCTTTTTGTAGTTATAGCAGACTGGATGGGTGTGGCGACATACTCCACCATGGTGTCGTCCACATGTCTTGCACTTCGGGTGGACAATCTTCTGTTGATTTCGATTATGCTTCTATCCTCCTTTTCCTGAACCTCCTCCTTTCCCTGATCCCTTGTTGTTATGGCCTGGGTTTAACTTCTTAAACTTATCCTCTTCAGTTGTAGTTAATCCTAAGTATCCCATGGTAGAAGGTTTTTGCATGCCCGACTCTCTCTCCTGCTTGAGGGCCATATCTAGGGCTTCATCTATACTTCTGGGACGAGAGGCTATGACTAGGGTTTTTAGGTGGGCAGAAAGGCAGTCAACATAGTGTTCAGTAAGACGGTCTTCAGTCCTGATGGGTGCATAACGCTCCAGAAGCCTAAACTTCCAGGTGTAATCAGCTACTGAAAGACTACCCTGCCTTAACTCCATGTACATCTTCTCCTTCCTCTTCCTCTCAGCTATGGGCATAAAATGATCAGTGAAAAGGTTTTTGAAGGCTTCCCACTCTATGTTGTCTACTTCCTCACCCCTATTCCCACCATAGTTCTCCCACCAGATTTTGCCCCTCCCTTAAGCATATGGGTGGCGAACTTGGCCTTCTTCTCATTGGGTACTTCTAGGGTATGAAAACCATTCTCTATGGTCAAAATCCAGGCTTCAGCCTTGTCCATGACCTCCCGCTGATCCTCTCCCTCAAAGGAATCAAGGTTTAGTTTAATAAAATCTATCACTGTCACTTCTTTCTTCCTAGATGAGCTAGATTCGGGGGTCCCTTTTGTGGTGAGGGTTTCCATGAAATCTAGAAGGATTTTCTTTTGTTCCTCCCACCTTTCCTTGGCCGCAGCATCGGGATCAGGTACTTTAGAGGTTTCAAGTTCTTTTCTTTTCTTAGAGGATGATTCCTCTGAGGCCTTCGAGTTGCGAGTCTTAGGAGGCATCCTAAAATTAATTAGGGTATATTAGATTTATTTCTCAACATTTTTTTTGTCATTATCATTATGATATTTCATTATTCTCCCATATCATTTATTAATGTTCTTGATGTTACAATTTATGGAGTATACCTTAAAAGTCCTTATTGGTCGGTCCTTAAGACTTTTCTAAATAGAGAGACTCTTTCCTAATCTTATATCATAAGGATGAAGGGAAGACAATTTTTCAAAAATTTGAGATAAGAGGGAAAATATTCCTATAGAAAAGAGGAGAGGGAATTTATATAGATGAGAAGGATCGTAATTTTAAGGTATGTCCAAGAAGTAAGGGACATTTAGGATATTGCCCAGGTAGACTCACACTGCCTTATAGGTAGCCTCGTGATTGCCAAGCAAAGTGGCTTAGAGACTTTATCCAAAACTTAGGCAGATGATATCCTAGTCACCTCAACCCTTCACATCCCTAACTCAAGGAATACCCTAGACTCATAATAGGGTGAATGAAAGTCATGTGACTATGATGTGTGAACATTGGCTCTGATACCAACTGTGACGACCCCAATTTCTACATACTTTCCTTAGTGACATATACAGATATGCGTGCACTCATATCTACAAATGTCAAAAGGGAAAATAGTGGAAATCAAGATAGCCAACTATAATTAGAGATAAGCCAAGATCAAGTTCACATCATAGCAAATAGCCACACAACATTTCATTCAATAATGAAATATAAAGTCATACATATTGATACTGGAGAAAGAAGAAGAATAAGTCTATGATTATTACATTGGATCTCAATCATCCTCAACATAAACTAGGGAAAGAAATAAACTAACATCTAGCAAGAAAGAGATAAGAGGAATAGGTCTATCTAATAAATCCTCCATGCTTATTATTTGTGCCTTTAGGTACTTTGAATATGCATTGCACTTTGATCATCATTTGTTCCTTGCACCTAGAAAATATGAGAAACAAATACATCAACAAAGTTGGTACGTGGAGTAAAAGCTATACTATGCTGGTATATAAAATACTCAAAAATTGAGAAGGAAAATGAAAACGTTATTTAAAGATAGAAAATCAGGTAATCCCAAATTATTAGCCTCATTTATGGTGAACATGCATTACTATGGTGGACTTAGCACATAATTTCATAAATAGTGGGCCCTTCCCCGTGAACCTTGTACTCTAGGGATCTCCCCGTATACCATGTACTCTAGGGAGGTGCTAGTCAACATTAAAGCTTTCCCTCTCTAATAGGGAGTTTAATGAGCACCACTAGTAACTACATTTCACTTATATTCAATTATATTCTTTTATGTTCAAGGCGGTAAATCATCAATAATCATATATCCACATCCATCAATGTATATCAATTTCATGCAAACAATTACATATACTTAGCATCCAGCAAAAAGTAGTCATATAATTATATCCACGTACCTTTAACTTTTAGATCTGAATTCCACAAGTCTTAGATTATGAAAAGAGAGTAGATCACCCTGAAATGTAATCAAGGGTATACATGTTACTATTGATCCATATGACTACGATTAAGGTTATTCATTAGTTAATATTCCTTTTTTTGTTATCTAATTTGGTTCAGGTTTATCCATCTTTTAATTTGGTTTTTGAGCTTGTATCAGATCTGATCCATAATAAAATAATTGAGTAAAAGACAATATATAATCAATCAAAAGAAGATTGTCTTAGATAGGGTTTCTAGATGGTCAAAAATAAAGGGACAACAACCTTAAGGATGTTAAATATTTCATTACTTCAAAGTTCATTACTGGGTTTAGGACCAATTCTGATCACCGAATATCATCTAATGATATTAGATTTTTATCATAAAGATATACCTATTATTACATGTAAAGAGAGATAGAAAACTAGATTTAGGGTTTCTTTTAATCATTTCATAATACATCAACTTGGATAAGTATTTCAAGTGATTAGAAAATAGGGTTTCAACTAGGGTTAACTATGTGTTAGGAAGTTGTGTATTAACAAGAAAAGCCATTATTAATAATTAATTATAACTAAGAAGATCATTTAGGATTTGGGTAACTATTTTGAAATAGTAAACAGATCTAGGTCTTGATGACATTTTATTTGGATAGAGGAAAAGTTTATGATCAAAATGGTATATTGGCAATTTTCTGATAATCCTAGCATTTTCTAGGATTTTACTAAGAAAATCAGTTTCTTGAATAAAGCAAAATAAAAGAAAAAGTATTTACCTTGATCTACGGCCGAATCCAACTGGATCGACGGCTCAGGTAGATCCAAGGCCCCGCGAGCTCAAAACTGGATCGCTGAGGTGGCGTTCTTTGATTGGGGATTGTCTGCGCGAGTTGGCTCCTCCTTTGATCTTTGCTGGCCCGCGACCTGGCTGATGTGGCGACCGGCTAGCGGTCCACCTGGCACCCTGGGTCCCAGTTAGGTCAGTGCTCCCTCACGCCAGCAAGCTCCAGGTTGTGAAGACGCGGTGGAGGAGCTCACCGGAGCTAAGTTGGAAAAGGGGCAGCAAGCTCCCACGAAGGCAGAAAAGATGCCGCCCAAGGTCCCTGTGACCTCGCGGTACTAGGTGAGGCAAGGGTGTGGAGGAAGAAGGCGAGGCGGGGGAGATCGGCCCCAACGGCAGTGTGGTGGTGCCGCAAGGCTTCTGGAGATCGAGTGGAGATCTCAGTGGCAACCATGGTTAGAAAGAATAGGGTTAAAGGCAAAGGAAGGCGGGGGCGACATCGAGGGGTGGTTTTATAGGCTATCGGGGTAGGTTTAGGGTTGGTTGGGGGTCCTGGGTGTTGCAGCCGCCGCCGGAGTGGGAGCAACAAGAAAAGGGGAGTTCATTCTCCCAAATCCAGGGGTCTTGGGTGATGTGTGAGGGTTTGTTGAGTTCGTTTCGGTGAGAGGATCGTGTCCTCCAAAAATCTCAGGTGGGCGACGCAGGAGTCAAGCGCCCGAGATCGTCGATGGTCCAGGGTTCTGTTGGGGTCAAGGCCGGGAAAGGCGGGAGGTAGGTGACGGGTCCTTGACCCTTGGATCATGGCATGGATCCGTGGCCATCAGATTGGACGGCTGAGGGTTGGCCCTCCATCAAAAGGTCCGCATCCAGCCTGAACATAGGCCGCGTGACATATCATTTGTCAAATAAATTGAAAAACCTAAGTCCTAGGGTTATTAGATTGAATTATACACCTGATTTTCAAATGTTAATAACTCTCAAAAGGTACATCCAATTGGAATGAAATTTTAGGGGTAGCTTAATGATGTCAAGATGTGACTATGGTATAATTTTGGGATCCAGATTCAAATATTTGATGTGTTTATTTAACTAAATACATTAACATATGTATTTTATCATCATAGCATATTAGGGTTTGCGTAAATTTGAAATTGGTGACACAGATTTGTTCTATTGAGTGAGGAAAATGTATGTGGGTATTTTGGTCAAAAAATATGATAATAAAACTTTTAAGAGAGAGAAATATAATAAAAACTCACTTTGTCACATTCCCTCCTCCTTTTAAGAAATTTTCCCTCAAAATTCAAGCAGCCTGAAAAAGATATGGGTACTTCTTCTCGACTTCGGTCTTTAGCTCCCAGGTGGCATCCGTTTCATCATGGTGGCTCCAGAGAACTTTCATCATTTCAGTATGATGATTACTGTGAAGCTCCTTTGACTTGAAGTCGAGAATTCTGACTGGGGACTCAGCATATGACAGATCATCCCTCAATTCGAGAGGCTCATGATTCAAGATATGATTGGAATCCTTGACATAGGGCTTCAGATTCGATACGTGGAACACATTATGCATGTAACTATACTGAGGTGGCAAAGCAAGACAATAGGCACATTCGCCAACCCTTTCCAGAATCTCAGAGGGTCCAACATAACGAGGACTGAGCTTTCCTTTGTTCTTGGCCAGATCTCGAATAGGTCGGATCTTCAAAAATACATGGTCACCTTCCTTGAACTGACGTTCTCGACGGTGAGCATCTGCATAAGACTTATATCTATCCTGTGCTCGCTTCATTCTCTGCCTAATCAGTGCAACCTTATCAGAATACAACTGCATCTCCTCGGATTTCATCAGGGTACGTTCTCCGACATCGTCCCAGTGTAAAGGTGATCTGCATGGTCGGCCATAAAGAGCATCATAGGGGGGCATCCCAATGCTTGCCTGATAGCTATTATTATAGGCAAACTCAGCTAAAGGCAAGTAATAGTCCCATGAGCCTTCCCAATTGAGGACACAAGCTCGCAGTAGATCCTCTAGAATCTGTACTGTACGCTCTGACTGCCCGTCTATTTGCGGATGGTAGGCTGTACTGAAGTTCAACTTGGTGCCCAATTCCTCTTGAACCTGCTTCCACAGCTTTGAAGTGAACTTTGGGTCCCTGTATGAGACAATAGATGCTGGAACTCCATGCAGACGTACTATTTCCCGTATGTAGAGGTCAGCCAATTCAGAAACCTTTGCAGTAGTCTTCACAGGAAGAAAATGAGCTGATTTTGTGAGACGATCCACTATGACCCATGCAGCGTCGTATCCCTTCCTGGTCCTAGGTAATCCCACCACGAAATCCATGGTGATGTGTTCCCATTTCCATTCCGGAATCTCAAGGGGTTGTAGTAGACCGCCTGGTCTCTGATGTTCGGATTTAATCTTTTGACACGTCAGACACCTGGACACGAAATCAGCAATATCATGCTTCATGCCCCTCCACCAAAACTGGCATTGTAGGTCTTTGTACATCTTCATCTTGCCTGGATGAACTATTTACTTGGACCCATGTGCCTCATTCAGGATTTTTGTCTTTACATTTGACTGCTCAGGAACCCATATACGATTCTTGTAATGGAGACCTCCATCAAGACCCACGGACAGATGTGTTTGTGGCTTTGATAGAAGAGAAGAGAGCTCTGTAAGATCAGAACTAGCCTTTTTTGCCTCAATAAGTTCGAAATGAAAGTTGGACGTGATGGAAGTGTTATTAACATGCACACGATCAGACAGAAACTGTGGTTTCTAGCCCACTAGATCCTCCATATTCCTCCATTCAGGGACAGAAAGAGATGCACACACTGCCCTTTTTCTGCTAAGGGCATCAACGACTACATTTGCCTTACTCGGATGATAGGCAATAGTGAAATTGTAGTCCTTTAGGTATTCAATCCATCGGCGTTGACACAGATTCAAGTCCTTCTGAGTCAGGATGTACTTTAGGCTCTTGTGATCGGTGAAGATGTCGAATGTTGCCCCGTACAGGTAGTGCCTCCTAATTTTGAGGGCATGAATGATTGCAGCTAATTCCAAATCATGGGTGGGATAATTAAGTTTATTGGGTTTTAGCTATCTAGACGTAAAGGCCACTACCTTACCATTCTGTTGCAGGACACACCCTAACCCAATCCTTGAAGCATCAGTGAATATCACAAACCCTTCATTACCAGAGGGCAGAACAAGAACAGGAGCCGACGTCAACTTCTGCTTTAACTGCTAGAAACTGGACTCACAAGTATCTGACCAGATAAAGTGCTTGTCCTTCTGAGTAAGCTTGGTTAGAGGGTGTGCAACTTTGGAGAAATTTGGGATAAAGCGACGATAATATCTGGCTAAACCCAAGAAACTCCGAATTTCAGAAGGATTACGGGGAGGTTGCCAATCAAGTACAGTAGAGACTTTGGTAGGATCAACAGATATACTACCTCCAGAAATGACATGCCCAAGAAACATAACCTTATCAATCCAGAACTCACATTTTGAAAGTTTGCCATGAAACTTCTGGGTTCGAAGAATGTCAAGAACTGATCATAAGTGTTCAGGGTATTTTTCCATAGAATCAGAATAGATCAAGATATCATCAATAAAGATGACCACGAACTCATCAAGATAGGGTTGGAAGACTTTGTTCATCAGATTCATAAATACACCTGGTGCATTGGTCAACCCGAATGGCATCACCAGAAATTCGTAATGCCCATAACGAGTTCAAAAAGCAGTTTTAGAGATATCAGAATCCTTGATTTTAAGTTGATGGTATCCAGAACGGAGATCAATCTTTGAGAAAACTTTAGCAGTACGAAGTTGGTCAAAGAGGTCATCAATTCGAGGAAGAGGGTACTTGTTTTTAATAGTAGCTTGATTCAACATGCAGTAGTCAATACACATACACATAGAACCATCTTTCTTTTTAACAAAAAGAACAGGAGCTCCCCAAGGGGAAACACTACGACGAATGAAACCTTTGTCGAGAAGTTCTTGCAACTATTTCTTCAACTCCATCTTCTCAGCAGGAGCCATCCTATACGGTGCCCTAGAAATCAGAGTGGTTCCAGGAAGAAGATCTATGGAGAACTCAATGTCTCTATTTGGAGGCAGCCCAGGAAGCTCCTTCGGGAAAACGTCAGGGAAGTCACGTACCACCTCCAGACTTTCTACAGGCCCGCTACTAGGACTGGTCTCTGAGATTAATGTGAGGAAGACTTTACATCCGTTAGAAATGAGCTTTTTAGCTTTAAGAGAGGATATTACAATATTATTACAGAATCCGCTTCCCCTAGGGATTTTCACAGGATAAGAATGAAGTTGAGAGAGGACCACCATCTTGTTTGTACAGTCGATGTGAGCATGGTATGTGTAAAGCCAGTCCATACCAAGTAAATTTGAAATTGGTGACACATATTTGTTCTATTGAGTGAGGAAAATGTATGTGGGTATTTTGGTCAACAAATATGATAATAAAACTTTTAAGAGAGAGAAATATAATAAAAACTCACTTTGTCACATTCCCCCCTCCTTTTAAGAAATTTTCCCTCAAAATTCAAGCAGCCTGAAAAAGATATGGGTACTTCTTCTTGACTTCGGTCTTTAGCTCCCAGGTGGCATCCATTTCATCATGGTGGCTCCAGAGAAATTTCACCATTTCAGTATGATGATTACTGTGAAGCTCCTTTGACTTGAAGTCGAGAATTCTGACTGGGGACTCAGCATATGACAGATCATCCCTGAATTCGAGAGGCTCATGATTCAAGATATGACTGGAATCCTTGACATAGGGCTTCAGATTAGATACGTGGAACACATTATGTATGGCACTATACTGAGGTGGCAAAGCAAGATGATAGGCACATTCGCCAACCCTTTCCAGAATCTCAAATGGTCCAACATAACGAGGACTGAGCTTTCCTTTGTTCTTGGCCAGAGCTCGAATAGGTCGGATCTTGAGAAATACATGGTCACCTTCCTTGAACTGACGTTCTTGACGGTGAGCATATGCATAAGACTTCTATCTATCCTGTGCTCGCTTCATTCTCTGCCTAATCAGTGCAACCTTATCAGAATACAACTGCATCTCCTCGGATTTCATCAGGGTACGTTCTCCGACATCGTCCCAGTGTAAAGGTGATCTGCATGGTCGGCCATAAAGAGCTTCATAGGGGGGCATCCCAATGCTTGCCTGATAGCTATTATTATAGGCAAACTCAGCTAAAGGCAAGTAATAGTCCCATGAGCCTTCCCAATCAAGGACACAAGCTCACAGAAGATCCTCTAGAATCTAACCTATACGCTCTGATTGCCCGTCTGTTTGCGGATGGTAGGCTGTACTGAAGTTCAACTTGGTGCCCAATTCCTCTGGAACCTGCTTCCACAGCTTTGAAGTGAACTTTGGGTCCCTGTCTGAGACAATAGACGTTGGAACTCCATGCAGACGTACTATTTCCCGTATGTAGAGGTCAGCCAATTCAGAAACCTTTGCAGTAGTCTTCACAGGAAGAAAATGAGCTGATTTGGTGAGACGATCCACTATGACCCATGCAGTGTCGTATCCCTTCCTGGTCCTGGGTAATCCCACCACGAAATCCATGGTGATGTGTTCCCATTTCCATTCCGGAATCTCAAGGGGTTGTAGTAGACCGCCTGGTCTCTGATGTTCGGCTTTAATCTTTTGATACGTCAGACACCTGGACACGAAATCAGCAATATCATGCTTCATGCCCCTCCACCAAAACTGGCATTGTAGGTCTTTGTACATCTTCATCGTGCCTGGATGAACTGTTTACTTGGACCCATGTGCCTCATTCAGGATTTTTTTCTTTACATTTGACTGCTTAGGAACCCATATACGATTCTTGTAACGGAGACCTCCATCAAGACCCACGGACAGATCTGTTTGTGGCTTTGAAAGAAGAGAAGAGAGATCTGTAAGATCGGAACTAGCCTTTTGTGCCTCAAGAAGTTCGAAATGCAAGTTGGACGTGATGGAAGTGTTATTAACATGCACACGATCAGATAGAAACTGTGGTTTCCAGCCCACTAGATCCTCCATATTCCTCCATTCAGGGACAGAAAGAGATGCACACACTGCCCTTTTTCTGCTAAGGGCATCAACGACTACATTTGCCTTACCCGGATGATAGGCAATAGTGAAATTGTAGTCCTTTAGGTATTCAATCCATCGGCGTTGACACAGATTCAAGTCCTTCTGAGTCAGGATGTACTTTAGGCTCTTGTGATCGGTGAAGATGTCAAATGTTGCCCCGTACAGGTAGTGCCTCCACATTTTGAGGGCATGAATGATTGCAACTAATTCCAAATCATGGGTGGGATAATTAAGTTCATTGGGTTTTAACTGTCTAGACGCAAAGGCCACTACCTTACCATTCTGTTGCAGGACACACCCTAACCCAATCCTTGAAGCATTAGTGAATATCACAAACCCTTCATTACCAGAGGGTAGAACAAGAACAGGAGCCGATGTCAACTTCTGCTTTAACTGCTGGAAACTGGACTCACAAGTATCTGACCAGATAAAGTGCTCGTCCTTCCGAGTAAGCTTGGTTAGAGGGAGTGCAACTTTGGAGAAATTTGGGATAAAGCGACGATAATATCCACCTAAACCCAAGAAACTCCGAATTTTAGAAGGATTACGGGGAGGTTGCCAATCAAGTACAGCAGAGACTTTGGCGGAATCAACATGTATACTACCTCCAGAAATGACATGCCCAAGAAACATAACCTTATCAATCCAGAACTCACATTTTGAAAGTTTGCCATAAAACTTCTGGGTTCGAAGAATGTCAAGAACTGATCACAAGTGTTCAGGTGTTTTTCCATAGAATCAGAATAGATCAAGATATCATCAATAAATACGACCACGAACTCATCAAGATAGGGTTGGAAGACTTTGTTCATCAGATTCATAAATACAACTAGTGCATTGGTCAACCCGAATGGCATCACCAAAAATTCGTAATGCCCATAACGAGTTCGAAAAGCAGTTTTAGAGATGTCAGAATCCTTGATTTTAAGTTTATGGTATCCAGAACGGACATCAATCTTTGAGAAAACTTTAGCAGTATGAAGCTGGTCAAAGAGGTTATCAATTCGAGGAAGAGGGTACTTGTTTTTAATAGTAGCTTGATTCAACATGCGGTAGTCAATACACATACACATAGAACCATCTTTCTTTTTAACAAAAAGAACAGGAGCTCCCCAAGGGGAAACACTAGGGCGAATGAAACCTTTGTCGAGAAGTTCTTGCAACTATTTCTTCAACTCCATCAGCTCAGGAGGAGCCATCCTAGACGGTGCCCTAGAAATCGGAGTGGTTCCAGGAAGAAGATCTATGGAGAACTCATTGTCTCTATTTGGAGGCAGCCCAGGAAGCTCCTCCGGGAAAATGTCAGGGAAGTCACGTACCACCTCCAAACTTTCTATAGGCCCGCTACTAGGACTGGTCTCTGAGACTAATGTGAGGAAGACTTTACATCCCTTAGAAATGAGCTTTTTAGCTGTAAGAGAGGATATTACAATATTATTACAGAATCTGCTTCCCCTAGGGATTTTCATAGGATAAGAATGAGGTTGAGAGAGGACCACCATCTTGTTTGTACAGTCGATGTGAGCATGGTATGTGTAAAGCCAGTCCATACCAAGTATAACATCAAAGTCTTCCATAGTTAAGAGAATGAATTCAAAGGGCATATCATGATTTTCATATTTAAGAGAGAGTTCATTGGTTTTCTGTAGAGTTGTGAGTATTTTGCCACTCAGAGTAGACATGTCCAGGATATATCCCAAATCCCTTATGTGAAGATTTAATATAGATGCCAGAGTTCGAGAAATAAATGTATTTGTAGATCCAGAGTCAAATAAAGCCTTAACAGGATGACCATTTAATAAAACAGTGCCTACATAAGGTAATCTAATTATGAATAATTGCATGCTTGAATATGATATTGAATTATAAAGAAATTAGGTTACCTTCACAGAGCTGGTTTGGATTATCCTTGGCCTCTTCTGCATTTACTGCAAATACCCTGCCATTGCGGTGTCCCTGAGGCTGCGGAGCACCACCCACAAGATTGCCAAAGATGGAGGGAGTGGGTCACTTGGCGACAAAATGACCCTCCTTTTTGCAGTTATAGCAGACTGGCTTGGTGTGGCGGCATACTCCACCATGGTGTCATCCACAAGTCTTGCACTTCGGGTGGACAATCTTCTGTTGATTTCGGTTATGCTTCTATCCTCCTTTTACTAAACCTCCTCCTTTCCCTGATCCCTTGTTGTTATGGCCTGGGTTGAACTTCTTAAACTTATCCTCTTCAGTTGTAGTTAACCCTAAGTATCCCATGCTAGAAGGTTTTTGCATGCCCTGCTCTCTCTCCTACTTGAGGGCCTAAGTATCCCATATTTGCTTGGTTTGGTCAACCTGAAGGGAAGGTTCAATAGGCGGACCTGTACTTCCTCTGTAGGCTACTAGAAGGAGAGACTGTCAACTTTAGAGCCTTCCTTCTACTCCACATGATCTCTATTCAACACAACATGACAAGGAAGACACCAATTTGATTTGGGGGTCTCATCACCCCCATTTCATTACATATTTGCCTTGATTTGTCCACCCTAGTGCCATTAGAAGATACAAAGAAGTTGGACCTCTTGCACTTATACAAGGCAAACCTCCTCGGCTTCCACCACAACATGCTCTATGCACATTACACAAGTCGAGGACTATATCAGGAGTGGAGCCTCCCTGACTCCATCTTCAACTTGCATAGAGTGAACCATCTTTGGTGGACACTAAACGAGGGGGAGGCAGAAGATCCACCAAGGGTAGCAACTCAGGTTGATGACGAGGAGAAAAGCGATGACGACTCTAATGGTGTTGAGGAGGTGGATCCCACCATCCCCATCACTAGGAGAGTGGTCATGTGCAAATGGGCCTGCACCTACACTGCCTTGACTTCTTCTTCCCCACCCAATTCCCTGGAGGAGCAAGACCCGTACATCATGGTGGGTATGTATACCATGTTGTAAGAGATCCAAATTGGACAACAGTAGCATCAGGAAACGTTGGCTGATGTGGAAGACATTCAAAGAAGGTTGTACCAAAACCAATAGGCGATATATGAGAATGAACGCCTTCTCTTGGCAAACTAAGAAAAAGTTCACATGCGCCTGCAGCGGATGGAGCACTACCAACAACCCTTCGTTGACCACTATTAGAAACAGGGGTACTTTGGAGGGTACCCACAACCACAAAAGATGCCACCTCTTAATCCATCTTTTTAGGGGATGTTCCCCCCTCACAATCCTGACATGCCTCAGCCACCTCCATTTTAAGCAATGGTACCGCTATTCCACCTCTTAAGTGTGAGTATTGACTATGTGGACATAGTCATATTCAAGCTTGGGGGTGCTAGAGCAACATTCTATCTTAGTTTTTATATTTTTTTCTTGCAATTTTATCTTAGTTGTTTTATTTTTAGTTGAATCATGCATTTTTAGGATCCACACATATCTGGTGTAATCATGGAGCAGTAATGTATGGTTGCATTTGTCCAGTCATAAGGTGTTAGTGCAATGAAATGGTTGTTTCTTCATAGCTTAATTTTTGACATCTTTCTCAATCCGCAATCGAGGAAGTGTTTGGTTAAGGAAGCTCTAGGATATAGGATATGAATAAACATCTAATCACAATGGGAAAAGTGGATGAAGATGTTATTGAACCTAAGTTGATAAAACCTTTAATGAGATCTTAAATGGAAATTTAAGAAAGAAACCTTAAGATTACCATGTGCACAGGTCATTAAAGAGGGACATATCATAATTCAATGAAAGGCATTGTCTCTTAGTTGTGATTCCATCCATCTTTTGCATCTAACTTTGAATCACTACCTCATGATGAACAAGTTCTCCAACTTATTTCTTTTGGTTGCATTTCATGGCATGATAGGTGATATGGAAGGTTAGCTCTTATCCTCATCTGCATTTGAAAAAAAAATCATTTGCATGCATGACCAATCTTAGTGCATACCATCTTAGTTACATTGAAATTGCATGTAGATTAAATACATTTCCTCACATTCATTCCTTTTTGGTCATGTGGATTGTAGTCTCTAATTGTGAAATTTGAAGAAGGGGCATACATCCACATCAAAAAGAAAAGAAAAAGAAAAAGAAAAAAGGAAGTGAAAGCCCGAGCATTATTCCATCATGCTAAAGACAGGAAAAATTACGGGCTAGAAAAAAATCCAATCTCAAGATTTCATAAGGAGAAAGTATGTCCCTGAGTCTTCCTAAAGGGATGAACTAATTCACATGACACATTTATTTGTTTTTGACAGTCTCATTTTCTGCTATGAGATAGCCTTATACATTCATCATGTGTCAAAAAGAAAAGAAAAAAAGAAAAAAAGTCAGTAGGCATTAGGTCTCATGCATAACGTTCTTTTCATTAGTGTAGGTCATCATTCTTTCAGCATAAATAAGTTAGATGTACTTGTGAATCTTCAATTGCCACCCATCTCATATCATTAATTGCTCTCATTGGTAGGCCAGTCAAATGATTTATCTCTCATCTATTATTATAAGGAGATCTACTTCCAAGTAGTTTGTAGTTAGGAGAGAACAATTTAGATTAGGGAATCACATAGTACACCAAGTGAATGCCTAAATTATTATGATATTAACTGCTTTCTTGATAGTGTTCATTGATCAAACGGTAGACGTCTTCTATGAAAATTTTTGGTCTCTGTAGAGAATTTATTGGTTTAGTGGTCATCGGAGGCTAGTTCAGGGATTGTCTAGTGGAAATGATTAAGAAAAGAGTTCATGTGTTGTATCCTTTTGCTAACTTACATCAAGTAGATCCAAGAGTAGTGTTTCTCGAGGATGAGCAACATTTAATCTTAGGGGAGTTTGATGCATGGGTTTTTAGTCATTTTTACAAGCATATTTTCCTTAATTTTATGTGTTGTTTTGTCATTTATCTGATTACAAAATGCTGCTAATATCCTGTGATATTTAAATGCATCAAATGATCTGATGTTTAATGTTTAAAATGATTTAGTATTTATCCCGAGTATTTATCCACATTCTTGTGTATTTTCAGGTACAATGGAACTTCACAGAGTCTATACTACCGACACCAAAAGTCGGTGGTATCAACTTCATGTCAATACTTGCTCAGAAAAGACTCACACATACTTGATACTACCGACACTCCAAGTCGGTAGTACCAAAATCACATAAGTGAAGTGCAAGGATGAATCACAAAAAGTCAGTACTACCGAGTTCACAAACTTACTGCTACTGAGACAACGTCAGACAAACAATTCTTAGGTGACCTGAAGACTCAGTGCTATCAAGACAAGTTGATTGTACCGACATTGCCAAGAGTTGTGGCTACCTAAGATCTTATTACTACTGAGTCTGCCCAATTTGGCAAATCTGAAGATAGCAATCTAATCCAATGTTGGATGTTATTTCATACCGTAAGTGACTCCTATGACCTAAGGGGCGTTTGTCAAGATAAAAGGGGGCAGTCGAATTCCATTGCACGACACCAGAGAGATAGAAAGAAGAGGTGAAAGGAACCGAAGGCTTCATTCGGGATGATGTGAGCACCTTCTGAAGGTGAATCGGCAACCAAAAGATAGACGATTACATGCACGACGTAGGGGATCATCTGGATCAGCTATTCACCAGGGGTTACTTAGTTTCTCTAATGTTTCCCACGTTTTAATCTTTCTCTACCATGTATTCATCAATGAAAACCATGCAGGGCTAATCCCCTTGATTCCTTAGGACCCGTGAGTATCCCATATATGCATTGTAACTGATTTCCATGCATTAATATCATCTTTATCCTTATTTTTTGGATATAAATCTATGAATATGTATTGTTCTATTTATGCTTGATCGACATAGATAGATTATTAGACTCTTTATCATTTCAAGAGAGAGGTTAAGGGTAGGAAAATATAGATTTACCTATTTATTGCACCCCTTGGGAAAGGTGAATAATAAATGGGAGGAGAAACCTAGAGTTTAATCATAAAGTACCTAACTAATCAACCAATTGCTATTAAAATGGGGTTGGCATTAGAATAGGTAGTGAACTACGTTGCAGGAGTGGGTAGTTCTGACTTTAGGCTCTTTATCTAGGGATAGGGGTAATAGATATTGGTGTATGGAATGAATTGCTGTGTTATCTGTGGTAAAACCACAATCCTAAGGAATTACCTAAATATGAGTAATTTAAGTGTTGAATTTGTTTCATTCTATTTTTGTTTATGTTCAATCAAACCCATTCATTTACACCGGCCTAGTTGATTAGACCATAGTTAGTAGTAGTCTTCTGAAGAGCATTTCCTTGTGTTTGACTCGGGTCTCAAAAGGGACTATATTACTTTGATATGTTCGCTTGCATATAACGCATGATAAACATGTGTCAGCACATCATTTGAATGTTGGGAAGTCTAGTCGACTGATTGGTGTTTTGTAGTAGCCAAAAATTTCATGAAATTTGTCCCATTATCTCCCTAAGTTTGTGGAGACCCTATCCCATCCACTCCTCTATAAGGGGGGTGGCCAAGGCTCTCAACACTCTTGTATAACAAGAATCTTCATGTAAATGTTGTGGTAACATGGGAGCCACATACATCTTACCAGAAAAATGGATAAATAGCCAAAGGGGAGAAATTAAATGCTAGCACATTGAAAATACGAAGGAAGAACTCCTTGCCGTTAGTTCTAGAAGAATGACAAGGAGTTCTCGATGGTCAGTGTTGACTATGTAGAGGTGTGGAGGCCTTTTCTATCACTCTACAAGGACATCATCAACCACCGTCTATGGTGCTAAACCAGGAGGCTGTCAACACAATTGTCTGGGTGATGCTTCAGAATGAAGCACATCACTGCAAGGATTGTCGTATGACTTGCTCTAGGACCAACTACATGCCTTGTAAAATCTTTCCCACTTTATAGTTTTTGACATGATTCATTTGTTATGGGGAATATTGCCAGAAAATTTTGTATTTACTGTCGTCTCTGTCTCTATATTTCCCTATGATGGTATCTGAGCCACATCAAACTATATTTTCAGATTTAATCAATACGCTCACTTTTTTTATCTTTTATTTTATTGCATGTGATGCAAATGTTTAAAATGATTATTTTACATATATGATTTGATACCACATATGCTAAGAAATGTATCATAGATCCTATATATATATAAATCAGATATGTACATTAATATTTTTAAATATTTACTTCACATGCAATAAAATAAAAGATAAAAAAGTGAATTTATTGATTAAATATCAAAATATAGTATGTATATATATACATATATATGTATATGGAATTCATATATGTCATCCTAAAAGAATCTTGATGGTGGATGTATGAGTGGTTATGGCCAATAGCCCTTTGAATTTGGGTGCTTGGTTGAATGGTTTAATTCCTATCTTTTAAATTGGGCTTCCATACCCATCCTCTTTCTCTTTCTCCATATATAAATTAATGCTTTATTCCCTATACTCCCCTCGAATGTAACTCAAGGTTTCACCTTTTATAATATAATAAAAAAATGATTAGTTTTTGTAAGGAGTGGGACCTAAGAGGGGATCCACTCCCTACTAAAAATTTGAAGAATAAAACATCCATTCCAAACACACTCAAAGGTATGCTAGAATAGGTGTAAAATTTTCAAATTTCAATAAATGGTATTCAAAAATCCAAAGTGTAGCAGTGGAATTAAACAAATGACTATATTCAATTTTCACAAAATATTACAAGAGTACATCGTAATCTGCCATAAGGTTTTACATGTATGATACAACATAAGGATCTAAGTAGAGGGCATTCTAAAATACTTCAAATCTATCTCCTACAACATCACCAAGAGCTAGGTCAATGTTGGAAGCTATGTTCTCCTTGGTCATGTTCAACACCTCGATCTAAACATGGGTGGTTGAGAAATCACCTAGTTGATAAATCACCCAACAAGATAGAGAAATACAAGCTGTGTGTCAAATAATGAACAAAAACAAAAGATAAGGAATAACATGAAAGTAAAGGCTAAGATTTCATCATAATATGAAGAGAACAAGAGTATGAGGCATAATTAGATAGATGCTTTCCATATCGAGAAAAACAATAAAATATTTGCATGCAAGATTAATATTGACTATGTTAACTATGTAGGGTTGAGGCACCTACCGAACCTCAACCTATAGGAGAGGGGAGAATTAATACAGTCCCAGTCACCTACACATATTTTATGGGGGATAATAGGACATTTTCCATGGTGAATTAATACATTCCCGATCAATGGGTGGTTGTACATTAGTACCACTATCATAGCTAAATAGTCCATAAAATCAACATGCTAGAAAAGAAATCATGGCAAGTAAAAGCATCATATATTTGAAACATGATAGTGGGGTACAAGACCCAAGAAAAATAACATCGTTACTGATTTTGAGGCAATTTAACAAATGAATCATGAATAGAGGAAATAGGGTTCATATAGTGCCTCATTAACAAATATAGGGTTTGGTTTGCAAATATTTCAACTTGGGGTGTAAGAATGCACATACCTCTCCAACTGATACCAATTACTAACTTTCACCACTTTAATTAAATCCAAGTTCCTCTTTGCCTATTTTCAATGTATTAACATGTATTAGAGTACATAATGCACATTAATGTATAGAAACCCTAATTGTAGACGTTTTCAAAAAAACTCAAATTCTGACTTTGAAAACCTCACCAATGAAATTATTAGGTTCTCATGATCAAGAAAATATATTTTTATATTAATTTTGGAGTTGTGATGAATAAGATGTAATTTTTATGGATTTTATGCATTAAATTCATTTTAAAAAAATCACCCTTCTCAAACCTCAAAATCAGATCTTTGAATATTTTGTTCGATAGATAATAATTTTCTGATTCCAAAACATATTTATTTGTCAAATTTGGATAAGTGGATTAAAAGATATGAATTTCTCAATTTGAACCAATCAGGAAATGACGTCAACAATCTTTGAGAGAGAGGAAGAGTGAGAGAGAGAGGGAGAAAACACCATTTAGATCAGGGTTGGAGATGCATAGGTAACAAAATTAGATCTTCTTGAAAAGGTAAAACAACAAGAAACCAAAATTGTAGAAGAACATGGTAAATAGAGATGGAGATAATCAATTTTAAACATAAAAGCATGAGTTTTAAGCATGTCATAAGAAATATATGAGAAGTGGGTTATAAAACTCACCTCTAGGAAGGTAAAAAGGTTCAATAAGCAAGGTTCCCGAGTTAGATAGGCTGGTGTCTCTAACAAGGCTCCAATCTTGAGAAAGAAGTATCTTCTCCACTTTAGAGGTGAAAAAACCTAATAAAAGAACATGGAGATGAGGTGTTTAAGGGCTCTAGGTGGGGTTTCACCATGTAAGGCCATGGTTCCAACGTGGAAGAAGGTGGAAGGAAGACAAACATCATGAAAATAGGGAAGGAAAGGAGGAAACTTACTAGTTTTGGTTTAAATCGCCAAGGAGGAGCTTTAGAAACCCTAAATAGAGTAAATTTGTAACCCTAGGAGCCTTCTTCACCAAGGTAAGCACCCTCTTTTACCTTGGTACAACACCTTCATGGACAAACAGAGTAGGAATGATTCTATAAGATGGAGGAAAGAGAAGGAGAACAAGAATTTTAAAATTGGGAGGCGGGAATGGGTAGATATGGCTTTATAAAGAAGGGGGCAAGCATGAGGTGCCTATGGGACTTTCCATGTGTCCTTAGCCTAGGTCTTCATGGCCTTGCAAGAGGAAAGCTCATAGAGGCTTCTTGAATATCAAATGTTAGTTCCTAAAGGCCATGGTAGTGTCTATGCCATCCTCACTGTCCTCCAATCAATGAAATAACCCCATTGGTTGATAGATTGTTAAGATAAGCTCATTTATAAGGAGGGTAATCCCTAAAATGCCCTTAGAGAGAAACACCTTTAAACCAAGGTACAACTAGATGCCCCAAGGTTCAAAATATCAGGAATGCTAAGGGAATATCTACGGATTATAATTCATGTGATAATTTGCAAAGAAAACCTCCCAATTGGGTAAATTGCATAAAAGTCTAAAATGTACCTAAAATTGCATAACATGCACAAAAACATCCAAATTCAACCAAATTTGGAACTTAGGCTCATTGTATGATTTAAAAACACATTAATAAGTTATATTAAGGTTTATAACACCTAAATAAGGTCCTTAAATAGACTTTCACTGAGGTATTTGTGCATAAACCCTTTTATTGGTACAATTAGTGAATAAATATTCACCAAACCACTATAAAATCCACTAATTAAACATCAATGACATAAAGGAAAGAAATGAAAGGGAAACTTGGTAAAAAGGATTATATGGAGATTACATATAACATTCAATATTTTACAATTTTAATTTCTATTTCAACAAAAGAGAATATGTTTTGCATCAGGTGAGTCGACCGATTGGGAGTCGAGTCGACCAATTGGGAGTCGAGTCGACCGATTGGGAGTCGAGTCAGTGGACAAGAGTACCAAAGAGGCAATAGACCGAGGAGCCATTGAACTTACTAGAGGCAAAAACTATCAAATGGATGAGTCTAGATAGCCACTTGAGCCACGAGAAATTCGATCGACCAATAGAGGCCAATTGACAGACAAACAAATGAATTGATTGATTGGACCAGTGCAATCAAACAAATGGCTTGTTCCCAGTACAACACTTTTCCATTACAGGTTGTAACATGTTATGTTTGACAATAGGTGGATATAAATTCTTAGTAGCTCCTAGGAATTGCATTAGTGTGGCCATAAACATCGCTCATATAATGATGGTTCCATGTCTTTTTTGTAGATATAGTATGCATATGATACATATTATAAGTATGTGGTAATTGGATATGTATATGTATATATATAAAATCCCTCAAAAAACATTAAGTTATAGTTGCCTTCCACAAGCATCACAAATGAAAATCTTGATCGACTGACTATAGGTTAAGCTAAAGCATGGTCTGTT
This sequence comes from Alisma plantago-aquatica, assembly GCA_963693085.1. Taxonomy (NCBI): domain Eukaryota; kingdom Viridiplantae; phylum Streptophyta; class Magnoliopsida; order Alismatales; family Alismataceae; genus Alisma; species Alisma plantago-aquatica. The sequence goes on along the minus strand of OY856413.1, from coordinate 280,310,629 downwards.
ATCTATCTGATGGAAGTGTGATGGTAGATATGTGGGTCTGTCAAAGCAAGGTACATATTCTACCATATTGACTTTTGGGCCAGGCTTAAATAGGTGGCCTTAATGAGATCAAAGGCCTAGAATCATGAAGATGTAATCTGACAAGGATTTGAGCACACCATCAATACAAGAGTTGCATTCAATGCAATTGACAAAACTTGCCTACCAAAATAGTCAAGTTGTGGGTGATCAACCAAAGCTAATTCATGATTTGATAAAATGTTGATCTTAGGTCACTAGAAGGTTGTATTTTGTGATCTTATGAATTGATATTGAGGGCTATCAATTTGAAAAAAAGTCCTAATTAATATCGTAAATATTTTTATATCAATTCTAAAGTGTTTTGATAAATGCAAATTTTTTTGTAGATGCAAATTCCAAACACCAATACATTTTCATTGTGATCAGTCCTTGAGAAGGACAAAGTGAACGAGAATAACTTCCACGATTGGTTCAAGATGTTGAGAATTGTTCTCACTCAAGAGCGCAAGTGTTATGTCCTGGAGACACCAGAGCTAGGTGTACTCACTCCCACTGCATCAAAGGATGAAAAGGATGCTTACAAGAAGCATAATAAAGTTGTTGTGGATGTCATGTGCCTGATTCTATACTCAATGAAATATAAGTTGTAGACACAACATGAAAACATGGAAGTCATCGAGATGGTAACACATCTCAAGAACATGTTTTAGTATCATGAAATACAAGAGATATGATATCTCAATGGCGTTGCTCAAGTGCAATATGGCGGAGATAGATCTATTGGTGCCCCATGTTCTCAAGATAATTGGATATATGGAGAACCTAATGAGAATGGGTTTTCCCTTAGGCCAAGAGTTAGCCAAGGATGTGATTCTGCAGTCATTGCCAGAATCATACAACCAATTTATCCTAAACTACAATATGAAACAATTTTGATAAGCCATTGTCAGAATTGCTTGGCATGCTGAGAACTGCTAAAGTGCAAATGAAAAAATACAATCCTAAAATATGTGATAATGATTAGTAGAGGAAAAGGAAAGTCCAAGGGCAAAGACAAGGCCAAGAAGAGTGTCAAAGCCAGCTTAAAACCAAACTCTATTTAACTTAAAGAAAAGGGAGGAGTGAAAAAGGAAGTAAAGTGTTACCACTGTCACTAGCTTGGACACTAGAGGAGGAAATATCCTCTTTATGTAGATGAATTCAGGAAGTAGAAGAAGGAGATGGAGTTCTCCACTTTAGGATCCTAGAAGAATTAAGCAAGACTAGGTGCAACTACATGGAGCAAGAGTTGTTGCCATTGCAGTTCAAACCTATCATTTATCTCTGCCTAGTGGGCGTGTAATAGAATTTGTGAATTGATATTATGTACCTTACATTAATAGAAACATCATATATGTATCTTGTTTGGACAAGAGTTTCATGAATTATTGATGTTTCACTTTAAACATGAGATCTATTATGGTAGTGTTCCAATGTCTCATGGTCTTTACTAGATAGTTATAGAGACAAATATGTATAACATATATATTGAATTACTCAATGACCCAAACAATATCTACCTTCAGCCTTTTTGTCTAGGGCATATAAATAAAGAACACATTTATAGAATCTATGGGGATGGTCATCTAGACTCTTTTAATTTCGTACAGATAGAGACATGTGAGTCTGATATGCTGGGAAAGATGACAAAATCTTCTTCGTTGAAAACAATGAGAGAGTGAGTGATCTATTAGGAGTAGACCTTTTAGAACAAATGCTAAAGGTGTTTACTAGTATTAAAACACTTCGATATGATCGATGTGGAGAATACTAGAACAAAGAGGTTGAGGACCTTCAGTGAATCCATGATATTGTATCGCAATGGACTCCAACTAAAACATAATGATGTATTAGAGAGAAGGAATCATACCCTATTATGATCATCTATAAGTCTAGCACATCTTTTGACTTCCCTTCAAGGACTATGCTCTTAAATTGTAATGTTTACACTAAACAACATACCATATAAATTGGTTCAAAAGACACCATATATAAGGCATGGGAAGTGTGCTAAAGTATATTTTATGAAGATTTGGAATGGGAAGATTACATGATAAAATAGTTTCTTGAAAAGGTTGCTCCCAAATCATATAAGTGTCATTTTATCAGATATCCTATGAAAACTAGAGGATTTTACATTCCATCTGACAATAAAGTGTTTGTTGCCAGGACGACTGTATTCCTGGAAAAAGAATTTATTTCCAAAGGAATTAGTGGGAGAAAAGCAGAATTTGAAAAGTTTGAGACCAACAAGAAAACATTGAACCTATAGAGGTACAACAGGAACAAGAAGAATCCCAAACCGTTACGGAATCTCAAGTTCCCCATGTAACACAAGGACATCATAGATCTAGTAGGGCACACCTTGAGCATGAAAGATTTGGATATATTATGACTCAAGAAGGTGGTTAGTTGGTCATAGATCATTAGTCAACAACCTACCTAGATGCTATTCAGGGACTAAAGTCTGAGAAATGGGTTCATGCCATTGGATCAATGATTGACTCTAGGTACAAATATAAGGTATGACCCTAGTGGATCCACCTGAAGGCACAAAACCCATAGTGTGTGAATGTGTCTTCAAGAAGAAGAGTGACATGGGTTATAATGTACAAACCTATAAGGGCAGATTGTTTGCAAATGGTTTCAAACAAGTTCAAGGTGTTGAACATGATGAAATCTTTTCATTATTTTCCATGGTTAAACCCATAAGGATCATGCTTGCCATTGAAGCTTATTATGAGTATGAGATTTATTAGATGGATGTTAACACCATATTCCTTAATGGGAATGTTCATGAGGATGTGTGCATGACACAACCTAAAAGTTTTATAAATCCAAATAATGCAAGTGAAGTATGTAAGACGCAAAGGTCAATCTATGGATTGAATCAAGAATCTCAGAGCTGGAATCTTTGATTTGACAAGGAATTAAAAGGGCTGACTTTTGTCAAAATGAAGATGAAATATGTGTTCACAAAATGTTAGTGAGAGCATATCTGTATTTCACATATTGATGGGGAATGCCATTCGTATCCTATATATGTTAAAACATGGTTGGGAAAGTACCTTCTCTATGAAGGATTTAGGCGAAGCATTATATATCTTAGAAATTAAGATCCATAGAGATAGATCTAGAAGGCTTCCTGACCTAAGTAAGAGCACATACATTGGCAAGATGCCGAAGGGGTTCAACATGCATGTCTCAAAGAGAGAAAATTTGTCCATGTTCCATCGAATTAGTCTCTCAAGAGCCCATTGTCCTAGTTCATGTAATAAATGGGAACACATGAGTAAGATGGAATATGCATTCATAATTAGATCTATCATGTATGCAATATTATGTACTCATCATGTTATCTCGTATGTTATGGACATGACAAGAATGTATGAGTCATATCCCTGTGAAGGTCACTAGAATGCCATAAAGAACATGCTTAAGTACTAAGGGTAAGTTTGTTGTTTATGGTAATAAGAAAGAGTTGGGTATAAAGGGTTACATTGATGCAAGCTTCCAAACTTATAAAGAAGATTAAGGATCACAATCCAAATATGTGTTTGACCTTAATACATAATTGTAATATAGAAAAGTTATGAGAAAGAGACAATTGTTGATTCTACAATAGAAGTTGAGTACCTTGCTATTTTGAACAAAATAGAGGATACTATATGGTTCAAGAAGTTCATTCACTTGAATTTTTGGGAGGTTCCAACCAATGATGACATAGTAGAAGTATTTTGACATCAATGGATCTATTGGATAGGTTAAGAAACCCAGACAACATACTACATCATTTTCATCTCATATGAGAGATCATACAATGAGGAGATGTGAGGACTTGCAAAATTACCAATGTAAGGACCCTGACCTTCATTTTGGGCTTACCCTTCTTGTTTTGCCTAAAACTTATGCTTTGTTGCTTGATAATCATCTTTAGTGGTGATTAGGGTTTTCTTGTGCTTAGTTGAGAGCTAGAGGTGCTACTTGAAAAATAACCTGAGTTAAGGTTGAAGAGCAAGTTTGTCACCTTGAGAGATGTCTTTCTCTCTCTTTGCTTCCTCTAGGGTTGAGAGGAAGGTTTGGGATCGTGTCTTGAGTTGTCTTGGGCTTGGTTGAGCTCTTTTGGGCCTTGTTTTCCCTTGTTTGGGCCTTTCCTTGCTTGGTTGAGCCCTGTATCAGGCAAGGGTGCTTTGTGTTGGCCATGGGGTATCGCCCATGAGGGTGTGTCGGCCATGGAGGAGTAGTGTGTCGGCGTTTGACCTAGTTTGACCTTCTTGCTTTGGTTGTGTCACCCTAGCTTGGACATGTGGCCGATCCTTGGTTGAGTTGTGGCATGGCATGTGCATGTGTTTTGCAAGGTGGTGAAATGTGTGGACAAGTGTCCCTTGGTAAGGTGACACCTTGCCTTGGTTTAACCTTGACCCCCATCTATATATGCCTTGCCTTTCTCTTCCTTAGGAACCCTTTAGACCTTTGTTGCTCCTCTCTTCCTTATGTGCACGATACACCTCTCCCTTGCAACCTTGGTGGCCGATACCCTTGGAGGAGATAAGGTTGGTGTCCGATCCCCTTAAAGGAGTTCCCTTCTTCTTCCTTTAGCTTGGTGGACGAACCCTAGGTGGGTCTTGTTTCCTTGGTAAACATCTTCCCTCTCTCCTTAGCATCTTCTTCTCCATCTTGCCTACTCTTCAGCCATGGTGGTTATGCTTCTTGTTCCTTTTCTTGAGGTGGACAAAGTGGTGAGCATGGAGCTAGGAGCTTGGAGCATTGGAGCTCAAGGAGTTTGCTTAAGGCATGTTACATAACTTCTAACCCTAGCTATACTACCTTCTCTATAGGTTGCATGTTTCATATATGTAGATGATCGGCCAATGCATGTTATGTATCTTGCTCTAGTACATGTTGTTGATCTTATAGATTTAATGAACATGATGTTGTTGATGTTGTTGATGGTATATGTGCCTTTACACCTAGTTGGCCGAACCATGGTTCAGGGTTTCCTTGTTGAGAAATACCCCTTTCTCTCCCTGGTCTAGAGGTGTGAGTTTGAGCTCTAGTGATGTGGCCAATACCCCTCTCTCGTTTAAGTTTAGAGGTGAGCTTATATTCTAGTTGCTTGAGCAACACCCTCCTCTCACCATGGATTAGAGAGGTGAGCTTTTGGATAGATGGTGACTTATGTGAGAGGGATCCTTGTGGTTGCCCGATTTGTGAAAGAGGTTGTGCAAAACCACTCTCTCTTAGTTGTTGAGAGGTGAGCCGACCTTCTTGATAAATTAGGGTTTGGTGCCCTTGTACTTGAGGTTGAAGATGATCTTGTAGGGTTGTGCCTTGCACGCTATGACCTTGGAAGTTGTGCTGCCCGATAGCCTTGTTATGAGTTATACCTTTGGGTGACATAACTTGTTGAGGTAGTTGGCTTGGTACCCATTATGCTTTGATCGATATAGAGCCTCAACCCTAGCTTGGGTGTTAGAGTTGCTTTGGGCAACATGAGTTGTCTACCCTTGTTGCACGATATGCCTTGTAGAAGCTTAGTTGCTGCCCGTTATGGTCCTTTGGTCATCACCCTTGGTGGAATTAATGATGGGTGATACACCTATGATGAGTAGCTGCTTGATACACCTTGTATAGGTGGTTGCCCGACACAAGATTTGGATGACACCACCTTAGTGAGCTTGGTCGATATGAGGGGATGGACGACATGGCTTCATGCCCAACATGCTAACCCTAGGATGTCGACCGTTATGATGCTTCATGGCAATGCACGACACCATTCTTTGGCATCATGGGACCCTGGCTGATAGGGTTAACCCTCGGATGATGCTGAGATGGTTGCACATCCGGGGCGCTTGGGGCAACACTCCTTTGATCGACATGGCTCATGTTGAAGGTTAGTCGATAGTGAAACCTAACCCTAACCCTAGCTTGGTGCACGATAGACCTTTGGTCGATAGCCATGGTGCACGATATACCTTGGTGATGGATGCTCGACACCATGTTTAGTAAGGGTTCTGATAAACCTGAATGTATATAGTTCATGGTTCTCTTTTAATAAAAATAATACAAGTGAAATGATGTGATCACCTTGAATCCTACAAATATGTTGATAACTTAATATAATAGATTGTGAACCAGGAAACTTGGAAGCATATGATGTTGCTAGACATGTTGATATGACACATGACTATGGTCATAGGTATAAGGCATATTATATGCCCATGATTGATAATACTACTATGAATGATGTACTCATGGATGCTTCTTTATGATTGATAGTATAATAATAATCTTGTTAATCCATGATGGCTTCAATTATCCTTGTGGATGTGTTCACTAACCATGTAGGTATTTCATGTGGATTCATAGCCTGGTCAGAGATTTGAGGTATATGTGCTTTGACTAGCACAATGTGATGATAATCCTTGTTGATGAAATAATAAGTTGATAGGTCTAAGGACCTGATATCAGGATGAGTGCCTAGCTGAGGTGTTATCCTCTGATAATGAGATAAGGGATGCGTTCCCAGGATGCTGATGCATGATTGTGATGCCTTGAGAGGCAGTGGTTGATATCATGAGGGATTGAGATCCCAAGACAGTATGTTGATGGAAATAATGATGTAATTCTATAAGGCTATGTTATACTTTGCTTTGCCTCAACAATTGGCTTAAAATATACTAATTAATTATAGATAAACATATCATGTAGGTTGCCCTGGACAAAGATCCATTACCGTCAATATTTGTTGATGCTGAAATAGGTTTATCCTGCGGGATTACTTGGAGCGTATATTGTTGAATATGTGAGGTTTCCCCTAGCCTAAAATAGGATGGTTGAGTGAAGCTGCGATTGCAGACTCAGGATATATGGATCAATGTGAATTGGCCTATGGCTCAGGATATGTGATGATGAGCATGATGTGTTCATGGCTCGGATAAATGTACTAGCACCTATGATGAGGTGAGCTAGAGAGATGGGTAGCTTGCAGAGCTAACCCATAGGATGAGGCCCTATAAGCATTAGACTGCGGTCTTGCTTGATGATTCGTGTACTGACTACGAGAAGGTGAGGTCAAAGAGTCTGCATCTCCTTAGACCTTGTATGGCACCGAATTGGGCTTCACAACCAATGGTTGGATTTGAGTAGGGAAGGCTCACTTCCGCAGGGAATAATAACACGTAATCCAGCCGAATAAGTATATCTTGTTTAGAACAAAATACAGAACATTGATTGAGGCCTTGCTTACATAGTTGATCTAGTTACACCTTGCATATATGTGTATGATCCTTATATTATGTGATAGGTTTTTATAAAGATTATCTTGTCAATCATGTTCCATAAATAATACTTGGTTATATGCCCCAGATATCTTGGTAAGCTTGGTGGTAATAATAGCTTTTCTCAGTATGTTGCTCCTGTTATACACTTTATTAGTTATCTACTGTTATCTGCTTTAATCTTTTGAGGTTTTATAGTTTTGGTGGGGAGTTATGTTTCTCACTGGGACTGTGTGTCTCACCCTGCTGGTTTACACCCTTTTTAGGTGATCGCTCTAGATGCGGTGGTGGTTGTGAGGTTGCGGCCGAGCAGCAAGAAGAGTAGTAGAAGGAAAGAGATGGACATGCTGCTATTTTGGTGGTTTTGTAGTATAGTCCTAGAGTCATCCCTATACACTCAGGTCCTTGGAGGTGTTTGTTGACATTTCGTGACGTCTTGCAATTGTAATTTTTGTATATCTTGCTGTTGGCCGTACGTTGCCATTATGTATGTATAAATAGGTATTGAACTCTGATGCTGACAAGTACATCTCGTTTTGATAAGCTGTGGACCTATAACATGGTTTGTGAATGTTTATATAACATGTTTCTCTGTAGGGATCTGGATGCAAAAGTACTCTCATGTATGCTTTCTGCAATCAGTTTTAATTAACCCATGTTTTCGGTAATATATGGTTCCGCACATTTTTGCATGTCATCTCGTTGTCTGTGTGATGGTGGGGTGTCAGAGTTGGTTTGGTATCATAGCTCTAGGTTCGCTGAGTCTACATGGATCTAGGACTAGGTTTGTGTCTGTTCTTGTGAGTTTTCCAGATTTTCTTACAATAACCTTCTTCTCTCAGCAGAAGATAAAGCTTAAAGATGTATGGAAATCATGAAGAACATGCTGCCAAGAGCAGCGATGTTGCATCAGTTGATGGAGCAGGAGGGCAGGGACATGAAGATCGGGTTCCTGAGGTCACCTAACTTGACCCAGCCATTCTCAAAAATCCTACCTACCAACCACTTATGGGGCATATGATGGCTACAATGAATCACATGGTGGAAAGATTGCTAGTTCCTTAGCCAAGAGCACATGCTCCCCATGGTGAAGCATCGGGTATTGGGAAGACCTTTGAGTGGCTTCACTGAGTCAGAGATTCGGATTATGTTAGGACGACTGATCCAGCGGATGCAGATATGTGGCTGATAGGTCTAGAGAAGGCCTTTCGGATCCTCGACATCCCCGAAGTAGACAAATTCAAGCACGCTGTCTACCTTCTAAATGGTAGTGCTGGCCACTAGTGGGCTATCAAGGAGGAGAAGCGACTCGGTGAGGAGATCGGTTAGGAGATCTTCCAGCGAGATTTCGCCAGCAGATACTTTCTGAGGATGTATCTGGACGAAAAGATCAACCAACTTGAGCATCTACGCTAAGGATCGATGAGCATCCCCGAGTATGAAGCCAAGTTCATGGACTTGCTGAGGTTTTGTCCTCACATGATGGAAACAGATGATGAGCGGATTAGGCAGTTTGAGAAAGGTTTGAGTTTTGAGCTGTCAACACCTACTGCTGCTTTAGAAAATCGGGAGCGGTTTGCCACGTTTGTGGAGTCCATCTGCAGGATTGAATAGTATATTAGGGAGAAAAGGGAGTCCATGACCAGGAAAAGGTCTGCTCAGTTCCAAGTACAGAGATCTAGTGGCTTCAAGAAGTCAAGGTTTTCAGCACCTTCCATGATGAGAGGTTCTAGTGCACCATCACAGTGGTCTCTGAGTAAGGGAAGAGGTCATGTTTCTTCACCGTCGAAGGCACATAGTACAGCTTCTGTGGCAGTAACAGGGCCATCTAGGCTACAGACAAAAGGAAGGTCATGTTACCACTGTGGACAGACTAGGCACTTGAGGTCAAACTGCCTAAGGAGAGATGTTGAAGTAACACGAAAATCGAGACAGAATCAACAAGGATCAGACAGACAGCAGCCCAGTGGTAATAGAGGGCAAGGACGCGGTCAGGTGTCACAAGCGGGATCATCTGCTCAAGGAAACAGAGGATGTGGACAACAAGCAACGACTCGATTCTATGCTATAAGTCAGCCAGAGGCGATAATCAACCTGCGAGTGGTGATAGGTCAGATGGAGTTATTTCATTCTGATTTGTCCTCTTCTTGCTTTATATTTGTTTTGGTTGTCCCGGGTGCTACGCACTCTTTTATCGCACATAGTCTGCTTGATAGCTGTCCTTTACCTGTTAGTTGTAAGAAAGATAGCCTGTTGTTAGAAACCCCTCTTGATGGTTCCTCGATGCTTCTAGAGGAGTGTCCATCTTGTGTCTTATCTTTTTTGGGACACAGCATACAAGTGGATCTTATACCACTTGATATGCATGGATTCGATGTGATCCTTAGGATGGATACCTTTGATAAGTATAAGGTTGTGTTGGAGTGTGGTTCCAAGCAGGCGGTGTTTGATGACAACAGAGAGAAGTGGATCTTCCAAGGAGATAAGAAGATTCTTCCAACATGTCTAGTGTCAGTGATGGTGGAAGAAAAGTTGTTGCGGCAAGGATGTAAGGCATTCTTAGCTCACGTTGTGGATACCAAGGCAAAAGGTCTTAGCCTTGAGGAGGTAATGGTTGTCTGAGAGTTTGAAGATGTGTTTCCTGATGAGTTCCCTGGTGTTCCCCCACCCCGAGTGATTGATTTTGAGATCAATCTGGTACTAGGAACACAACCAGTTTCATAGACACCATATAGGATGGCTCCAGTAGAGATGACATAGTTGAAGAAACATTTACATGAGTTGTTGGAGAAAGGTTTCATCTGATCGAGCATGTTGCCTTGGGGTGCTCCAGTGCTCTTCGTTAAGAAGAAGGACGAGTCGATGCGGTTATGTATAGATTACCGACAGTTGAACAAAGTCACGATCAAGAATAAGTACCCATTGCCGAGGATAGACGATCTGTTTGATCCGTGGTGTGGCGCTACTATGTTCTCAAAGATCGATCTATAGTCTGGATATCATCAGTTGAGGATTAAGGTGGATGACATACCAAAGTCAGCATTTAGGACAAGGTATGGTCACTTTGAGTTTGTGGTTATGTCGTTTGGGCTAACCAATGCACCTGCTGCTTTCATGGACCTGATGAACTGAGTGTTTCGTCCGTTCCTAGATCAGTTTGTTGTAGTCTTTACAGACGAAATTGTGATCTATAGTCGGGATAGGCAAGATCATGAGTGACATCTTCGACAAGTGTTGGCTCTTCTTCGCCAACATCAATTATACGCCAAGTTCAGCAAATGTGAGTTCTGGTTGAAGGAAGTGACTTTCTTAGGTCATGTGATATCTGTAGGAGGAGTCCGAGTGGACCCTAAGAAGGTGGAGTCAGTTGCAGATTGGGAGAAAGCAAAGGCGCCGACGGAAGTTCGTAGATTTCTGGGTTTGGCCGGATACTACCAGAGGTTTATCTAGGACTTCAGTGCAATTATGTTTCCAATGACAAAGTTGACCAGGAAAGATGTACCTTTTATCTGGGATGATCGTTGTCAGTAGGCTTTCCAAAGTTTGAAGGAGAAGCTGACAAGTGCTCCAGTGCTAGTTCTACCAGAACCTGGGAAGGGCTATGTTGTTTTTTACGATGCTTCCATGAAAGGCTTAGGTTGTGTGCTAATGCAGGAAGATCATGTGGTTTCTTTTGCTTCACGACAGCTTAAGAAACATGAGGAGAACTATCTGACACATGATTTGGAGTTGATAGCAGTGGTCCATGCGTTAAAGATTTGGAGACACTATCTTTATGGGGAAGTGTGTCAAATATTTATAGATCATAAGAACTTGAAGTATATCTTTTCACAGAATGAGTTGAATATGCGACAATGTCATTGGATGGAGCTAATAAATGATTATGATTGCACCATTGAGTATCATCCTGGTAAGACAAATTTGGTAGCTGATGCGCTTAGTAGAAAGTCTTCTTCTCCCCCCACGAAGAAAGCACAGTTGAGTTCCTTAGTATGCCATAGGCGGGATATGTTTGTCTCCTTGTGGTAGATGAATGTGTAGTTGGAAGTTTCCTTGTTGGAAGGACTGTTGGCACATATGCAAGTCAAGCCTACGCTGAGACAACAGATCAAAGACGCACAATATGCAGATGCTACAATGCAGTTGATTAGATCAGAATTCGGCAGTGAAAGCGTGATGGGTTCCATGAGTCCGAGGATGGACTAGTTTTCTATCATGGTAGGATGGTGGTCCCCGATGTTGATAATCTAAGGAAACTAGTACTCGAGAAAGCACACACATCAATGTATTCTATTCATCTAGGAGTCACCAAGATGTATCATAATCTGAAGGACCTGTATTGGTGGTCTGGCTTGAAGAAGGATGTAGCTGAGTTTGTGGCTAAGTGTACAGTATGTCAGCAAGTTAAAGCTGAGCATCAAAAGCTGGTAGGTATGTTGCAACCCATGCCGATACCACAGTGGAAATGGGATCATATAACCATGGATTTCATAGTTGGTCTACCAAAGATAGCTAGAAATCATGATTCCATTTGGGTAATAGTGGACAGGTTGACAAAATCTGCTCATTTTATACCAGTAAAAAACAACGTATACATCAGAGAAGCTTGCTCAGGTGTATATGGACGAGATAATGTTTTTATACAGTATACCAGCAACGATAGTTTCTGACTGAGGTCCTCAGTTCACAAGTCATTTCTAGGAACAGTTGCACAAAGCATTGGGAACACAGTTGAGGTTCAGTACCGCCTTCCACCCGCAGATGGATGGACAATCTGAAAAGACTATTCAAACTTTGGAAGATCTTCTCCGAGCTTGTGTTTTGTAGTTCCTAGGCAGTTGGTACATGCATCTCAGTCTGATAGAGTTCTCTTATAACAATAGTTATCAGCGGAGCATTGATATGGCTCCTTATGAGGCTCTATATGGAAGAAAGTGCAGATCCCCTTTATGCTGGTATGAGTTCGGTGAGTATCAACTTTTGGGTCATGAGTTAATACAACAGACAACAGAAAAGATCAGAGTGATACAACAAAAGTTGAAAACAGCACAGGACAGACAAAATTCTTAAGCAGACAATCGTCGACGACCTTTAGAGTTCCAAGTGGGAGACAAAGTGTATCTCAAGGTCTCACCTTGGAGAGGCGTGCTATGGTTTGGCCAGAAAGGTAAACTAGCACCCAGATATATGGGGCCATACCCGGTATTTGCACGTGTTGGCAAGGTAGCTTACAAGTTAGAGCTACCGCCAGAGTTGCACATGTTACATCCAATGTTCCATGTCAGTATGCTGAAGAAAAGTCATCCAGACACAGGGACAGTGATACATCCAGTTGAGGTTGAGCTTGATGAAGACATGACTTATGAGGAGGGTCTGGTGGCGATCCTTTACAGAAGAGTAAAGAAGCTGAAGAGGAAGGACCTGGTTCTTTTAAAGGTTCTTTGGCATCATCGTGGTGTTGAGGAAGCCATGTGAGAGCTTGAGGAAGAGATGAGGTGGAAGTATCCCTCACTTTTCTCTTCGGATTTCGGGGATGAAATCCCTTTGTAGAGGTTTATGTCTTGTAAGGACCCTGACCTTCATTTTGTGCTTACCCTGTTTGTTTTGCCTAAACCTTGTGCTTGGTTGTTTGCTAATCATCTTTAGTGGTGATTAGGGTTTTCTTATGCTTAGTTGAGATCTGGAGGTGCTACTGGCAAAATAACCTGAGTTAAGGTTGAAGAACAAGTTTGTCACCCTAAGAGATGTCTTTCTCTCTCTTTGCTTCCTCTAGGGTTGAGAGGAAGGTTTGGGCTAGTGCCTTGAGTTGTCTTGGGCTTGGTTGAGCTCTTTTGGGCCTTGTTTTCCCTTGTTTGGGCCTTTCCTTGCTTGGTTGAGCCCTGTATCGGGAAAGGGTGCTTTGTGTCGGCCATGGGGTATCACCCATGAGGGTGTGTTGGTCATGGAGGAGTAGTGTGTTGGCCTTTGACCTAGTTTGACCTTCTTGATTTGGTTGTGTCACCCTATCTTGGACATGTGGACAATCCTTGGTTGAGTTGTGGCATGGCATGTGCATGTGTTTTGCAAGGTGTTGAAATGTGTGGATAAGTGTCCCGTGGTAAGGTGACACCTTACCTTGGTTTAACCTTGACACCCATCTATATATGCCTTGCCTTTCTCTTCCTTAGGAACCCTTTAGCTCTTTGTTGCTCCTCTCTTCCTTATGTGCACGATAGACCTCTCCCTTGCAACCTTGGTGGCCGATACCCTTGGAGGAGCTAAGGTTGGTGACCGATCCCCTTGAAGGAGTTCCCTTCTTCTTCCTTTAGCTTGGTGGCCAAATCCTAGGTGGGTCTTGTTTCCTTGGTAAGGATCTTCCCTCTCTCCTTAGCATCTTCTTCCCCATCTTGCCTAATCTTTGGCCATGGTGGTTATGTTTCTTGTTCCTTTTCTTGAGGTGGCCGAAGTGGTGAGCTTGGAGCTTTGGAGCTTGAGGAGTTTGCTTAAGGCCGATTACATAACTTCTAATCCTAGTTATACTGCCTTCTCTATAGGTTGCATGTTTCATATATGTGGATGATCGACCATTACAAGTTATGTATCTTGCTCTAGTACATGTTGTTGATCTTATGGATTTAATGAACATGATGTTGTTGATGGTGTATGTGAATTTACACCTAGTTGGCCGAACCATGGTTTAGGGTTTCATTGTTGAGCAATACCCCTTTCTCTCCTTGGTCTAGAGGTGTGAGTTTGAGCTCTAGTGATGTGTGCAATACCCCTCTCTCATTTAAGTTGAGAGGTGACCTTATATTCTAGTTTCTTGAGCAACACCCTCCTCTCACCATGGATTAGAGAGGTGATCTTTTAGATAGATGATGACCTATGTGAGGTGGATCCTTGTGGTTGCCCAATTTGTGATAGAGGTTGTGAAAAACCACTCTCTCTTGGTTGTTGAGAGGTGAGCTGACCTTCTTGATCAATTAAGGTTTGGTGCCCTTGTTCTTGAGGTTGAAGATGATCTTGTAGGGTTGTGCCTTGCACTATATGACCTTGGAAGTTGTGCTGCCCGATAGCCTTGTTTGGAGTTATACCCTTGGGCAACATAACTTGTTGAGGTAGTTGGCTTGGTTCCCGTTATGCTTTGATCGATATAGAGCCTCAACCCTAGATTGGGTGTTAGAGTTGCTTTGGGTGACATGATTTGTCTACCCTTGTTGCACGATATGCCTTGTAGAAGCTTAGTTGGTGCCCATTATGGTCCTTTGGTCGTCACCCTTGGTGGAATTGATGGATGGGTGATACACCAATGATGAGTAGTTGCTTGATACACCTTGTATAGGTGGTTGCCCGACACAAGCTTTGGACGACACCACCTTAGTGAGAATGGTTGACATGAGGGGATGGATGACATGGATTCATGCCCGACATGCTAACCCTAGGATTCTGACTGTTATGATGTATCATGGCCGTGGACGAAACCATTCTTGGGCATCATGGGACCCTGTCTGATAGGGTTAACCCTCGGATGATGATGAGATGGTTGCACATCAGGGGCACTTGGGGCGACACTCCTTTGATCGATATGGCTCATGTTGAAGGTTAGTCGATAGTGAAACCTAACCCTAACCCTAGCTTGGTGCATGATAGACCCTTGGCCGATAGCCATGGTGCATGATATACCTTGGTGATGGATGCCCGACACCATGTTTAGTAAGGGTTCTGACAACCCTGAATGTATATAGTTGATGGTTCTCTTTTAATAAAAATAATACAAGTGAAATGATGTGATCACCTTGAATCATGCAAATATGTTGATAACTTAATACAATAGATTGTGAACCAGGAAGCTTGGAAGCATATGATGTTGCTAGACATGTTGATATGACACATGACTATGGTCACAGGTATAAGGCATATTATATGCCCATGATTGATAATAATACTATGAATGATGTACTCATGGATGCTTCTTTATGCTTGATAGTATAATAATAATCCTATTAATCCATGATGGATTCAGTTATCCTTGTGGATGTGTTCACTAAACATGCATGTATTTCATGTGGATTCATAGCCTGGTCAGAGCTATGAGGTATTTGTTCTTTGATTAGCACAATGTGATGATAATCCTTGTTGACGAAATAATAAGTTGATAGGTCTGAGGACCTGATATCAGGCTGAGTGCCTAGCTGAGGTGTTATCCTCTGATAATGAGATAAGGGATGCGTTCCCAGGATGCTGATGCATGATTGTGATGCCTTGAGAGGTAGTGGTTGATATCATGAGGGATTGAGGTCCCAAGACAATATGTTGATGGCAATAATGATGTAATTCTATAAGGCTATGTTATACTTTGCTTTGCCTCAACAATTGGATTAAAATATACTAATTAATTATAGATAAACATATCATGTAGGTTGCCCTGGCCATAGATCCATTACCATCAATATTTGGTGATGGTGAAACAGGTATATCTTGTGGGTTTACCTGGAGTACATATTGTTGAATATGTGAGGTTTCCCCTAGCCTAAAATAGGTTGGTTGAGTGCAGCTGCGGTTGTAGACTTAGGATATATGGAGCATGGTGAACATGCCCATGGCTCAGGACATGTGATGATGAGCATGATGCGTTCATGGCTCAGATAAATGTACTAGCACCTATGATGAGGTGAGCTAGAGAGATGGGTAGCTTGTAGAGCTGACCCAGAAGCTGAGGCCCTATAAACATTAGACTATAGTCCTGCTCGATGATTCATGTACTGACCACGAGAAGGTGTGGTCATGGAGTCCAGATCTCCTTAGACCTTGTATGGCACCAGGTTGGGCTTCACAGCCAATGGTTGGATTTGAGTAGGGAAGGCTCACTTCCTCAGGGCATAATAACATGTAATCCAGCCGAATAAGTATATCTTGCTTAGAACAAAATACAGAACAATGATTGAGGCCTTGCTTACATAGTTGATCTAGTTACACCTTGCATATATGTGTACGATCCTTATATTCTATGATAAGTTTTTATAAAGCTTATCTTGTCAATCATGTTCCATAAAGAATACTTGGTTATATGCCCCAGATATCTTGGTAAGCTTGGTGGCAATAATAGCTTTGCTCAGTATGCTGCTCCTGTTATACACTTTATCAGTTATATGCTATTATCTGCTTTAATCTTTTGAGGTTTTATAGTTTTAGTGGGGAGTTATGTTTCTCGCTGGGATTGTGTGTCTCACCCCGCTGGTTTACACCCTTTTTAGGTGATCTCTCTAGACGCGGTGGTGGTCATGAGGTTGCAGCCGAGTAGCAAGAAGAACAGTAGAAGGAAAGGGATGGACATGCTGCTGTTTTGGTGGTTTTGTAGTAGAGTCCTAGAGTCATCCCTGTACACTCAGGTCCTTGGAGGTGTTTGCCGACATTTCGCAACGTCTTGCAGTTGTAATTTTTTTATATCCTGCTGCTGGCCGTACATGGCCGTTATGTATGTATAAACAGGTGTTGAACTCTGGTGTTGACAAGTAACACTGGTTTTGATAAGATGTGGACCTATAACATGGTTTGTGAATGTTTATATAACATGTTTCTCTGTAGGGATCTGGATGCAAAAGTACTCTCATGTATGCTTTCTGCAATCATTTTTAATTAAACAGTGTTTTTAGTAATATATGGTTCTGCATGTTTTCGCATGTCATCTTGTTGTCTGTGTGATGGCGGGGTGTCACAACCAACTAGAAGTAAATGTTTCTAACCCGTTACAAAATCACTCACACAATAGAAACATGATGGACATGTTAAGATAACTTGGAATAACATTCATAGGTGATTGGTTCTAAGTGCAAGTTGGAGTCTATTGATATTTGTGCCCAGAGAGCTAATCATATGATGATTTTCATGGGACATCTATTTTTGATTTGATAATAATAAAGGTAATTTAGAGTATTATGTTTGTTTCAGTCATGATATGATGATACAAACATGCTATATATCTAAGGAATGGTGTTATTCAATGACATATGTCTTTAGGACGAGGACCTGAACAATGTGATCATATGTATGATAAGAGTACATACATTCTTGTTATGTACCTAATCGGATATTACTGTGGAAGAAAAATAGATGATAGTAATACATCAGACTAGAATGTGTGTTTACTGATGATAGAGTCTCATTAGTCATGATATAGGATATCAAGTAAAACATATAGATACTTGTTAAAGAATAGTGTACAGGACATGCCCACATTGAGAGTGATACATGGAAACCATGGAATGGTGTCACAATCATCCCTCAAAGTGATAGGGGTGATTGTGTTTCTTAGACCTAAATTCACTACAATCATCACATGTCATTTGATGAACTTTGACACCATCCAACATGACCTTGAATAAGGGTTGCCATAAGGTGGTGATCGGGTAAATTGTGACACATGGGGATTGATTGTGGGTGATGTAGATGGGATTTGTCCCTCCTACAAGAGTTCATATGTTGTCCACTTCATAAGTGAGACTGAGAAACATATCACCATACTCGTGTGACTCAATATGTGATATGAGAACTCACATGCATCTCATACAGTCTACTCTAGTTCAAAGATATGGATCGATTATTAAAATGATGACGATTACATGCCTTAAGTTCAATCTAGATATCAGAGACAAAGGAAACATACAATCATGGTAACACTAATCATGAATTGTATGTTGAACTTGTTCTCCAACTTTCTAGTTACTTGGGTAGCAATGATGTATTGTTAGATAGTGCTCATTGTTTGTGATGTCATAATATGGTTATGGAAAATATTTGTGACCTATAGGGTCACACACATAGGGTGCACTTGGAATAGGAGTTTACTCATGAATAAGGATTAACTTGGTTACTAAAGTGTATCAACTTAAACAACACTGGCTATCATTTGAGTGATTTAAGGGTCCAAATGATCGAATGGGTACACAAGTCAATTGACTAGAGTGTCCAGTCAACAAATTAGAAAGTCCATTCGACCTAAAACATGATTCGTAGTACTAGGTCAAGAATTTATGTTGTTGTCATGGTGTGCATTAATTATCACATTGAAATCTAGTATGTTTGTCAATAGGAAAACATTCCAATCGAACGACTAGAAGTTTCATGTTTGAGCTTGTTTGGATGAAGTTGTGCCTTCTGTGCTAGTTTTGGTGCAAATTACAGTTTACCCAATGTAGGGGGTTGATGTGAAATTTGCAACCTCTTGAGTGTTCCCTCTCTTTTTTGACATTATCTAGAGGAAAGAGAAAGAGGAGGGTGCCTTGTTTGAGCCTTTGTGGAGGCGTATCTCCCCAGGTGCTGATTAGGGTTGATATGAGTGTTGAGTTCCCTGACCATGTGTGTTGGTTGCGTTGTCTTGACCTTGGGTCGCGAACAAGGTTAATTTTGGATGGTGTCATGGTCGAGACACCTCCTCTAGGTGTTGGGAGTCATGACCTAGGTATTCTAGAGTGGTCTTGGGTCGAGATGGTTGCCCTATCATAAGTTGTCTCGACCTAGGGATGGTAGTGGGACCTTGTCTCGACCTAGAGGTTGCAGGAGGTGTGTCCTTCCTGTATCCTTTCTTTCTCAGAGTACAACATCCAAGTGGAATTCATACCACTTGAAATGAATGGATTCGATGTAATCCTTGGAGTGGACACCCTTGAGTGGTATAGAGTGGTCTTGGATTGTGATTTCAAATAAGCGACGTTTGTAGATGGTGATTATAAGTGGATCTTACAAGGGGATAGGAAGATTCTTCCAACATGTCTATTGTCAGAAATTGTAGTAGGAAAGATATTGAGATAGGGTTGTGAGGAGTTCTTGGCACATGTACTAGACATTGAGGCAAGGAGTCCTGGTATTCAAAAGGTGTCAGTTGTCACTGAGTTTGAGGATGTGTTTCCTGAGGAGTTCCCCAGTATTCCCCCGCCCTAGGAGATTGACTTTGAGATCAATCTAGTCCCAGGAACGTAGCTGATAGCTCAGACACCATATATGATGTCTCTAGGTGAGATGGCAGAGCTAAATACACATTTGTGAGTGCTGCTTGACAAGGGTTTTATCAAGATGAGTATGTCATCATGGGGTGCTCCAGTGCTATTCGTGAAGAAGAAGGACATGTCCATGAGGCTTTGTATAGACTAAAGATAGTTGAACAAGATGACAATAAAGAATAAGTAATCCTTACCAAGGATAGACGATTTGTTTCATCAGTTGCATGGCACGACAATGTTCTCAAAGATAGACCCGAGGTCAGAGTATCACTAGATGAGTATCAAGGAGGATGACATGCCTAAGTTAGCTTTTAGAATGAGGTATGGTCACTATGACTTCATGGTTATGTCGTTTGGGCTAACCAATGCACCATCACCGTTCATGGACATGATGAACAAAGTGTTATGGTCATTTCTTGATCAGTTTGTGGTGGTCTTCATAGATGACATCCTAATATAAAGTCATGACAATAAGCAACATGAGCAACATCTCTATCAGACGTTGACTGTGTTGAGAGAGAATAATCTATGCGCCAAGCTCAACAAGTGCCAGTTCTGGTTGAAGGAGGTAGTTTTTCTGGGGCATGCCATATCTACTAAGGGAGTACGTGTGGATCCCGAGAAGGTTGAATTTGTGACATAGGGGGAGCAACTGAGGACGCCGATATAAGTGCATAGTTTTCTGGGTTTTGCAGGCTATTATAGGAGATTCATCAAGAACTTCAGTGTTATCACTTTGCCCCTAACAAAGTTGACATTCGTCTGGGATAATAGATGTCACTGTGATTTTCATACACCAATGGAGAAGTTGACAAGTGCATCAGTGTTGGTCTTGCTTGAGCAGGATAAGGGGTATATAGTCCTCTGCGATGAGTCCAAGAATGGCTTGGGTTGTACACTGATGTAGGACAAGAAAGTGGTTTCTTTTGCTTCCCAATAGCTTAAGAAACACGAGGAGAATTACCTGGCCCATGACCTAGAGTTGGCCATTGTGGTCCATGCTTTGATGATATGCAGGCACTACCTTTATGGAGAGAAGTGTCCCATCTTCACAAATCACAAGAACCTACATTACATCTTCCCACAACAAGATCTAAACATGAGACAACGACGCTAGATGGAGTTAATCAAGGATTATGACTGCACAATTGATAACTATCCAAGGAAGGATAATGTTGTGGAAGATGCATTGAGCAGGAAGTCTTCCTCTTCACATATGGATAGAGCCCAATTGAGTTATTTGGTGTGCCACAAGCAAGACATGTTGGTCTGCTTGTGTCAGATGAATGTACGATTGGAGGTGCCAATGCAAGTAGGTTTGTTGGCATAGTTGCAAGTGAAGCCCACATTGAGATAGTAGATTAGAGAGGCACATCAGGTTGATACCATCATACAACATATTAGGTCATAGTTTGGCAGCGAGAAGTGTGATGGCTTCCATGAGTCAGATGATGGGACAGTTTGTTACCATGGTAGAGTCGTGGTTCCTGATGCAGGTGATCTAAGGAAAATGGTATTGGAGGAGGCTCACTCATCTATGTACGCTATGCATCCAAGTAGTACCAAAATGTATCATAACCTGAAGGACATACATTAGTGGCCTAGTTTGAAGCGGGATGTGGTAGAGTTCGTTATGAAATGTGTTGTATGTCGACATGTTAAAGCTAAACATTAAAATCCTGTAGGTACGTTGAAATCATTTCCTATACCATAGTGGAAACCAGATCATGTGACTATGGACTTTGTGGTTGGTCTGCCTAGGACAGCCATAGGTCATGATTCCATTTGGGTGATCATTGATAGGTTGACCAAGTCAGCGCCTTTACTTCCTATGAAGATGACGTATACAACTGAGAAGCTTGCCCATATCTAAGTTGATGAGATAGTGCGTTTGCATGGAGTTCCAGCTACCATTGTATCTGTCAGAGGTCCCCAGTTCATGAGTCACTTTTGGGAGCAACTATCACAACTTTGGGTACACAATTGAGGTTTAGCACTGCCTTCCACCCAAAAATAGATGGCCAATCTAAAAGGACCATTCAGACCTTGGAGGATCTGTTGAGAGCTTGTGTTCTCCAATTTTAGGGCAATTGGGATGTGCATCTCAGCCTGATAGAGTCACCTACAATA
Source organism: Alisma plantago-aquatica (assembly GCA_963693085.1). Taxonomy (NCBI): domain Eukaryota; kingdom Viridiplantae; phylum Streptophyta; class Magnoliopsida; order Alismatales; family Alismataceae; genus Alisma; species Alisma plantago-aquatica. Next base: position 280,289,184 of record OY856413.1, on the reverse strand, counting down.
ACAATTACCAGAGTAGCATTGACATGGAACCATATGAGGTGTTGTAGGTCTTCGTTGTGTTGGTATGAGACATGTGAGTATCATGTTCTTAGTCATGAGTTTGTGTAAGAGATGATAGAAAAGATCAAAGTGATTTAGCAATAGTTGAAGGCAGCACATGATAGGCAAAAGTTGTATGCTGATAACTATCATAGACCTTTGGAGTTCTAAGTGGGAGACAAAGTATACCTCAAGTTCTCTCCCTAGAAAGGTGTTCTGAGGTTTGGGAAGAAGGGTAAGTTGGCTCCCAGGCTTATGGGACCTTACCCTATGGTGGCATGTGTTGAGAAGGTGGTCTATAAGTTGGAGTTGCCACTTGAGTTGCACCGATTACATCTAGTATTTCATGTGAGTATGTTGAGTAAGTGCCATCCTGATACTGAGTTATTGTTGCAAACAGCAGAAGCAGAGCTTGATGAGGATACGTCCTATGTGGAAGGTCCAATGCTAAACCTTGCCAAAAGAGTGTAGAAGATGAAGAAGAAATGCGTAGTGCTTGTGAAGGTTCTGTGGCAGTACCATGGTGTTGAGGAAGCCCGGTGAGAAATTGAGGAAGAGATGAGAAGGAAGTACCCTTCTCTTTCATCTTAGGATTTTGAGGGTGAAATCCTTGTTATGGGTTTATGTCTTGTAAGACCCTTGAACTGAGTTTTGGGGTAACCCTATTTGCTTTGGCTTAATCATGTGCTTAGAACCTTTCTCTAATATTTTGAGATGTAATTAGGGCTTGTTGAGTGCTTATGTAATGACCCTGCCTCCCAGTAACCCCCAATTAAGAGAGACCAAGAGGTCAAAGCTGTTATCCCAATTTTTGGATCAAAGGTTTGGCAAATAATCAATAATAATTAACAAATTCTACCAAACTAAACTGAAAGGATGTAATAAAATTAAACTTTTCATACCTTTTTAAAAATCTTGGATGTCTACTTCTATCCACATGGAGTCTATTCTAACTAATCCTCCTTTGAACTTTAATTCATATTTAAGTCCACATATGCCACTTTACTATTTTTTTTTCTTTTCCACTTGTACCTAAAACACCAACAAACAAAATGTCGGTCAACATAAAGTTGGTATGTGGGGGAAACAATAATCGTGAAACTATGATAACAATGTAATCAACCAATTATCATTTAACAACCAAGATTATGTCTTAAGCAATACTACTCAATCCTTACCTATCCCCTATCTCTGTGTTGTCCCTGCAGTGGACCTGGATGCTACATTCCTCATGGTAGATCCCCATTAAACCCCACATGATCCTAGATAAAATGTAGATCAATATCTAGGGTTGAGACGCATGGCACTACCCATAGGTAGTCCAATCCCTAACTCATGGTGTTCTAAAGAGTCGCATGGCACTACCCATAGGTAGCGCAATCCCTGACTCAAGGTGACTTGATGGACCTACCCCATTGGTAGCGATGTACTAAGTCATCCAATGACCTGATGGACCTACCCCATAGGTAGCCATTTACTAGGTCAAACTATTAACCCACATAGGGTACTAGGATCTAAGCTAGTAGGCACATATCTTAAGTGATAGTCATATCCAAATTATAGTTTGCATGAATTAAATTCATCCAACAGTTTAATTCAAGTCATTGAGGAAAACTTCAAAAAACCTCGAAAAACTAATTCGAGATATTCATAAGCGTAACCACATACTTGTCAGGAAGATTTGAGATAGAATCAACCACGATGGGAAATCCAATCAAGCAAGTACAAGAATCTTAAAATCACATCCAATTCCTTTTTATCAGAATCTATTCAAACTATCTTGCTACTTAAGGTTTCTATTCCTTTGTAGGATTTCTACCTCTTTTAGGGTTTGCTTTGCAAGTAGGGTTTTTACTTCATTTTACTCTTTTAAACCCTAATTTCTCATCTATCCTTCATGAAAATTATTAAGGTTACCTTTTAACAACATATAACCTTAATTTCAGAAACAACACAATTAATCATCAATTAAGTCCATTAAGCCTCTTTTACATTAAAGCTACCATTTTATCCTTTTAATCCATGACAAAATTGTTATGCTCATTATCATCAATTCATAGTTCATTATGGTCTAATTCACATATGAATTCTAATTGTCATTAATTCAACCTTTATTCATTAGAAAACCCTAATTTCTACATTAAATGGATTTATCCACAATTAGAAACCTTTATTCTCAAAATAGCTTAGAATCATCAAATCTTAGCTTGATTCACGATTTTGATTAATTAAAGCTATTAAGAGTCGCATTTACTAATATTAGCATTTGAAGGCCCATCATAGCATATTCATGTACATGGAACCCTAAGTTAATCAAATTAAGCATGAAGATCGTTCTTGTAGATCTAATGTGCCCTTTTTATTAACAACATGTTAATATCTACTTTAAACATTCATATAACCCTTTCTAAATCATTACTCATCAAAGATTAGGGTTTTTTCATAGATTAAACCATTAAAGATAGTATCTTTTCACACTTTTTGAATTACAAGAAGAATCATGCATCAATTACATTTTCATTGCATTCCTTGCATTTTTCTAATCAAAAAGCACTACTTATTCGTATTTTTCAGCCAAAGCATCTATTTTTAATGATTTATACATGATTCAACCTTTTTCTTGAATATAGATCAGAGAGGCGACTAACCCTTTATTTTTCATAAAACTTTGGTTCGTTGGATCCACGGTCGCCTTTGACCGAGCACGATCGGACGACTCACTTGGCTTGTGCCCACTAAGGGTCTTCTGGAGCGCTGGACAATATCGATCGTCGATCGCCCTCCTTGATCAACAACTGACCCAATCCAACGACATCTGCTGCTCGTCCTTGCTCGATCTAGGGAGAAGCACCGCGGCGGTGCCGTAGTTCAAAGGTCATCGGAGCTTCTTGATCTTGTCAACCTGGGGTACCAGGGAACTAGGGAAGGGGCCGATCGAGCTCGTGAGTGTCTTCCTGAGTTCAAGGGGGTTCTATTTATAGGATATACAACTCTCTTTAGGGTTTCCCAATCTCACCGCTGCCCCTAGCTCTTAGCCCAATTGGGCAAAACTTCTAGATTGGACGAAACCACCCAAAACCTAGGTCGGTTGGGTGCAGAATCATCTCACGAAGCCAAACAAGAACTTTCCATGTTTGCATATGGTCAGATCTATGAGGAAAAATCGAGGGAAAAATCCCTCTGCTCTCACGATACTTTCCTTCTCCAAATAGGGGAAGGAGATGCACAACTAGCATCAGATCTTGATCCAATGGATTTTGTCGTCCCAAGCAATTTTCTTTTAAATCGATAAATCTGTGACATTTGTTATTTTCACAACACTTTAGGAAAATTTGTAAAATCCATAACTCCCAAACCGAGTGTCCAATTAATCCTAAATTTTGAGGGAAACTTAATATAACTTTATCTACGTCTCTGCCAAAATTGGGCTCATTATCTAAAAGAAAATACACCTTTTCTTTAGGTGCAAGATATTACTTAAATATATATATTTCTCACATATTTTCTCTTTCCCTTGCTATTAAATTATTATTTTTAGTTCCTTGAACCTCAAGGAACCTTAATGACTTGGAATCCCATATTGGGGATATACCTTTCATCCTTTTTTTTTCTCATTATCTTATTTTTTCTTTATTAAAATATCTCTTTTTAAGGATTTCTCTTTATCTATCTTTTTTATTTTCCTTATTGGAATTCCTTTTAACATTAGGAAACCTTTGGATACGAAAATCCACAAAGGATAACTCAATTATACCTCTTTCCACTTATTTCCCACATTTTATCATTGTTTTCAATTTCTTTCTTAATAAAGAAATACATAATTGGTCCTTTCCTTGTTATTGGGCCCAATAGCCAATAAAGCCCACAAAACAATCATCAAGGCTATTGTAAACGAAATCCATTTATTTAAAACAAATTATATCATTATTTGTTCAAATATCTTTAATATGAGAAATTACATTTCTAGCCAAATGAACCCAAAAATTGGGGTTGTATCATCCTTCCCCTCTTATATGAATTTTGTCCTCAAAATTCCATGAAGCAAACAAACAATTCAGGATAAGACTTTTACATGTCCATTATTGGCCCCTATGTGGCTTTGCCTTATCCATGGCGCTTCCAAAGAACCTTTATCATCACATATTCCTTTCTCTGAGTTCTTTCACCTTGGCATCTACAAACCTCATAGGTGACTCAAGTCATTTCAACCTCCCTTGGGGCTCACTAGGTTCATTTCTCTGCACATGGTCTGGGTACCTCACATAGTGCTCTAAATTGGACACATGAAACTCATCACACATCACATTATCCTGAGGGGTAAGGGAAAAATTAACCTTCTCCACCAAACCATGTCAAAAGAGCCCATGCATCGGGGACTCAACTCTCTTAACTATAACTTAGAGGGGTCAGATTTTCATATCACATATTCTCCCACAGTGAACTTCTTGTCAGTCTACTTTGCATCAGCTTACAACTCATGTCGTCTCTGGGCTCCTTTCAGCCATTGCATGATCAAAGTGACTTCATCTTCACACACTGTGGTCCTTTCTTGACCGTCGTGAGGTCCCCTTCACCAACATCATCTTAATGAAGTGGTGACCGACACAACCTCCCTTGCAGAGATTCTTTACATCCTGATACTGGCTATGGTGGTTATCATCATATCTTACAAAGGACAAAAACTGTCTCTATGTATCATCCTGAATGAGTACACATGCTCTCATCAGACTCTCTAGCCTAGATCGTACTAACCATTAGCTTTGGTGATAAAATGTACTAAGATTGAGTTCTTCATGTTTCTACTTCCACCTTTATGGAAGTGATTCTTTAGATTAAACCCAAGAACTCGCATCATGGTGTAGTTGAACCAACTCTCTCTCATATGTAGTTCAATCGGATCTATCCCTTGCCAGTACTCTTTCTCTCTCATGTCATCTAGGTAAAGCGATCTACCATAACCCATATTGCATCTTGACCTTTCTTGGTCTAGAGGAGACTTACACTCATCCATAGTGATGAACTCCCATTCCCTCTCAGGGACTCTTTATCCTCTATGTCAATGCACTGGGTTACTGGTGTTTGTCTCTCACCTCCTGGCTTGCATGGCAACACACCACATGCAACTTCATCTTAAACATCCCAAGTACCACAGTCACTTACTATCTTCATAGTACCATGGTGTATGGTGATGTTAAATCATGATCTCCTGTATTGTCATGATTACTTAAGACAGATTCCTCAGAAACCCTAAATCATTCTAATCAGGGTTTCATCACCTTCCTTTTTAGAGAAGTGCATCCAAGGTTCTACAACCATCCTTTCCTTGCATCAAGGACTAGGATGGCTAACCAAATAACTGTTATCTTGATCAACCGATATTGTTACATCTGAGTGTTAGCCAAACTTATCTCTTTTCCAGCTGAGGGTTAACCTAACAACCTCTTCTAGCCTCCATCTAAACTAGGCAGCTGTATCTCATCTAGAGCATTCATTACCACTTCACATCCTTAGGTGTCAGGTAACGTTGAAGACATACACCTCCATGTATTTCACTTATTAACTCATTTCATCAAGAAAACTCTGAGCTTATTCTCTTGGTTTTTCAAACTCAGCCTTGTATGACTCATACCTCATGATAAAAACATCCTCATAAGATGACTACCTTAATACTCTTAGTGTTTGTAAACCATCCATGTATCATTCACTCCATAAGGGCATGTTATCATCTCTGTCTTCATACCTTGTAGCAACATTCCAACTCACATCATTTTTTATCCTTGGTGTATGGCATGCGTATTATCCTATCTCTCACTCCCATAACTAGAGGAAATAAGCATTTGGCTACAGTCCAAATACATAGTTCTTCCTATTCTAAAAGTAGAGATGGTACATCCCACCTTGCCAGTACACCTTTAAATCTAAGTTGGAATGTGCATCTTATGTATCAACATCCCAATCATTCTCGATATCAAAGCTACTTCATGGAAAACTGACCTCGAACCTACTGGGGTCACCACACAATCCTTGGTCATCTCCTTTAGGTCTTTAGGGTGCCCACACTTTTGGGGTCATCCCTCTTCCCTCATGCATCCAGAGAGTGCCCTACTCATCTGCCCTTTGGGTCCCATGAGTACATGAAGGTGATTAATCTCCTAACCCATGGCCCTCAGACAATGATAGTTGTTACCTCCTGACCCTATGGTCATGTGCATCTAGGGAATTATGCAAATCCTACTTCCATCGGTCTTATCCCTACCTGACCCTAGGATAGACTTAGGATTCTATCGCAGTACATGTTCAACTTAGAACCTTACCCAAGCCTTAATCATCTCTCTCTCTCTCTGCATTCATGGATGACTTCCATTCTTTCATAGGGGTCATGGCAACCTGCCTACCTTGGTCAGACCCTATACTGGTTACCTCCATGGTAACACATCCACATGCACTTAGAGATGGTTATCTATGGGTCTACAGGTTCATTCTCATACCATGTACTTTTCTCTTAGCTTCTCAAGATCCCATGATACCTCCTTAGGTTACTTCAAAACTTACAAAAACTGGTATACACCTTACAAAAGGGTTCCTCTCCCAGGATGGGAGGAAACTATCTCTTGACAACCAGGTCACAAACATCCTTAGGGTTTACATCCATATGAGCATGCTTAACCCTAGTAAGCTACTAAGGAACAAGTTGACCACCTACTAAACCAGACATGTTCTCATCCTCAACACTGGATCACAATCATACCTTCCCATGTCATCCACTTAGCTATGAGGGGCTCATCAAACATACCTTAAACTCAAGGGATTTCCCTTTTCTCTTACCATGAGAAGTACCATGCTCACATCCATAGAAACTCAAATCTCATCATGAGCATTAGGTACACAACTTCCCCTCTTAGGCCTAGGTACCCTAGGTTCACTTTTCTGATGTCCAACTGCCTACTCAAATTTTAACCACGAACCAAGCTTGTACAGGGTATGACATGCACTTCCCATGATCCTTCTTCTTATGCAACACTTCAGAGGGGAGTCCTCCTCAAGGACAACCAACAAGGTATAAGGCCTCACAACCTATTAGTAAACCTCTTCTTAGTTTAAGGACTCTTCTTCTCATCTATATCGTAGGTATAGAGGTACCAGCAGTCTCATCCTCTCTCTAGGGTTTGGTTCCTCTAATGGCAACAAAGATATCATCAGCATGAGGCAACCCCTATCATCCACTTAGGTTGCATCATCCTCAACTCCCCACTTTTCCTCATATCTCAGAGTCTAGGCTTCCAACCTTCTTGCTTGGGGTCCTTCTCTCTCTCTCTAGAGCTAACCCTACAACCAACCTCACTACTAGAGGTCCTTTCTCCATGTAGGATCAAGCTCACAGGCATACCCCTACATGGGTGAAACCTATGCTCAAACTTATGCTTGCTCAAGATTATCCATGGCTCTTTATTTTTACCTCATAAGCTATCCAACTCTCTCCTAGCCAGGGTTTCAACCTACTGCCCACACTACTGATGTACTCTTGGGCATGATATGTCCAACTCACATAAGCCCATAGGGTTTCTATAGGCCTTCTCTAACCTCGTCAATGAAGGAGCTATCCTTCTCTCTAACATGCACGACCCTTCCCAGGATTAGGTCGCCAAAGGCACTAGGTCATTCAACCTCACATGGCTCATAACGTCATGGGCATCCAAAAGCATGTCCACCTACCTGGTCTATCATGACATCTAACTCATCATCGTTCTCTAACCACCACTTAGGGTTAGGGTTAGCATCATCCTCAAAGGATGTGCCAGGTCTCTACTTTTGATGGAGATCTCTACCTCCATGACCAACTCTCTTTACTCATCCTCCTGACAAGAAGGTCTCGCCTCAGGTCTATCCTGAAGGCAATGTCAACTCATGTCAAACGACCTAAGCATGTATCTATTCTTTAGTTTATGCTTAATCTATTAAGCTTATGTCCATGACATCTTATTTACATGCTTTTCTTTAATTTGGTGGAGGATTCCTTAGACCTTATCAACCTTACCCATACCTCAAGATGGTGAGGAAAAGAGAGAAAACCCTAATCCTTAAGGTCCTTAACAACATTTGAGTTGAGAAGGGATGAACAAGATGAGAGAGTTCTAAAGGTATCTTATTTGGAGTCAAATCTTGAGACATTGGCCAGGCAGTCATACTAATCTGGGAGTCCTCGTATTCTGACTAGCGGTGTGGAGAAAAATCTTGCTATTCCCCAGACGTGATCCTTTTCTAGACACCTCTGCCTTTCGGAAAATCCTCTAATAACTCCCTTGGGTTCTACAGAGTTTGTAAAATTTAATAATTATGAAAGATTAAATGAGGAACCTTGGCTCTGATGCCAAATGTAATGACCCCGCCTCCTAGTAACTCCCAATTAAGGGAGACCAAGAGGTCAGAGTTGTTATCCCCATTTCCAGATCAAAGGTTCGACAAATAATCAATAATAATTAACAAATTATACCAAACTAAACTAAAAGGCTGTAATAAAATTAAACTTTTCATACCTTTTTCAAAATCTTGGATGTGTACTTCTATCCACATGGAGTCTATTCTAACTAATCCTCCTTTGAACTTGAATTCATATTTAAGTCCACATATGCCACTTTACTGTTTGGTTTTTCTCTTTTCCACTTGTACCTAAAATGCCGACAAATAAAACATCGGTCATCATAAAGCTGGTATGTGGGGGAAACAATAATCATGCAACTATGATAACAATGTAATCAACCTATTATCATTTAACAGCCAAGATTACATCTTAAGAAATACTACTAAATCCTTACCTATCCCCTATCTCTGTGCTATCCCTGTAGTGGACCTGGATGCTACCTTCCTCATGGTAGATCCCCATTAAACCCCACATGATCCTACCTAATAGGTAGATCAATATCTAGGGTTGAGTCACATGGAACTACCCATTTCTAGTCCAATACCTAACTCATGGTGTGCTAAAGAGTCGCATGGAACTACCCATAGGTATCCCAATCCCTGACTCAAGGTGACTTGATGGACCTACCCCATTGGTAGCCATGTACTAAGTCATCCAATGACCTGATGGACCTACCCCATAGGTAGCCATGTACTAGGTCAAACTATTAAGCCACAGAGGGGACTAGGATTTGAGCTAGTAGGCACATATCCTAAGTGATAGTCATATCCACATTATAGTTTGCATGAATTAAATTCATCCCACAGTTTAATTCAAGTCATCGAGGAAAACATCGGAAAGCCTCAAAAAACTAATTTGAGATATTCATAAGTGTAACCACATACCTGTCAGGCATATTTTAGACATAATCAACCAAGAAGGGAAATCCAATCAAGCAAGTACCAGAATCCTAAAATCACATCCAATTCCTTTTTATCAGAATCTATTCAAACTATCTTGCTACTTAAGGTTTCTATATCTTTGTAGGATTTCTACCTCTTTTAGGGTTTACTTTGCAAGTAGGGTTTTTCTTCATTTTACTCTTTTAAACCCTAATTTCTCATCTATCCTTCATGAAAATTATTAAGGTTACCTTTTAACAACATATAACCTTAATTTCAGAAACAACACAATTAATCATCAATTAAGTCCATTAAGCCTATTTTACATTAAAGCTACCATTTTTATCCTTTTAATCCATGCCATAATCATTATGGTCATTATAATCAATTCATAGTTCATTATGGTCTAATTCACATATGAATTCTAATTGTATTTAATTCTACCTTTATTCATTAGAAAACCCTAATTTCTACATTAAAGGTATTTATCCACAATTAGAAACCTTTATTCTCCAAATAGCTTAGAATCATCAAATCTTAGCTTGATTCATGATTTTGAATAATTAAAGCCATTAAGAGTCACATTTACCAATATTAGGATTTCAAGGCCCATTAAAGCATATTTATGTACATGGAACCATAAATTAATCAAATTACACATGAAGATCGTCCTTGTAGATCTAATGTGCCCTTTTTATTAACAATAGGTTAATATCTACTTTAAACATTCATATAACCCTTTCTAAATCATTTTTTTAAGAAAACACGCCTACTCTTAATTAATTAAAAGGTCTATAGAAATATAGAAGGAATCAAAGGAAGGGGAAGAAGATGTATAATTAAAACTATCACTATTGAAGACAGCCCTATGTGCAAGATGACACGCTAGCTCGTTTGCTTATCTCCTACAAAAGCAGAAAGAGATTTAGAAATAGCAGGTTTGAGATGGTGAATGTCGCTGAGTAGAGTTCCCAGCATGTCAGCCCTCCTAGCTTCCATCACAATGTACCTGATGACTGTCTCCGAGTCAGATTCTACCACCAATCTCTGCATGCCCAACTCCCTAGAGAGTTTGATACCTTCCAGGATTGTCCAAGATTTGGCACATTGGGCATCTTGGATCGTTGGCTTCCTATGACCTACAACTCTGAGAACATCACCGTCGTTGTTCCTCCATATGATCCTGACTCTATCATAGCCTTGGATCCCCACCGCTGCATCACAGTTTAGTTTCACTTCACCCGACTCCAAAGGTGTCCATCCTTGATTCATTCTCATCTGCACCTGGTTGCTTCCCCTGTGGGTTGCTTCCCGATGTCCTTTCAGAAGCTCTAGCAGAGATTGTTACACAACGAGGGACGGTCTCACCTTGTTCCTAAAGGTTAGGTCATTCCTTCGCATCCATATTACCCAAAGGGAGGCAATGATGAATTTGTTTTCTTCTATTGTGCTCGACCAGGCAATGGTAGCAATGGCTTCCTTAATCCTCTTGTGCTCTACTTCCTTTACCCTGTGTTGTGTCTCTGGCGAGCAGTCCTTCCAAAGCTCCCAGGCTTGTGAGCATCTAAACAACATGTGATTGATGTCCTCCTTTTCCCGTCTACATATGCCACAAATACCATCCCTATGACAGTGTCTATCAAAAAGCCTACCCACTATGGCCAAAGCACCCGAAGAGCACCACCATAAGAAGTGTGTCGCCTTAGGTAGAATGCCCCTCTTCCAGATAGCTCTCCATCTCCACTCCCCTTCATGTAGTATTTGTGATGCTGTGCTGGACGGGGACTGAGACACCATCCAGTAGGCCGAGCAGACCGAGTAGTCTCCCATTCTACTGTGCTTCCAACAAATCCTGTCAGTCTGCTGGGACATGCCTAGAGGAATTGCAAGCACCTTGTTCGCAATCTCAGGGGTGAACAGGTTGTTGATTGCCTCGCTGTCCCACTCCTTGGTCACCTGGTTTATGAGTTGGCTCATGTTCTGTATTGTATTGCAAGTGACTCCATAATTATCATATAGGCTGCCATGTATATTGGGTATCCAACTATCCGTCCAGATATTAATGCTTGATCCATCTCTGACTGTCCATTGCAGGCCTTCAAGGATAATGCTTTTTGAGTTCTAGATGTTGCGCCAGGTGAAGCTAGGGTTGAAACCACGCCTTGCCTGGAGAACAAAAGACGAAGGAAAATATCTTGCTTTAAGTACCCTATACACTATAGTATCTTGTCTGTGGAAGAGACGCCAGACTTGTTTGGCCAAGAGAGCTTGATTGAAGGTATGCAAATTCCTGAAGCCCAAACCTCCCTGATTATTAGGCTTGCATAAGTTTTCCCAGCTAATCCATGCAATTTTCCTCTCTGTGTCCTTAGCTCCCCACTAAAATCTAGAGATGATACTGTTTATGGAGTCTAGGAGATAAGATGGTAGTTGGAAAATGCTCATTATATAAGAAGGAATTGCCTGAGCTACTGCTTTGATAAGAACCTCTTTGCCCACTTTGGATAAAAGTTTTTCCTTCCAACCTTGTAGTTTCCTCCAAATCCGTTCTTGGATATATGCAAATACCTACTTTTTGGATCTTCCCACCGTAGTGGGGATTCCCAAGTACTTGCCATGCCTATCAACCTCCTTCTCCTACAAAAAAATTATAATTTCATCCTTCCTCACTCGATCAACCCCTTTACTGAATGCAACTTCAGTTTTGGATAAATTAATTTTCTGTCTGGATGCCCGTTCATACTGGCTGATGATGTCAGCTAATTTCAGGCATTCTTCATTGGTTGCTTTGGTAAAGAGGATCAAATCATCTGCAAAGAAAAGGTGAGAAATGCAGGGGCCATGACGGCTTGCCTGTAATCCATGGATACAATTTTGTTGTGATGCAAGGATAAGTGAAGTAGAAAAGGCTTCCACACATAAAATAAAGAGATAAGGTGAAAGAGGGTCACCCTAGCAAAGTCCTCTAGATGGTTGATTCTTTCTGTTACGTTCCTCGTTGATGGCAAAAGAGTGGCTTACAATTGACATACAGTCCATAACCTTTATCCTCCATCTCTCTCCAAAACCCAATTTCCTTTGGATGTAATCTACAAAGCTCCATTCTACTCTATCATAGGCCCTGGACATATCCAGCTTTAAATCTATGTGGCCTTTTTTCTTCTTTTATCACCCTTCATTGTGTGAAGCAGTTCATAAGAAATAAGAGCATTATCTGTGATGAATCGCCCTGGAATGAAAGCGCTCAGATTTTCCGAAACAATATTGTCCATAAGAGGCCTAAGTCTGTTGGCCATGACTTTGGAGGAAATCTTGTAAATGACATTACATAAACTGATGGGTCTAAAATGACCGATTTCTGTCGGTTTTTGAATTTTTGGTACCAGCACCACCAATGTGGAGTTTAATTCAACAATGCTCCTCTCTGATTTCCACCAACCTTTGATGTAATTGGAGACGTCCCCACCAACAATGTGCCAGTATTTATGAAAAAATAGGGCCTTCATACCATCTGGTCCCGACACTTTATTTGGATGCATGTTTTTTAGAGCCGACTGGATTTCTTCTGTGGTGATGTCCCTATCTAGCACCTCCCTATCTGATATCCCTATTTTTCCAACAATCACTTTGGTCGCCCCCTCCCATCCTGACAGATTTGAAGACTACAAAAGGCCTTGGAAAAAATCTAGGATGACTTTCTCAATGTATTCTTCGTTGGTTACCCATTGGCCATCTCCATTTTTCAGCCCTTCTATTCTATTCTTTTTCCTCCTTTGAGATGCTTTATGGTGGAGGTATGTAGTATTTTTGTCACCAGATTTCATCTCATTAACCCGTGCCCTTGCATGCTAGAAATATTTGTCATGTTTGTGCCATTATTGGAGTACTATACCTAGTTGTGTACATCTATCTAGGTTACCGCTGTCCGATGGCAATTGTTGTATCTCCCCCAACTGTGCTTCCAGTTCTTTGATTCTCTTTTTCATGTCTCCAAACCTTTCAAAAGCCCATTCTTTTAATTTGCTACTACACTAGTCCATCTTTGCTTGTAACCCAGCTGTTTGATGTTCCTCCCAAACTTCCTTGATGATTTGCTCACACATGTCATCCTCTGTCCACATAGGCTCAAAAAAGAAATGTTGGTTCCTCCTCACCCTCCCTTTTCTTCTCTTCTCAGTGTGGATAATAATCGGCACATGGTCAGATTCATATTTAGTGAGATGTATTACTCTGGCATTGTAGAATCTGGCTACCCAAGCTGGGCAAGCTAGGTCCCTGTCAAGTCTCTCCTGGATAAGAGTTTTTGGCATTAGTCCTCTCTGCCAAGTGAAATTACTACCGCTGTACCCCAGTTTCTTAAGCTCACAGTCATCAACGACGCTCCTGAACTCCAGGATGAAACGGAGGGGTTTAGCCCCCCCCTTCTTCTCCGAGTTTGAGAGTATCTCATTAAAATCACCAAAGAAAATAGTAGGAAGTTCAGACTCTGCCTTCATTTCGCACATCAGATTCCACATCCTATATTTTTGTTGTTGGTCAGCCCAGCCATAAATTCCCACTGCCCTCATAACTCCCTCCGTGCTTCCCTCAGAAATTTCATAGCTACAACGATTTTGAGAGTAAGATGTGACTTTTAGATTAACATCCTTCCACCATAAACCTACTCCCCCTACTCTCCCATTTGTTTCAATGCAAATGCCTTGTGTGAAGCCACATTTCCTCTTAACCACTTCTTGATCAGCACTAGAAATCATAGTCTCCATGAGAAATACTATGTTTGGGTTCTCCCTCCAGCACCATGACCTAAGGGCATTCACCGTGTGAGGGCAGCCCAACCCCTGACAGTTCCAGCTTAAGATTTTCATTATCCTTCATGGGGCTGGTATGTCCCAGCCTCCGCTACTTGGACTGAACCAGTCCCCACGTTGACGTCCATGTATCCACTAATTTTTTCTTTCTTTCCCCCTTCCCCTGTAGTAGCTAATTCATCCAACTCCATGTCACAATATTCTGTCTGTTTGTCCCTTTTACATGTCACCGTAGCCCATTTAAATTCAACCTCTATAATACCCAGTCGTTGTGCCCTACTCATCTTGTAAACCCATGGTGATTTTTTAGTCTTTCTTATTTCTTCTTTCCCTCTACACACCGTCTTTCTACAACTCTCTATTTCTTTCTATGCTCTCGTTCTTGTATTGCTCAGCCTCGGATGTTGCTCTGCTCGCTTCCCCTTGTCCTGCTACTTTCTTCTCGGTTCGACTCCTACTTCTTGGACCTCCTTGTCGTGTTCTTTACTATCACCATCTGCCCCTTCATCTATGGTATGTCTTGGTCCCCTCAACGCTAGCAGTTCGACTCTAGTGTGTGTTGTTTTTCCTTCTTGGCCCTCTGAAGTAGCTGTGTCTTTTGCTTTGTCCCCATCACCGATCCTCTCTTCAGACCATTCTGCCCCAACATTGCCTGGTGCCTGACGGGTGTCCTTGGGATTTTCATTTTCACACTCTATGAAGATATCATTAAGATTGTAGTTTGATCCTTTGCTGCTTCTGTTATGGCTTACTGCTGAACCCTGACCTTGTAGGTCCTCATCTTCACACCCCTCTCGGTCATTCTTTATCGTTCCCACCGAATTCGAAGCATGTTCCTTGCTCATGGACTGTGATGAGATCTTCCATTGATCTATTTGTGGTTTGTTTATAAAGCTAATACTCCTCTTGATCCTTGAGTTTCTGTATATCTCATCATGTAGAGATGCCCTTGGTTTCCTTGGGGACGCCTTGAGTCAGGCCCCCCATTGATTGCCATTGTCGTCTTCTTCCTCATGCCCAACACAATTCTTCTCTACATGCCCTAATCGGCCGTAGTGGTAGCAGATGTTTTCCAGTCTTTTGTACTTGATCTCCAAGTCCATATGTTTGTCATTATTGCCTCGGATTCTCACAATTCGCTTAAGAGGTTTGGTGACTTCCAGTTTGACTCTTACCCATGCCGACAAGTCCCAACCCAGTTCATCTACATCCAGGTCGACGAAAACCCCGACTCTTTCGGCTATCTTTTCTATAGCTTCCTTCGAATGGAATCCCATAGGGAGTCCATATATGCGAATCTAGAATAAGCTATGAGAGATCTCAATCTTCCCTGGCTATTCCTCAGATTTGATATCTTTGAAAAACAATAGTTTGTTGTCAAAGTTCCATGGGCTTCCGTCCACGATCTTCTGCTTGTCCCTCCAGTCGAGAAACTATATAACATAATTTCCCCCTTCCAGTTGCTTGAAGATGACCTTGTTGGTTAGCCCCCAAGCTTGTGTAAAGGTTCATTTCATGGCCCAAAAGTTGTAGGACCTGTCCGTCAGTAAACATGCAACAACCGCCAGCCCCAGGTGCTCTATACCTTCGACCTCCGATTGATGTTGTAAGTCCATAGGTTCCTCCTCCTTTGTTGTCAACTGTAGTCGAGCGCAGCATTCTGCTAAATCCTCTGCCATGACGGGGAGAGTACCAGTGAGATCACCCGATCCTTGAACTTGCAAGGGAAAGACCCGTTAGGGAGAGAGGTATCCCACACACAGAACCCTAATCATCGGAGCGCTTAGGTGAGGCTGTGGGGGAGAGAAGAAACTCCCTTTCTAAATCATTTCTCATCAAAGATTAGGGTTTTTTCATAGATTAAACCATTAAAGATAGTATATTTTCATACTTTTTGAATTACAAGCAGAATCAGGCGTCAACTAAATTTTCATTGCATTCCTTGCATTTTTCTGATAAAAAAGCACTACTTATTCATATTTTTCGGCCAAAGGATCTATTTTTAACAATTTATACAAGATTCAACATTTTTCTTGAATATAGATAAGAGAGGAAACTAACCCTTTATTTTTCAGAAAACTTTGGTTCGTTGGATCCGCAGTCGCCTTTGACCGAGTGCGATCGGACGACTCGCGTGGCTTGCACCCACTAAGAGTCTTCTGGAGCACTGGACAAGATCGACTGTCGATCACCCTCCTTGATCAACAGCTGACCCGATCCAATGACATCTGCTGCTCGTCCTCACTCGATCCAGGGAGAAGCACTGCAGCGGTGTCATAGTTCAAAGCTTGCTGGAGCTTCTTGATCTTGTCGACCTGGGGCACCAGGGAACTAGGGAAGGGGTTGGTCGAGCTCGTGAGGGTCTTCCCGAGTTGAAGGGAGTTCTATTTATAGGATATAGGGCTCTCTTTAGGGTTTCCCAATCTCACTTCCGCCCCTGGCTCTTGGCCCAATTGGTCTAAACTTCTAGAACGAACAAAACCACCCAAAACCTAGGTGGGTTGGTTGCGAAATCATCTCACGAAGCCAAACAACAACTTTCCATGTTTGCATATGGTCAGATCTACGAGGAAAAATCGAGGGAAAAGTCCCTCTACTCTCACGGTACTTTCCTTCTCTGAATCGAGGAAGGAGACGCACAACTGGCATCAGATCTTGATCTGATGGCTGTTGTCATCCTAAGCAATTTTCTTTTAAATCGATAAATGTGTGACATTTGTTATAATCACAACACTTTAGGGAAATTTGTAAAATCCATAACTCCCAAACCGAGTGTCCAATAAATCCCAAAATTTTAGGGAAACGTAATAATAACTTTATCTACTTCTCTGCCAAAATTGGGCTCATTAGCTAAAACAAAATGGGCCTTTTCTTTAGGTGCAAGATATCACTTAAATATATATATTTCTCACATATTTTGTCTTTCCCTTGCTATTAAATTATTATTCTGAGTTCCTTGAACCTCAAGGAACCTTAATGGCTCGAAATCCCATATTGGGGATATACCTTAGCCTCTTTCTTTATCTTTCATCCTTTTTTTCTCATTATCTTACTTTTTCTTTATTAAAATATCTCTTTTTGAGGATTTCTCTTTATCTCTCTTTTTACTTTCCTTGTTGGAATTCCTTTTAACATTCAGAATCCTTTGGATACGAAAATCCACAAAGAATAACTCAATTATACCTCTTTCCACTTATTTCCCACATTTTATCATTGTTTTCAATTTCTTTCTTAATAAAGAAATACTTAATTGGTCATTTCCTTGTTATTGGGCCCAATAGCCAATAAAGCCCACAAAACAATCATCAAGGCTATTGTAAACGAAATCCATTTATTCAAAACAAATTATATCATTATTTGTTAAAATATCTTTAATATGAGAAATTACATTTCTCGCCAAATGAACCCAAAAATTGGGGTTGTAACAGCTTAAGTTTCTTGTTTGAGCTTGTTTGGATGAAGTTGTGCTTTCTTTGCTAATTTTTGTGCAAACTACAATTTACCCAATGTAGGTGGTTTATGTGCAATTTGCACCTCTAGAGTGTTCCATCTCTTTCTTGACATCATCTAGAGGAAATATATAGAGGAGGGTGCCTTGGTTGAGGATTATCGCACAGGTGGTGATTAGGGTTGATGTGAGTGTTGAGTGCCCTGACCATGTGTGTTGGTTGTGTCGTCTCGACATTGGCTCAAGACCGAGGTTAGTTTTGTAGGGTTTCACAGTCGAGAAGACTCTTCTAGGTGTTGGGGGTTGTGACCTAGCTATTATAGGGTGGTCTTGGGTTGAAATGGTTGCCCTAGCATAGGTTGTCTCGACCTAGGGATGGTAGTGGGACCTTGTCTCAGCCTAGAGGTGATATTAGGTGGTGGTGTCACGACCATAGGAGGTTCACCCTTGGAGGGTCGTGATCGTGACCATGTGGGTTGACATGGTGGTCGAGACACTACCTATTGTGTATCAACATGTCTTGCATGTCATGCTGAAGAGGTTGGATGTTGTCCTTTTGAGTGGACAAGTGTCCCTTGGGTCCCTTAGTATGTTGACACCTCAACCCTTGATCTCTCTCAACCTTTATCTATATAATCCCTTATCTTTTCTTTCTTGCAACCCTTTTTGGCCATCTATCTTCTTCCACCTTCTTTGTTTGTTCTTAGAGCTTGGTGAAGCAAGTAGGTTCATCCTTGGAGCTTGGGGGATCAATCTCCTCTTGCATGTGGTGGTGGTGGTGATCCAAGATCATCTTCCATCCTTGGTAAGGGTTTGTCTTCGAATATGATGTTTGTTTTGACCTCCTACCTTGATATTCTTATCTTTTCTCAACCCTAGACCATGATTCTTCCATGGTTGTCGTTTTGGGAGATAAACTCCTCACAACAAGGGTCATAGACCATGTTTTGACAAGGTAGGCCCAAGTGTGAAGAGGATTTCTCCTCTCTTTATCCCTTTCTCTTTTAGTTCGGCCAATAGCTTCTTTCCTTGGGCTATCTTCGACCTTGGTGTCTTCTCCTTCTTGATGTGCTCTTCTGGTGGAGAGTGGAGCTTTTGTGAAGCTTATTAAACCATTAGATCGTGTTCTTAGTGCTCTTGATCTTAGAGTTTGGAGCTCTTGGTGGTGATTATGTTAAGGTAGGTTATATAACACTAAAATTCCTCTACTATTGCACTTCTTTATTCATTTGATTATTGTTTTCTCTCTCTAAATTTCTTCAACATCATGCTTGTACTTTGTGGTAATCTCTAGAGCTTGTTTGGTGGAGATAACTTGTTGGTTTGGGAGAAATATGAAACCCTAATCTATGTGTACCCGATTTAGTAGATGATGGGTTGTGGATGTTCTTCTCTATGTTTTTCCCTTGATCTTGCTCCCATGCATGGTTTTCATATACCTAGAAGTTGGATAGATGTTAGGTTTGGTCTTGGTTACCTTGAGCGTGGTTTTACCTTCTTTGGAAGAGGTTCATTCTTGGTGGTTTCTTGACATATGTGTTACGATATGGTGATCAGTTGCTTGAGTTTTCCTTCATGGTGACCTTGGTTCTTCACTTGGTTTCAGTTTTGTTTTGAGACCTAGATTTTTCATCTTGGTGTGGTTGCAACACTTCCCTCTTGGTATTCATGACCTTGATAACTTTTAGTCAAGATGCCTCCTTGTGGTTGAGTTTAACCTAGAGGTGTTAGGCCAAGGCTTTTGGTGTTAAGTGATCTAGTCACTCCTAGTGTTAGTGTCTTGTTCCTGCCTTGCTTAAGTTGAGACTCACCCTAGAGTGTAGGGTTGTGACCATGATGGTCTTGGGTTGTGACATGGGTGGAGGTCCAGACACCCTTGAGGTTGAGACACCATTGGTCGAGATGCTTTATGGAATACTATCCGTAGGTGTCGCGGGTCCGACATGATCTAAAGAGTGGAGGTCGCGACATGTTGGTGCATGGTCTAGACACATGAGTGTTGCAGTCGTGAAATGGACCATGATGGGTGGTCATGACCAATGTGGTTATGTGGTCAATATCGGGTGATGGTAGGTAGATGAGAAGCACATGTGAACACTTAATGATATTCATATATGAATGATACATAAGCCATATATAATGTTGTTTAGAATGTTATCTAGTCAACTCTAATGATGTTTCCTTATCCTTACACACTCCAAGATGATGGAGGGTGATGGTTCTAAGGTTGATAGTTGAACCTAGTCTTGTAAACACTAATTGGCTAAGAAGAAACCCTAACCCTAATAATGTGCAATGAGACTTTCTTATTTCTCTCTCTCTCATGGAATGGTTATGATGTTATGTGGTTATCTCTCTTTTTTATGAACTTCTAACCATGCAAGTGTTATGAGGTTGATAATCATAGCTAGTGTATGCTATGGTGATTAAACATGATACAGATTGAATGAGCCTTCAAGAGGAATGTTGAAACACTTGTGATATAGGAATGATGAGTTGAGGGATTGATATCCCATAGCATGTGACTTTGGTATTGATAATGTGTTGAATGGAAATGATACAAGAATCATGTGGTGATAGTGTAACAAGTTCACACCCTATATGTTTATATTTACTAAAGTTTACTATGCCCTTATCTTTTTAGAGTTTGTTATGACTTTATAAATTGTAACTTGATTGATACTAAAAGAACTACTACAGAACTGACCTTTGGCGTCAGTTATTTAAGGCCTTTGGCGACGGTTAAAAAGTGACACCTATGTGGGCGATGCTAAAAGGTGAACCCTTATGCATCGGTTTTAAAACCGACGCTAAAACCCTTCGCACCACCCAAAACGCGCCAGCAGGGGCACTATAGGCCTCGGTTATTAGTGCAAAAACCGACGCCAGAACCCTTCACACCACAAAAAGGGCACCAGCAGGGGCACTATAGGCGTCGTTTATTAGTAGGGAAACCAACACCCAAATAAGGCACCATCTTGGACACCATCGACGTCAGTTTCTTAGTAATAACCAATGCTATATCACCTGCCACCATGACCGTGCTGGCCAACATGACCGTGTTGTCTGGCCACATTATACGTCAGCTTTTTGCTATTATCCGACGTTGTACGCCTTTGTTGTCGGTTTTCGACTAATATTCGATGCCTATGTTTTTATTTTTTTTTCTTATCAGTTTGCAGGCCTACTGTGGCTGGTTGTAGGATAAAGAAACCTGCAGTTTAGTGGAACTGAACTGTAGGTTTACAACATCCATTGATATCAGCCAACAACAGGCCACAAACCTACAAATTTAACAAGATTCACATGTACACATGTAGAAATAGGCCAAAAACCTGCAGTTCCTTTCATTTTCACATTCACACATGTAGAAACATTCAGACACATGTAGAAAATTCATGTAGCAACCTGCAGTTCCTTTCATTTTCACATTCACACATGCACATGTAGAAACATTCATGTAGCAACCTATAGTTCCTTTCATTTTCACATTCACACATGTATAAATATTCAGACACATGTAGAAACACTCACACACATGGCAATTCAAAAAAAAAAATCATTTACAAAATATCATTCTTTAGTCATTATCGCTATCAACATCCCAATTATATTTTAAAACCCCCACTACTTGTATGGCTTTTTCCCATTCTTCTCTTACATCATTTAATTCTTCTATCATATAGGAAACATGTACATCTGATAAGGCCTTACCCGTGGTGTGGTCAGTTTTAAACACCTACAAAGAGAATGATGTATAAGAGACTGATGTATATATAATTAATAATATATAAATAAGATTGATATATTTCATATTATCTAATGAGACTATATATAATACCTCAAGTATGGTATCGATGTCCACTGCGGCATATTTGATAATCATGTGCATAAATCGCATCACATAGTATGCACATGCCCAGCCGTTGTCTTGTGTAGCACACTATAAATTAAAACATACAAAATATTAAAAAATACAACTAAGCACAGTTCACATAAATAATATATACATTGGAGTTGGGAACTTACTTTCACGTTCTCCCAAATTATTGGCTGGTTCTTTTTACCGAGGACCTTTCCTCTAGCCTTTTTGAACTCATGTAAACCCCTATATATTAATGTAACATAGTAAATTTCATAATTAAATAGTAATGTAATAACAAATGTTAATAGATATAAAAATGAAACATTTCTCATCGGAATAATGACATTTTCATTGCATGTCCATATTTTGGATTCTATTTAGTCCCCTTAGGATCTAGATAATAGACAGTGAACGTCCCGGGGACAATAACTAGTAACTCCCAATGCGTACCCATAGAGGTAAAAAAGTTAAAAATTAATAACTCGAAATCCACAATAAAAATGTAATTTTCTTAAGTCCAAATTATAAGCAAAGTAAACTTACTCCACATTGAATGGAGCTATTATCACCGTCTTCTTATTTTTACCAAAATTTGTAAAAGCATCACAGTAGTATTGTTGAACTAACATAGGGTCTTTATCTACTAGACTAGTCAAAGATGGAATAAAAAATCCTACATGTTCAAATGAAAAATCTACACATATCTTATCTAAGTAGCTGCAAAACATGTATTACGTATGCATTAATATATAAGGAACCAGATCACTGGATCCTACACAAGGTAAATGGATGTATAAATAAGATCTCACCTTATCCATAGCTCTATCATAGATGTATTCAGCCAATCATAGCGAAACAACTCCAAAATATCTTGTATAAATAGTTTGGTTTCGTATGATTGACCTACAGCATCCGCATCTATAGAAACATTTATAGGGCAATTTATATCATGTTCGCCTAACCATAATGCCATACCCCAACAATTAGGACCTAACAGGGTAGGTAAGTCTTGTGGAACCCAACTTGGTAATGTAGGAGGTGGAGGTGGTGGCCTAGATGCTCTAGGTGTCTTCATTTTAACCTATATATTTAATTTCAGATCAATTGACCTCATATATACACACTAACAATTTAACATACTATAAATTTACCATACAATTTCAATATAGACGACATCCGCTTTGGGCCACAATATCACTCCACCTTCTGCCTCACTAAGCGTTTCAAAATCTGGGTGGGCATATGGCAATTGAAGATCTATCCAATTAGGGAATATACATAGAGGGCTCACACAAACCCAACCATTTGGTAATGGAGACCCATGAAACATTTCCCCTGGAAGGGATGGGTAAGACGACGCCTCTACGACGATGTATTCGTTACTTTTTAGATGGCATGGATTCAACCCCTACAAATTTACGTAAAGAATGTTATATACATATATACATATCATCTTGAAAACATATCATCTTGAAAAGACTAGCTACTATGTCATAAAAATACTTACAACAGATGTGCTAGGTTGTGGGTCTACAAGATTACTCCCAACATCTACAGTAGGAGTAGAGTGGGACGCCATAGGTACTGTCTGAGTAGCAGTTTGAGATGCCTACCACTTCACCATTGCTTCTTGGATTCTCCTTTCAATTAACACATCTACCTATACATGGATAAAAGAAACATTAGCTTCTGATTATTGAATTCCCTTTTACAGTAACATTCTAAAAAAAGAATAAGTTATCTCTTCTTGTGAAATTCCCACTTTTGGGACATGTTTGCGCTGGGATGGCCCAAAGAACACTTTGATGCCCACAACAGCGCCTGCACCCCTAACACGTCTAGGATGCTCTGGGTTACCCAAAGCAACTGTCAATTCATCCCTTGTGCCCTCAGGGATGAACTTGCCTTGTTTCCTAAGCTCATGCAACTCCTGCTAATCGCCATCAACAGAAATTGGTAAGTAAGTAAACACCACAAATAATAAAAATTCGAACGAATTGCTCTAAGAGTTGTATTTTACCATTTTTGTAGCCGCCTCAGCAGTTGCGGGCTTCTTTATTTCTCCCTTCTTGTTTTGCCTCCCAGCTATCTAGACATCATGGCGAGGCTGAGGTGCGATGCCTATAGTAGAGGACTCCTGAGTAGTAGTAGACTGAGCAATACACTCAGCCTGTAGTCTTTGGCGAACGCCTGCATAACCCTTTGGACCCATTGCGTGGTCATGCACATTCAGTGCACGCCTTACTCTTTGTGCCTCACTGAGAGCCTAGTTAGTATGCACATTGATTTGGTTAGTAACACTAAAGGTTAATCTTGAATAGGTGAATACAATGTATATTAATTAAATAGGGAGTAACACCTAATACCTTGAATTTATCAATGTTTCTTGAAGCAACAAACACGTCCCATTCTTCTTGGTCCAGAAAGTTCCACTGTTCAGTGGCTGACTTCTTCCTCTTCTCACCATCTTTTATGTATTCTTGGGTGAGATTTGTCTTATAGTTCCTTAGGACCCTCCCAAAGCATTGCATCACACATTTACGATGCAACTTTTCATCCAACGCAAATATACTCTGCAAAATAGAATTGCTATTAACTAGTATCCAAAATATTAGTAATCTACAAAATAGATTTTCAAATAATAATAACTCACGCATAAATCCTTCCATATTAAGTCTTTCTTCCCCTTAGGAGCTTTATGCCAAGAATCTATCTTACAACCACAATGTCTACGAGTAACATACCCAAGATATGAAACAAACGAATTGCGGTTCACTCCAATTGCATTTCCTGCATTATCAAAATCCACAACCAGTTTGGGTCCATTGCCTTTTAGCGCTATTAACTTCCTCATCATAGTGATGCCCCTTCTCTTGTCAACTTTTTGGTACTACTCATCAAGTGCCTCAAGTGCTTCAGAGGGTACATGTGCATCATCAACCTAAAATTTAACAAAATAAACACACTTACAGGATATAACTGTAAATGGACATACAAATAGATATATATATATATATGATATATTTTTAAAACTTACATTGTGAGGCGGCACATTTGTATCCTCACCATGCTCATCCTGGACGTCATGGTCATCATGCCCATGCTCATCCATCTAAAAATTTCATTAAAAAATCAAACATTTAGCATTTGACATAACTAGAAGATAATGAAACATTGAAAAATGAAACATTGTATAGTTCACATATACAAATGTAACATATAAAAAAATATAAACATGCATGCCTCTAATATTGTGATCGTTTATCAACTAACAATCCTTCATTGTGATCTCCGCGCATATACAAGTCATCATTAGATTCAATATTTTGTGGTGTTGGCAACCCAACTGAGAATGGACTGGAGTCATCATACTTATCATAGTATTCTTCTTCATTTATAGAATCTTCAATGAACTATCTTTTACCATGAAGAACAACTGACCATTTATCATTTGCAGGATCATCGATATAAAATACTTATTTTTCCTATGATGCCAATATAAATGGTTCACCCTTCTCGCCAATCTTTCCAAAGTTCACTAAAGTGAAACCCAATTCATCCACTATAAATTCTTTGGTGTTATCAACCCAATTACATTTGAAGAGCAAAATTCTGAAATCTATGTAGTCAAACTCCCATATGTTTTCAATGACATAGTAATATGACATTTTAGCTACACGTGGACTCTTATACTTTGCACTTGCAAAAAACATAATCTGGATTTTATCCCATCTTTAGTCTTACCTGGTATATTCAACAGAGTACCACTGCCGCTATCATAGACATTTTTCTCAACGTGCATGGCATCGATACAATGCCTGACTATCAAAGAACACCAATAAGGAAGATCCCAAAATATTGACTTCTTCTTAAATAAAGATTTGTCACTCCGTGTGGCCATAGTAAATTGTGATCTCTTACCAAATTCATTAACAAAGTCTTTTACTCTTTCATAAACAACCTCCCCCAGTATAGGTTTCGGTGCACTCTAGTCCCCATTCCATCCATTGAATGCTTTGCGCTTCCTACGATACAGATGGAATTTCAAAAGAAACCTTTGATGACCAAGATATACAATCTTGCTGCCATGTTTTAGTCTTGTTGAATCAATGTTCTCTTGACATATAGGACACGCTTTAGCTCCTTTGACACTATATTCAGAGAAATTCCCATATGCTGGAAAGTCATTAATAGTGCAAAACAACATAGTGTGAAAATGAAATGTCTCTTCGTGAAGCATCATAGGTCATCACACCTTCACCCCAAAGTTTCTTTAAGTCATCAATCAGAGGTTCAAGATAAACATCGATATCATTTCTAGGTTATTTAGGGTCCGATATCAACAATGACAACATAACGTACTTATTTTTCATACACAGCCAAGGAGGAAGATTGTATATAAGAAGCATGACTCGCCAAGTGCTATGTTGACTGCTCAATGTCCCATACAGATTCATCCCATTAGTACAAAGCTCAAGTCTTAGATTCCTGACTTCTTCACCAAATTTTGGGTACAATAGATCAATCTTCTTCCACTATGGGGAATAAGACGCATGTCATTGGATCCCATCATTATTTTTCTTAACATCTGCATGCCACCTCAAATTCTTCACATCTATCAGATTGGAAAACAAGCGTTGAAACTGTGATATTATAGGTAGATACCACATCACCTTGGCAGGAGAACCAGTTTTAGACTCCCCCGAAGTTGTCAATTTATACCGTGACACACCACATTTTGGACAATCTTTCAAATCTACATAGTCCTTTTGAAATAATACATAATCATTCGAGAATGTGTGTATCTTCTTGGCCTCCATTCCCATTGGGCACAACAATTTCTTTACCTGGTATGTTGAGATTGGCAACTCATTTCCTTCAGGAAGCATTTCTTTCAAGAAAGACAATAATGACATGAAGCTTTTGTCGCTCCATCTATGGTTAGCTTTAAACTTATACAATCTCAACACAGTGCTAAGATTTGTAAACATAGTACAACCTATGTATAACAGTATATCAACATCATGCACAATGTTTCTAAACATGGGAGGTGGATCGGTTTTGATGTGCTCTACCCCACAACTATCCAACATCGCATCAACGGTCTACTGGAACTGGTTCGTTCACATCTACATCATCGGAGGCAATTTCTTCTTCCACACAAGCATTGCTATCGACATCCACTGGTTTTGGGTTTGAAATCTCTCCATGCCAGTGCTATTCTGTATAGCCTTGTACAATCCCATTGCACATGACATGACTTTTGATTTTGTCACCAGTGCTGACTTTCAAGTTGTTACCGCAATGCCTACATGGACAGTAGAACCTATCTCCAAGTTGTTTCCTATGTTCCTCGGAAAATCTAATAAACTGATCAAGAGTAGAAATAAACTCTGGGGTGCAGCGATTGCAAATGGACATCCATGATCTATCCGTTCTATGATCAAAGAGAAAACAAGTATATATTACAACAAGATGGTTAATAGATTAGAGTTTAAGCATGGTTAAAACTTTTGGGTTTAAGGTCTTATATATAATTAAGATTTACTCCTATTGAGTAAATCTTGGACGGGTTTCTAGGCTAAAAAATACATGTGATGTCATTCTTATATATAATAAATGTGTACCACCTATCCCATTCTTGAACACCTAATCTCACTAGTAAGTGTATAATGTATATTGGGTTTTCAAGAAAATTTCGATAACATTTCCTCGCTGTTCTCCAAGTACATATGTACTTAGAGAACAAATGGGGAAATGATACCGAAATTTTCTTAAAAACCCAATATACATTATACACTTACATCCTAAGTGAGATTAGGTGTTCAAGAACAGTCCCAAACCGGGGACTATCAAAGATTTACTCCTATTGAGTAAATCTTGGACAGGTTTCTAGGCCAACAAATACATGTGTTGTCATTCTTATATATAATAAATGTGTACCACCTATCCCATTCTTGAACACCTAATCTCACTAGTAAGTGTATAATGTGTATTGGGTTTTCAACAAAATTTCGACAACATTTCCCCACTGTTCTCCAAGCACATATGTACTTAGAGAACAAATGTGGAAATGCTACCAAATTTTCTTGAAAACCCAATACACATTATACACTTACATCCTAAGTGAGATTAGGTGTTCAATAACAATCCCAAACCAAGGACTATCCAAGATTTACTCCTAATGAGTAAATCTTAGATGAGTTTCTAGGCCAACAAATACATGTATGTTGTCATTCTTATAGCTTCAATCCTAGTTTCATCATTCATATCCTAAGTTTTGTGTAACATCATTTAATCATGTTCGTCAATAAATACTAAATAGTAAATAAAAACCATGATTCCATATATCAAAGATTTGAATCAGGGGGTGATGTAGCCCTATTTTAGGGCTCCATCCTATGCCATTTTGTACTTAAATCACATCTAAACATGTTAGATTACAAGCTTTTTCCCTTGATGTGTTTATCATTACCAAATGCACTTATGATGTTCTTTGCACTATTTTCAGGTACTTGGACCATGTTTTCGATGGAAGAGAGAGAAAGAAGGAGTTCTAGGGCTCCTCCACTCATGGGGAGGTCCAAAGGAGGCCCCAAAATCTCCCTCAACCTACCCCCAATGGCCAAGAGTCGTCACCAAGAAAAGACATCCAAGAATGATAAAGTTTAAAGGATAATCAAGTGGTGCAAGCCACGTCCATGGGCACTTCCCACGGTCCTGTGAATTCATGACCAAGAACCAACATTTCAACAGGGTTTTTCCCCAAGTCGCCATGACTATGGCCATCTTCCACAATCATGGCCAATGAAGAACAAAACGACTGTGATACTACTCCATGGTTGTGGAGCAGCATCATAGTCATTTTGTTCTTCATTGGCCACGGTCGTGGTGACTTGTGGAAAAACCCTGTTGAAATGTTGGTTCTTGGTCATAAATTCGCACGACCGTGGGAAGTGCCCACGACCACATCCCCCTCCTCCAAAACGGCCATGTGACCCACCAACACAGCCGTGATGGCACTCACCCACCACGACCGTGGCACTCCGCCACGGTCGTGGCCACAAACATAGCATGCCACCAGCCCCATACCATGACCGTATTCTTACCCCACGACCATCCTATACTACCCTCACCATGACCGTGGCACACCAACACGACCGTGGTGACCAACCTACCCTACCATTTCCACCACATATCCACCTCAAATCCACTCCATTTCACCATTATCATTAGAGCTTCATATATCAACATACGTACTAGGTCATATTTCAAGTCAAGATTTAGGCATTTAATTACCTTAGGGCACATACATGATTCATAGGGTATTTGGGTGCACAAAGAATAATATATGTTACTGATTTAGAAGTGCACATTATCATTTTAGAAATAGAAGACCCACATGTCAGTTAAGTTTGAGATTTAACATCAATGTATCTTTAACACACATGTTTCAAGGTTCAAAGCACATAATCAAATCAAATTAGGATGCTAGAATGGACAAGTTGAATCTTATTTCAACATGAATCAAAATTTACTGAATTAGGTCAAGCATGAGGATTAGAAGCACAAATATATGCAAGTACAAGATTTGAATCAAAATGAAGCCTAATGGCACATTGGGAGAGTGATATTATACCTCACTTCAAGGCTAAAAAACAAATATATGCAAGTCAACAACGCAAATGGATGACAAAGCAACTCAATTCAGCCCAAGACCACAAGTGCAATCAACACAATTCTATTATAATGAATTAATTAGGTGTCAATAAGCATCACTTTTAGTGAGAATGTCTTAGTCCATGCTACTACAAATGGGAAATCAGAAAATATGTTGCATGTGTAACCTTAATTGCAAAAATACAATCTAAGTCCACTAAGGACAAAAATTACCCTAATGACAAAAGGGCCATCAAGGAGCAAGAAGATAGGGGTTATTTTGATCATTTTGCTGCATGTGTTACTAAAACTTGTAGGAGTAGGAGCAAGGAGCAAGGAGCAAGAAGAGGAGGAAGAAGGGTACCACGAGCAGGAGCAGGAGCAGAGGAAGAAGAGGCACCGGAGGAGCGGGAGCAGGAGCAAAGCCTGAGCAGGAGGCGGCGACGGCGGGCGGGTGATGGTGGCGAGTGGGCGATGGTGACGAGCAGGCGACGGAGAAGGAGCAGAGGTGGAGGAGCAGAGGAGTAGGTGGTGGTAAAAGTAAGAGGAAGCAGAGGAGCAAGCGGTAGTAGTAGCAGCAACGACAAGCATGAGTGGCGGAAGCAGCGGTGGCAACGAGGAAGGTAGACCGGTGGCGGGGAAGGTGGAAGAGCAGCAAATGGCGGCAGAATCACCAGACCCTAGTGAAATCACCAATGAAATAGAGAAAGGGGAAAAGCCTCACTCGCGCGAGTGTTATTAAGTTAACAATAAGTGGCAGTTATTAACATAAACCGACGCTTAAAACATTCAGCGTCAGTTACCTCCAACACAATGACACTTATGTTCACTGATAGTCGTCGGTTCCAAATAGCAAAACTGACATCTATCTTTATATGCCGACAAAAAATAAATGTTCTCAAATTATGACCATAGGCGTCGATTGCCTGACAAAACCGATGTCCATTAGACAATCTCAACCCTAAAAATTTTCACGGGGAGGACGTGTGAAACCTTATCAGCGTTGGTTTTTCCACAAAAATTGACGACCTTTGGAGGTAATTTTTTTCGTCATTAGGCATCATTTATTAGGTAGAAAACCGATGTCGTATGTGAAACTTTAGGGAGTAATTTTTTTTCTCTCGAAAAATTGGATTTGGCGGGCTATGTTAGGCATCTGTTCGATTTAGGGATCCGACGCTTAATAAAAAGTGATACCCGTGTCTGGTCGGTCTTCAAATATAAATGTCAGTCTCTGTAATTAGCCAACGTTATAGGGTTTAGGCGTCAGTTTTCGGTAATAACCGACATCTCTAAATGTGACGTTATAAGATATTTTTGTAGTAATGAAGACACTTAATTGACTTAACTAATCAAGTGGAACTTAATCATGTAGTTTTGCCCAGTTCCATAGATCCATCCAAGTATAATCAATTATTGGATGGTGATAGGGGATTTCCCTTAGAGGAATATTGGAGTCATATACTATGCATTCACAAGATTGGTTGTGGGCCATACCCTGGCAGGAGTGTGACTGCGAGTCGTAGCTCAGTGATATGTTGCTTATGTGGTTTCATAAGATTGGTTATGGGTCATACCCTAGTAGGAGTGTGGCTATGGGCCATAGCTTAATTTCACTAGCATTGTGACCTGTACCAAGGTGGGCTAGGACTTTCACTATTTGACCATATGTCACAGGTTGCAGTTGATTGATATGTCTTTGTTGTGTACTCGTGTACTAACCATGATGTTTGGTGAGGTCATGGATTCTATCTCTTCCATAGACCTTGTATGGCACTAATTTTGACTTAGTAGTGGTCGGTTGAATTTGGGTGGTATGACTCAAATCCTCGGGGCATAATAAAATACATAATCATCATGTAGTGTACTATCCTAAGATGAAATATGAAAAACATTAGATGAAGCCTTGCTTGCTTTTATACAATATAGTTGGTAGTGAATATACATGTACTTCATATTCCTTTTGAAATGTTAGATGACAATAAATGCCTGGTTGATATCATTAGTTGATACTTCATATAATAGTTGTAGCTTTACTTTTGTATTTATATATCTTATATGTGCTAATACTAGCATTGGTGAATAGTTATATCTCCCGCTGAGATTTGGAATCTCACCCCGTGGTGAAGAGTTACTTGTGTTCCTTGATGGTGTTATCGATATTCATTTTTGGTTTATGCTTCCTTGTTGTATATAGTTGGTTGTTTTACATGTTTATGTGAATGAACGTATATCAAATGTGACAGGTAGTCTTGTATGGACATGTTGTAAATAACGATTCTTTATGATATATAATTTAGATAGCATGTTTTTGGACCTTGATGTAATAAGTTTCTTGATGTTGGTTCTTCTTGTAATTGGTTTTAATTTAATGTTTTTTGGTAATTCACTTGTTTAGTTTTGTTTCCAAGTTTAGTTTGGAGTTATCTCATTATTTGTGGTGTGGTGCATCACATTTTGGTTAGTATTAGAGATTTAGGTTTGCTGAGTCTAAAGGGACCTAGGACTAGGGTTTGTGTTTGATCTTCTGTCCTCCCGTATGTCTTATAGTGACTTCTATTTATGTAGAAAATGAAGAAAAGCTTAAAGATGTTTGGAGAACATGAAGAACACATTGTTGAGAGAAGTGTTGCTAAAATAGGTGGTGGTGCAAGGAACCAGGTGCAAGAAGATCGAGTGCCTAAGGATCTCCACTTTGACCTAACCATGCTTGAAAACCCTACCTTTCAATCTCTTTTTGGGCAGTTAATGGCTACTATGACACATATGGCTGACAGGATGCCCGTACCTCAACCTAGGGCATCAGTTCCCAATGTAGAATCTCTGGATACTGGGAAGATGTTTGAGCGACTTTGTCATGTTGGGGTAGTGGAGTCTGTTGGGATGAATGATTTAGCAGATGTTGATCTGTGGCTTATTGAGCTCAAGAAATCCTTTAAGATCCTTAGCATCTCAGAGGCAGATAAGGTAAAGCATGCATTGTATTTTCTGAAGGGGAGTGTTGGCCATTAGTGGGCAATAGAAGAGGAGAAGAGGCCTAGAGCGGCCGTTGGATGGGAGGAGTTCCAACTTGTATCCATCGGTTGGTACTTCCCTCAGACCTATCTAGATGAGAAGATCAGTCAGTTTGAGTGGATCCGACAGGGATCCATGTCGATCAATGAGTACGATGCCAAGTTTATGGAACTTCTTCATTTCTATCTGTACATGGATGCCACAAATGATGAGAGGATACAACATTTCAAGAAGGGGTTGAACACTAAGTTGTCTACCATGTTGGTTGCTTTGAAGAATAAGGAGAGGTTTGCCACATTCATGGAGTCTATTTGGAGGATCGAGAGGTCTGTGATAAAGAAGTAGGAGATGAGTGCCAGGATGAGGTTGGCATAGTTCCAGGGGCAGTCATCAGGTGGCTTTAAGAAGCTGAGGTTTTCTTCACCGCTAACACCATAGAGGTTCAGTTCTCAAACATAGTGGTCACTGTTTAAAGGTAGAGGGCATAGCTTTCCACCTGCTAGAGCTCACAAGATCACGCCTGTGTTAGTGACAGGGCTGTCTTGGCCATAGTTTGAGACCAGAGCATGCCACAAGGGTGGACACATATGACACTTGAGATGGGAGTGCCTAGTGAGAGATGATGAGGTGACCCAACAACTGAGGTAGAGCCAAAAAGGCTCATAGAGGTAGTATCTCAGCGGTGCAAGAGGGCTGGGACGCATGAAAGTATCATAGGCTAGATCTTCTACTCAAGGAAGCATAGGACAAGGGCGACAACAAGCAATGACTAGATTCTACGCCATGAGTCAGCCAGAGGTGGTGGTCAACCTGTGAGTAGTAACATGTCAGATGGAGTTATTTCATTTTGATTTGTCCTCTTCTTGCTTCATATATGTTTTGGTTGACCCCAGGTGCAACACACTCTTTTGTCGATTGTGAAGTGCTTGACAGTTGTCTTTTTCCTATTAGTTGTAGGAGAGATCTTTTGTTGTTAGAAACTATGTTAGTTGGTCCTACAATGTTGCAGGAGGTGTGTCCTTCCTGTATCCTTTCTTTCTCAGGGCACAACATCCAAGTGGAATTCATACCACTTGAAATGAATGGATTTGACGTAATCCTTGAAATGGACACCCTCGAGAGTTATAGAGTGATCTTGGATTGTGGTTTCAAATAAGTGACATTTGTAGATGGTGATTATAAGTGGATCTTACAAGGGGATAGGAAGATTCTTCTGACATGTCTGTTGTCGAAAATGGTAGTGGGAAAGCTATTGAGACAGGGTTGTGAGGAGTTCTTGGCACATGTACTAGATAATGAGGCAAGGAATCTTGGTATTCAAAAGGTGTCGGTTGTCTGGGATTTTGAGGATGTTTTTCCTAAAGAGTTCCTTGGTGTTCCCCTGCCCCGGGAGAATGACTTTGAGATCAATCTAGTCCTAGGCACATAGCTGATAGCTCAGACACCGTACATGATTTCTCTAGATGAGATGGCAGAGCTAAAGACATAATTGCAAGAGCTACTTGATAACAGTTTTATCAGGCTAAGTATGTCATCGTGGGGTGCTCCAGTGCTATTCGTGAAGAAGAAGGATATGTCCATGAGGCTTTGTATAGACTAAAGATAGTTGAACAAGGTGACAATAAAGAACAAGTATCCCTTGCCAAGGATAGACGATTTGTTACATCAGTTGCGTGGCACGACAATGTTCTCAAAGATAGACATGAGGTCAGGGTATCAATAGATGAGGATCAAGGAGGATGACATACCTAAGTCAGATTTTAGAATGAGGTATGGTCACTATGACTTCGTGGTTATGCTGTTTGGGCTAACCAATGCACCATCACCATTCATGGACTTGATGAACAAAGTATTCTGGACATTTCTTGATCAGTATGTGGTTGTATTCATAGATGACATCTTGATATATAGTCGTGACAATCAGCAGCATGAGCAACATCTCTATCAGGCATTGACTATGTTGAAAGAGCATTAGCAATGCACCAAGTTCAACAAGTACAAGTTTTGGTTGAAGGAGGTAGCTTTTCTAGAGAATGTCATATCTGCTGAGGGAGTTAGTGTGGACCCCAAGAAGGTTGAATCTATGATAGAGTGGGAGCAATTGAGGATTTTGATAGAAGTGCATAGTTTTTTGGGTTTTAGAGGCTATTATAGGAGATTCATCAAGAACTTCATTGCTATCACTTTGCCCCAAAAAAGTTGACATTCGTATGGGACAATAGATATCAGTGTGCTTTTCATACGCCGATGGAGAAGTTGACAAGTTCACCGATGTTGGTCTTTCCTGATAAGGATAAGGGGTATATAGTCTTCTGCGATGAGTCTAGGAATGGCTTGGGTTGTGCACTGATGTAGGAAAAGCAAGTGGTTTCTTTTTCTTCCCAACAACTTAAGAAACACAAGAAGAATTACCTGGCCCATGAACTAGAGTTAGCCATTGTGGTCCATGCTTTGAAGATATGCATGCACTACCTTTATGGAGAGAAGTGTCACATCTTCACATATCACATAAACATGCATTACATCTTCTCGCAACAAGAGCTAAACATGAGACAATGGCATTGGATGGAGTTAATCGAGGATTATGACTGCATAATTGATAACCATCTAGGGAAGGCTAATGTTGTGGAAGATGTGTTGAGCAAGAAGTCTTCCTCTTCACATATGGATAGAGCCCAATTGAGTTCGTTGGTGTGCCACAAGCAAGACATGTTGGTCAACTTGCATCAGATGAATGTACTATTAGAGGTGCCAATGCAAGTAGGCTTGTTGGCATAGTTGTAGATGAAGCCCACATTGGGACAATAGATTAGAGAGGCACATAAGGTTGATACCATCATACAACATATTAGATCATAGTTTGGCAGCAAGAAGTGTGATGACTTCTATGAGTCAGATGATGGATAGTTTGTTACCATGGTGGAGTCATGGTTCCTAATGCTGGTGATCTAAGGAAAATGGTACTGGAGGAGGCTCACTCATCTATGTATGTTATGCATCCATGTAGTACCAAAATGTATTATAACCTGAAGGACATGTATTGGTGGCCTAGTTTGAAGCGGGATGTAGTAGAATTCGTTGTGAAATGTGTTGTATGTCAATAGGTTAAAGCCAAACATTAAGACCTTGCAGGGACGTTGCAATTGTTTCCTATACCATATTGGAAACCAGATCATGTGACTATGGACTTTGTGGTTGGTTTGCCTAGGACAACCAAAGGTCATGATTCCATTTGGGTGATCATTGATAGGTTGACCAAGTCAACACATTTATTTCCTATGAAGATGACCTATACAACTGAGAAGCTTGCCCAAATCTATGTTAATGAGATAGTGCATTTGCATGGAGTTCCAGCTACCATTGTATCTAAGAGAGGTCTCTAGTTCATGAGTCACTTTTGAGAGTGACTACCACAACTTTGGGTATGCAATTGAGGTTTAGCACTGCCTTCCACCCACAAATAGATGGTCAATCTAAAAGGACCATTCAAACCTAGGAGGATCTGTTGAGAGCTTGTGTTCTCCAATTTTTGGGCAATTGGGATGTGCATCTTAGCCTTATAGAGGCACCTACAACAACAATTACCAGAGTAGCATCAACATGGAACCATATGAGGTGTTGTAGATCTCCGTTGTGTTAGTATGAGACATGTGAGTATCATCTTCTTGGTCATGAGATTGCATAAGAGATGATAGAAAAGATCAAAGTCATTCAAAAATAGTTGAAGGCAGCACAGGATAGGCAGAAGTTGTATGCAGATAACCGTCATAGACCTTTGGGTTTCTAAGTGGGAGATAGAGTGTACCTCAAGTTCTCTCCCTATAATGGTGTTCTGAGTTTTAGGAAGAAGGGTAAGTTGGCTCCCAAACTTATGGGACTTACCCTATGGTGGTACGTGTTGAGAAGGTGGCCTATATGTTGGAGTTGCCACCTAAGTTGCACATGTTACATCTAATGTTTCATGTGAGTATGTTGAGTAAGTGCCATCCTGATACTGAGTTAGTGTTGCAACTTGTTGAAGTAGAGCTTGATAAGGATATGTCATATGTGGAAGGTCCAATGTTGATCCTTAACAAAAGAGTGAAGAAGCTGAAGAAGAAACACATAGTTCTTGTGAAGGTTCTGTGGCATTACCATGGTGTTGAAGAAGCCACATGAGAACTTGAGGGAGAGATGAGAAGAAAGTACCCTTCTCTTTTATCTTAGGATTTCGTGGGAGAAATCCTTGTTAGGGGTTTATGGCTTGTAAGACGCTTGAGAAGAATTTAGGGGTAACCCTATTTGCTTTGGCTTAATCATGCTCTTAGAACCTCACTCTAATATTTTGAGATGTAATTAGGGCTTGTGGAGTTCTTAAGTTTCAAGTTTGAGCTTGTTTGGATGAAGTTGTGCTTTCTTTGCTAATTTTGGTGTAAATTACAATTTACCCAATGTAAGGGTTTATGTGCAATTTTCCACCTCTAGAGTGTTCCATCTCTTTCTTGACATCATCTAGAGGAAAGAGAAAGAGGGGGGCACCTTGTTTGAGCCTTGGTTGAGGATTATCACACATGTGGTGATTAGGGTTGATGTGAGTGTTGAGTGCCCTGACCATGTCTGTTGGTTGTGTTGTCTCGACATTGGGTCACGACCAAGGTTGGTTTTAGAGGGTGTCACAGTCGGGAAACCTCTTCTAGGTGTTGGGGGTTGCAATGTAGCTATTCTAGGGTGGTCTTGGGTCAAGATGGTTTCCCTAGCATAGGTTGTCTCGGCCTAGGGATGGTAGTGGGACCATGTCTCAGCCTAGAGGTGATGTTAGGTGGTGGTGTTGTGACCATTGGAGGTGCACCCTTGGAGGGTCGTTACCGTGACCATGTGGGTTGACATGGTGGTCTAGAAACTACCTAGAGTGTATCAACCTATCTTGCATGTCATGCTGAAGTGGTTGCATGTTGTCCTTTTGAGTGGACTAGTGTCCCTTGGGTCCCTTAGTATGTTTACACCTCACCCCTTGCTCTCTCTCATCCTTTATTTATATAACCCCTTATCTCTTCATGCTTGCAAACCTTTTTGGCCATCTATCTTCTTCCTCCTTCTTTTCTTGTTCTTGGAGCTTGGTGGAACAAGTAGGTTCATCCTTGGAGCTTGTGGGATCAATCTCCTCTTTCATGTGGTGGTGGTGGTGATCTGAGATCATCTTCCATCCTTGGTAAGGGTTTGTCTTCTAATATGATGTTTGTTTTGACCTCCTACCTTCATATTCTTATCTTTTCTCAGCCCTAGACCATGATTCTTCCATGGTGGTCGTTTTGGGAGAGAAACTCCTCATAACAAGGGTCATAAACCATGTTTTGACAAGGTAGGCCCAAGTGTGAAAAACGTTTCTCCTCTCTTTCTGCCTTTCTATTTTGGTTCGAACATGTGCTTCTTAGCTTCTTTCCTTGGTATATCTTTGACCTTGGTGTCTTATCCTTCTTGAGGTCTCTTGTTGCAGAGAGTGGAGCTTTTGGTGTAGCTTCTTCAACCCTTAGATCATGTGCTTGGAGCTCTTGGACTTGGAGTTTGGAGCTCTTGGTTGTGATCATCTTAAGGCGGGTTATATAACACTAAACCTACTCTATTATTGCACTTCTTTATGCATTTTATTACTATGTTCTCTCTCTAAATTGCATGTATATCATGCTTGTACTTATTAGTAATCTCTAGAGCTTGTTTAGTGGAAATACCTTGCGTGGTATGGGAGAAATCTGATACCCTAATCTATGTCTACACGATTTAGTAGATGATGGGTTATGGAGGTTATTCTCTTAGTTTTGCCCTTGATCTTTATCCCATGCATGTTGTTCATATACCTAGAAGTTGGATATATGTTAGTTCCAGTGTTGGTTACCTTGAGCGTGGTTTTCCCTTCTTTGGTAGAACTTCTTTCTTGGTGGTTTCTTGACCTATGCTTTAGGATTTGGTGATCAGTTGCTTGAGTTTTCATTCTTGGTGACCTTGGTTCTTCCATTAGGATCAGTACTATTTTGAGACCCAGATGGTACATCTTGGTGTGGTTGCGACTATTCCCTCTTGGTAGTCACAACCTTGATAGATTTTGGTTGAGATGCTTCCTTGTGGTTGAGTTTGACCTAGCTGTGTTAGGTCAAGGATTTTGGTGTTAAGTGGTCTAGTCACCCCTGGAGTTGGTGTCTTGTTCCTTCCTTTCTTGAGTTGAGTTTCACCCTAGAGTGTAGCTTCGTGACCATGATGGTCTAGGGTCACGACATGGGTGGAGGTCCAGACACCCTTGAGGTGGAGATACCTTTGGTCGAGATGTTTTATGGAACCCTAACCCTAAGTGTTGCGGGAGCGACATGACCTAGAGGGTGGAGGTCATGACATGTTGGTGGATGGCCGAGACACATGAGTGTTACAATCATGACTTGAACCATGATGGGTGGTTGTAATCTATGTGGTTATGTTGTCAATATAGGGTGATGGTTGGTAGATGAGAAGCACATGTGAACACTTAATGATATTCATATATGAATGATACATAATCCATATATAATGTTGTTCAGAATGTTATCTAATCAACTCTAATGATGTTTCCTAATCCTTATACACTCCACGATGACGGAGGGTGATGGTTCTAGGGTTTATGGTTGAACCTAGTCTTGTAAACTCTAATTGGCTAAGAAGAAACCCTAACCTTAATAATGTGCAATGAGACATGCTTGATTCTCTCTCCCCTAGAATGGTAATGATGTTATGTGGTTATATTCTTGTTTATGAACTTCTAACCACGTAGGTGTTGTGAGCTTGATAATCATAGCCAGTGTATGATATGGTGATTAGACATGATATAGGTTGAATGACCTTCAAGAGGCATGATGAAACACTTGTGATACAAGAATGATGAGTATAGGGATAGTATCACATATCAATTGACTTTGGTGTTGATAATGTGATGAATGGAAATGATACAGGAATCATGTGGTGATGGTGTGACAAGTTCACACCCTATATGTTTATATTTTCTTAAGTGTACTATGCCCTTATCTTTGTAGAGTTTGTTATGACTTTATATGTTGTAACTTGATTGATGAAAAAAGACACTTAATTGACTTAACTAATCAAGTGGAACTTAATCATGCAGTTTGGCTCTATGCGATAGATCCATCTCAGTGTCAGCAATTGTTGGATGGTGAAATGGGATTTCCCTTAGAGGAATCTTAGAGTCATATATTGTTGAGTATATGCATTCACATGATTGGATGTGGGCCATACCCTAGCATGAGTGTGACTGTGGGCCATAGCTCAGTGTTATGTTGCTTATGTTGTTTCACATGATTGACTATGGGCCATATCTTTGTAGGAGTGAGGCTATGGGCCATAACTCAATTTCACTTACACTGTGACCTGTGCCAAGGTGTGCTAGGACTTTCACTATTTGACTATATGTCATAGGTAGGAGTTGAATGGTATGTCTCTACTGTGTACTCATGTACTGACCACAAGGTTTGGTGAGGTCATGGATTCCAACTCTTCCATAGACCTTGTATGGCACCGATTTTGACTTGGTAGTGGTCGGTTGGATTTGGGTGGTACGAATCAAAACCTCGGGGCATAATAAAATATGTAATCAACCATGTAGTGTACTAGCCTAGGATCAAATACGAAAACATTGGATGAGGCCTTGCTTGGTTTTGTACAATGTAGTTGGTAGTGAACATACATGTTCTTCAAATTCCTTTTGAAATATTATATGACAATAACTGCTTGGATGATATCATTAGACGATTCTACTTATAATAGTTTTAGCTCTACTTTTGTCTTTATTTATCTTATTTGTGCTAATAATAGTGTTGGTGGAGAGTTATATCTTCTGCTGATATTTGGAATCTCACCCCATGGGTTTCCACATGTTTTTGGTGGACGTGCATGATGAGGTACTGATTGTGCAGTTGAGGTAGAGTAGCAGCAAGGTGGATCGTAGCTGCTAAGGTTGGGAATGCTACTTTTTGTCCTTTTTTTGTTAGAGTCCTGGAGTCATCCATGTACACTCAGGTCTTGGGGGAGTTATTAATGTTCCTCGATGGTGTTATCGGTAAAATTATTTGGTTTATGCACCTTTGTTGTATATAGTTGGCTATTGTACATGTTTATGTGAATGAATAGATACCACATGTGACATGTAGTATTTTATGGACATGTTGTAAATAACAATGATTTATGATATATAATTTAGATGGAAAGTTTTTGGACCCTGATGTAATAAGTTTCTTGATGTCGATGCTTGTTGTAATTGGTTTTAATTTTTAGTGTTTTTTGGTACTCTGCTTGTTTAGTTTTGTTTCTGTGTTTATTTTAGAGTTATCTTGTTGTTTTTGGCATGGGG
Source organism: Alisma plantago-aquatica (assembly GCA_963693085.1). Taxonomy (NCBI): domain Eukaryota; kingdom Viridiplantae; phylum Streptophyta; class Magnoliopsida; order Alismatales; family Alismataceae; genus Alisma; species Alisma plantago-aquatica. Next base: position 280,248,688 of record OY856413.1, on the reverse strand, counting down.
TGTCACATATATGGCCTGAAAAGTTTTTTTTCTGCTGCATCTCTGTCACCATATTTCCCTACAATCATGTTGTTAATTGACGCCTTCAACATAGAGTCTAGAGAATCACTTTTGCACACCACATCTACAATTATTGCATCTTTTGGGATGATGGTCTTCTTTCTCTCTTCTTTTGTTGTTCTTGTTATCACTACCATAAGTGAGTAGTCATCTCGCTAGGTTGCAGGAAATAGTCCTGCTACCTAATTTTGTTCTCTTCATTACACATATTATTATACAAATCATTATATGTTTAGAATCAACCATTTTATGCTTGCATGTTTATATGATCAACAAGTTTATATGTCTGTCATGATCGTGGATGTAGATACTTTTGAACCCAAGATTTAGGATATGGGTTGTTTCTTATTAACCCTTGATGAGAATTGCATATTAGGTGTTTTCTGAGGTGATAAACAAATGATCTCTAGGTAACACGACTGCTAGCTTAGGGTAATATTTGTCTGGGATTTTATCCTAATACCTAAAGTGGAATTTTCCTAGACTCAACATATATTTTTTCATTCGTAATATGATGTAGTGAGAGATACAATTATAGGTAGTGGTTGTCAAACCCATTCCAACCTAGTGTTCTCATCATTTGATAACAAACTTTTATTCAGCCCATTTATTAATTGCAACCTTAGAATAATCAAGAAATACAACTTTTGTTTTAAATATTAGTTCTTATTTTGTTACCTTGGTTGTTTAATCCTTAAAAACATTATATTTTGTATCCAATCCTGAATTACACTAAAATAAGATCCATCCTCATGCATGTGGTGATTATTTGTACGTTGGTTAAGGTAAACTCTAGGAATTTCACACCTAATGAATTTTCCCATGTATTGTCACACACATAAAATTTTGATGTTGTTGTCGGGGACAACATAATGTTCTTATCATTTTAACAATATTTGATTAGTTAGGATTTTTCTTTTACAATTTGACAACATTGCATACTTTTGTGAATTTAACTCCATAAGAGTCATCTTACTCTTGGTAGTCTTCCTTCCTCAGGAACCATTTCTATTTCATGAAACACTCTTCCAGAATTAGTACAAGACTTGATTTTGATCCTAAGATTGAATGAACCTACCACATGCTCTTTTGCATGCACCATGCTAAGATGGACAAAGAGGAGATCAATTATAGGGTTGGAGTTGTTGGATTTTTGTGTGACAGAACAGGCAGAGAAACAAAAATTTTATCTATCTACAAACCCATAACCAATAGATCGCATCAACAACTATACAATAGGAAAGATGATTTAGTGAGATATACCTGGTCCTGAGGCTTACTCAATGACAATACCTTGCAACTAGTGCGGCCTTCAACCACCTAGTCTTTGACGGCATCTGTGCAACTCCTGGTCTTGACCTAGAGTGCGGTTGATAGTCATCCTCCTGAGCGGAAGAAATATCCCACCTCTATAGATAGTCCACATGGACCACTGGGAACTCTACTCGTCCTTATGGACAAACTAGAAGGAGTCATCCCCTTTTGTCGGTGTACTAGTAACTGATGCACTCTCTCACCACCAGTCACTTTTCTATAGTTGTCTTTCCTATGTTGTTCCTCCCAGGATGCGTAGAAATTGCTTGGGCTCTCTCGGTTACCACAACTAGAGAGGACAACAACTTTGTAGAGCAATTGATGTTCTAAATTGGGTGTTCTGAGAAGCCCCCTGTACCCCTCTATTTATAGTACAGGGCAGGGTCAGTGTTCCCAATCTGTGCAAGAGTAGAAGGGTCTAAATTTTTCACAAACTGATTGCACTGTGACAAGCAAACCGATCATTTAATAAATGAACCGATCATTTGGGTAGGTGAGTCGATAGGTTCATAACTGAACCGGTCATTGGGCAAGTGAGCCCTGGTCATTTCGCTTCTAAGACTTGCCCACAATTGACTTTCCTTGTTCATTTCTAATTAATGCAAAGATTAATTCTTATCCCAATCGAATTGAACAAATGAAACGAAAATCTTTTCCCACAAAATGAGAAAATCCAACACTACTCGTTTGGTCCAAGTGAACCGATTGGTTCACCTAGTGAACTGATCGGTTGGTGGTTCAGGTTGTGCAAAACTCAGTCAATGCAGTTCTCAATCAAACTGACACTCTAATCAGTTGGTTCAACACTTAAACTTGATGATTTTGAGTCAAGTCTATTGATTGAATGTTTAATTGAGTACCTAAACACTTTAGTAATAAATCTAAACATCATTCATGGATAAACTCCTCTTCCAATTTAATCCTATGTGTGTGACCCTATAGGTTCCATTTCACATTGGCAGTGAATGTCCTTAACTAACTTATGACATCACAAGAAAAAAGTGGTGCCTAGTCACACATCAGTGCCACCCAAGTGAAGAGGAAAGTTGGAGAACAACTTTCAACCTACAATCTATTATTGGTATTACAATGAATGTATAGTTCCTTTGTCACTGATATCCAGATTGAACTCGAGGCATGGACTTGTCATCCTCTACAAGCATTTAATCCATGTTTCTTGATACAGAGTAGACTTCCTGAGATATATGTAAGCTCAATATCATATATTGACTTACATGTGCATGGCCATGCATTTCTCAGATTCACTCCTCAAGTCGCCAGGTTTTCACACTCCCTTAGGAGGGAGAAATTCCATATCTATCACTCACAATCAAGTCCCCATGTGTCAAAGTCACCCAATCATCACCGTTATAAAAACCCATGTTTTAGGACTACATTTGATGATGTCAAAGTGTACCCAACCACATGTGATGAGTGTAGTGATTTCAGGTCTAAGAACCACAATCACCACCAATACTATAAGAGATGATCCTGACTAACTAGATGTAGTTTCCCTGCATCACTGTTACAGTGGGTTTGTCTGATATAATGTTCTCTAACATGTATTTGTGTGCTTGGTTTGATATCATATATCATGACTGATGAGGTTATGTCATCAACCAACACACACTCTAGTCTTTTGTGTTATTGATGTCTATGGTTATTTCCAAAATAACAACCGACTAGGAACATAACAAGAATGTATAATATTAACATCTATATGATCTCATTATTCAGGTCCTTAACTTGAGGACATACATCATTGAGTAATACAATTCTTTAGATATCTAACATGTTATACTATTATCTCAAAAAATAGTTAAAACATATAGACACAAATTGCCTTTATTATTATCAAATTAAGTATCACATGCCTCATTGCAAACATCATATGATTGGCTCTCTGGGCATACTATACCAGCAGAAGAAACACTAGAAACACAACATGACAAACTCATGATTAAATCTAGAGCTAATGTGTAGGCAAAACTATGAGCAGTCAAAGAATACAAAAGATAAACAAAGTTGGGAGAGTTCTCTATTTCTAAATATGTTGACATTTGGAACCCCATCATCCAACCTGCCATCAAAGAACAAGAATTTGGAATCAATATGCAATCAGTGGTGATGATGTAAAACAACAATTTTGCATTTGTTTTATGGGATGAGCCAGTGAGCATGCTCATGAACATTTGTAGAATCTCATATACCTTTTTGGACTAAGAAAGTTAGTTGGAGTATCAGAGGAAGCCATGAAACTAAGGCTATTTTAGTATTTTCCCAACAACAAGGTTAGGTTGTGGTACATTTCCTAGATAATCATAGCATCAGAACTTGGGAGGAACCTCAAAACCAGTTCCTTGAGAAACTCTTTCCGCCCTCACTCACTTATCAAATCAAACAGAAAAACACAATTCAGGCAGTTTCCAAGATAAACTCTCTTTGAAATCTTGGAGCAATTCCAGGAGTTGCTACACAAATGTCCTCATCATGGCATCCCAACTTCATAGCTTATCAAGAAATTCCATAAGGGAGTCAATGAGGACATCAAGATGTTCCTTAATGTTGCCTCCAATGAATAATTCATGCGGTAAAACTTTGATGATGCATGGCAAGTTATCAAGTTGAGGACCAAGCCAATTGGGGTTCCTCACACAAAGGAGAAGATCTCAAGGTTACCATGGTAGAAGACAATATGAGCTCAATGCTATTGTTGAATCATTGAAGATACATTCTCTCAAGAAAGACAACCACGAATCAACCCTCCTGAGGAATGGGCAGAGAGGCCAATCCTCATTTAAAGATGGGTCAGCCCCAACAATTTGCCATTTGTAGTGTAGAAGGCTACACTAGTTATAGTGCAATCAAATATGCCAGGACACCTTGAACACACACTGACCTGAATTTGCTAGAAGCCCAGTCATTGAAGAAGTCAATGTTGTCAACTCTATTTCAAGACATGGCTACTATGACCCAAAAAGACTGAGGAACCATCTAGGGTTCCAATATGGACATCCATATCGAGCAGAAAACATGAATCAGATCAAGCAAGGATCTAGTTAAAATAAAGTTTGGGGTCGTCCTGGTTTCTAGCAGCAATAAAACTATCACTAGAACAAGTAAAATCCCACACAATATCACAATTACTATCTAGGTCAACACCCCAACAATCAACAAGGTCAACTTCTCCTAGTGCAGGGAAGCTAATAGAACACGTTAGCCTCTAATGGCTGAATTCATTTGCATAGAATCAAGAAAATATTAGAGATCCAACAAGATTACATAAATCTATGGAGGCTAAATCAGTGCAAATCGCTGCAACAATTCACCCTCCTATGGGTTCGTTTGTAGGAATCCTGAAGGTAAACCCAGAAATCATGAGGAGCAGTTAAAAGTTGTAACCGCACAATCTAGACATCTGCCACCAAATCCTCCAACCCTTATCATCATCAACAACAAACTAGTTCTTGAAGATGACAAAGATGAAGAGTCACTCCAATGGATATACTGATAGCTATACTAGTGGAACCAGTTGTTAAACCTCCAGCCGAAAAGCATCGTCTTTGACCCCTAGAAGGCACCAGAAGCTACATTAAACTATCCTATAATTGTAGTGGTGCTAGTTTATAAACCATGTGTCCCTTACCTAGGTGGTCTAGCTCAGTCATGTCTAGTCTCAATATTTAGGAAGTTCAATGAAGCAATGAAAAAGTTACATGTTGATACACCCTTTCCTTAATGCTCTAGATGAAATCCCCTCATGGACCAAGATCTTAAAGAATCTCTCACTTCAAGTATCTAACATAAGAAATCAAAATTGTGAAACTAGCATGGATAACATTATATATTGTACAAAGAAAGGTGCCCAAAAATCTAAAAAATCGAAGATCTTTTGGAATCTCTTGCTTTGTTGGGGACTCCACATGCCAAAAGGGAATAAAAAATATTGGGGAAGAATTTCTATCATGCCCTATAGTATGCACAAGAGACTAGGCTTCACCACTAATATCATTCCTATCAATGTTGTAATTCAACTTGTTTACTCTTGTATGAACACTCCTATGGGTATCTTTGATTACATCCCCGTGAGAGTGGGCCCCAAATCCAATTGCCCCTACAATTTTGTCATCATGGACGTTAAGGAGGATCCTCAATATGCTCCCATTTTTGGGAACCCTTTCCTTGATTTTACTCGAGAACTCATTGACATAGAAGTTGGGATCCTGGCATTGAGACCAGGAACATACACAATTGACTTCAAAGTCTTTGAGAGTCTCAAGTGACCTTTTTAGGAGTTAAGATTTCTAATTGATTACATTGAAAAAATGTCACAACTACGACGAGAGGATCATACTTTTGAATACCCTCTTGAGACCATGCTCATCAAGCCTAATGCTCATGATCTGAATGAGGAGCAAGTTGAGTAATTTCTTCTTCACTTAGTCCCTACTGAGGAAGACCCCAAGGTTGAATTTGAAGGCATGAAGTCTATCTCTATGATTGACAAAGAAGACAAGGGGCTAAAATATGTATGCCTAGATGAGAAGAAAGTCTACACAGACATCATCAATCGAGATCTCCAAACTATGCAAGAAGATAAGTTGTTGATAAAACTAAGGTAGAGTCAAATGGCATTATCCTACAAAATGACTGATCTGACAGGAGTGAAATAAGTTCTCAGCATGCATCACATAAAAATAATAGATAAATAGAAGCCCTCCATCAAGCCTCAATGTAAATTGAACCCAATTTTGAAAGGGTTGTGCGTAAGGAAGTAATGAACTTGTGGGTTTCTGGGATTATTTATACCATCTCTGACTCACCATGAGCAATTTTCCTGTATAAGTAGTAACAAATAAGGGAGGTATGATGGTTGTTTTACATGAGAAGAATCTTGGTATGTATGCCCTGAGTGCCAATCACGGGATGATTGGTGGGATACATTAAGATTGTTTTGATAAACATCAAAGGCAAGCTTCCAATTCTTTTTGGTTCAGTCATATGAGATAATGATAGAACATATTGAATGTCTAGAGAATGACAGTACTCAATGACGTATACTTTCAGGTTAAGGACCTAAATGATGAGATCATACATATGCTAAGAGTTTGTACATTCTTGTTATATCCCTAGTCGGATGTCATTGTGGAAGGTATATAGACAATGATGACACACAAGACTAGATTGTGGTGTTGGTTGATGACAAAATCTCATTAGTCATGATATGGAGATATCAAACCAAACACATAAGTACTTGTTAGAGAACAAGTGTACTGGACAGACCCATTGTGAGTTTGACACATGGAACCATGACATGGTAGTCATAGTCAGTTCTCACAGTGATGGTGGTGAGTGTGATTCTTTGACATGAAATCACTACACTCAACACATGTTGTTGGGTACACATTGACATCATCAAAGATAGTCCTGAAACATGGGTTTTTATAAAGCTGATGATTGGGTGGCTTTGACACATGGGGCTTTTGAGGGGTGAGTGATAGATATGGGATTTGTCCCTCCTGAGAGAGTTTGATATCCATGGCCACTTGATGAGTAGGATTGAGATAGGCGTGCACGCATGTGTGAATCAGTATGTGATATTGATGTCATACATATCTCCTCCAATCTACTCTGAGATCAAGAAAGTGAATGAACGTTGACAGGATGACTGTTCCATGCCTTGAGTTCATTTAGGATATCAGTGAGAAAGGAATTATACATTCACTGTAACACCATTCACGGATTGTAGGATTGAAAGTTGTTCTCCAACTTTCCTTTTCACTTTGGTAGCACTGATGTGTGACTAGGCACCACTCTTTTCTTGTGAAGTCATAAGTGTTATGGACTTTCAATGCCAACGTGAAATAGACCTGAAAGGTCATAAACATAGAATTTAACTGAGAAGAGGAGTTTATCCACAAATGATGTTTAGATTGAATACTAAAGGAGTTTAGTAGTTCAATTAAACACTCAATCAATTGATAATTCAATATCATTGTGTTCAAGGTGTTGGACCGATTGATTAGAGTATTTGATTGATTGATACTGCGATTGACTGATTTTGTATAGTCTGCTACCCCAACCAATCGGCTCACATGGTTGAACCGATCGACTCAGGTTGGTGAATCGATCGGCTCAACTGGTGAGACGATCGACTCATGTGTCATGAAATGATCGGCTCAATTGTTGAACCGGTCAACTCATGTGACCAACCGAGATCATTTGGAAAGTCAGAAGACTATTTTGGAAATAACTTTTTTTTCACTTGTACAAATTCAATTTGGACAAGGATTAATATTTGATTAATCAGAGACAAATTTGAAAGTCAATTTGAGTTGGATCAGGACCACGAACTGATCGGATCAGAGCTCTAACCGATCGACTCAGAGCCCCAGCCGATCGTCTCAGGTCCCAAACGATCGGCTCAGGGCCTGAAACGATCATTTCAGGGTGTGAAACGATCGGTTCTGCCGGCACAGGTTGGTTGTTTTGTGGAAAATCTCAAACCCTTCTACTCCTACTTTAATCCTGCATTGTCCGGGGTAGAGAACCCTGTCCCATTACCCTCCTATATATAGGGGTATTGGGGGCTTCTCAGGATGAACAACTCAGAACACCAGTTGCTCTGTAAAGTTGTCATTCTCTCTAGTTTTGGTAACCGAGAGAGAGCCCGAGTAAGTGCTACCTGATAAGGGAGGTACAACAAGGGAAAGACAACTACAGAAAAGCAACTGGTTGTAGGAGAGTGTGTTGGTGACTTGTACGCCGATAGGAGGGTATGACTCCTTCTGATTCCTTATGGGACAAGGAGATTAGAGTTTCGGGTGGTCCGTGTGGACTACTTCAGAGGCGGGAGACTTCTGCCGCTCAGAGGACTGTTGTCAATCCTGACAGTCCCGGTGAGACCAGGAGCTGCACAGACATCGTCCAAGACCGGAGGTGAAGACCGTGCAAGCCATGAGGTAACGTTGTCGAGCTAGCCTCATGACAAGGTATGCCTTTACAAACCATCCTTCCTATTGTATAGACGTTGTCACGATTCCCTTATTTTGGGTTTCAGAGGAGAAATTTTTTATTTCTGCTGCCTTCTCTACCTCCACTAAAACCCAATAGTGGTATCAGAGCCACATCAACTGCTCTATACTTTAGGATTGTCGATATGATTGATTTTGGTTTGTCACCTTTATTTATTGCATATGATGCAAATAAAATTAGCTTTATGCATGTCCAATCCTAAATCCACAAATCCCAATATACATATATGATATGTAATATGAATGCACTTGATACGTGTCACCCTTAAATGAGCTTTGTGGTGGATGTATAGCGTGGTTTTGGCCAATAAACCCTATGTATGTGTGCTTGGTTGAATGTGGTTTCTTGCATCTTAGTCTGTGCACTGATTCCCTATCTCCTATTTCTGATGTAACTCGAGATAACTCGAGATTTCTTTCCTAACTTTGCTCCCCCCGAATGTAACTTGGGGTTTCCCAATTCAAATGTAAATAGGATAGATCCTTTTATATTTCCTATTGTGTCAAAGAACGGAGGACATCTGACGATCGGTTCAAGGAGTGAACTGATCGGTTGGCGATCCAAATGATCGGTTTTAGGAGTGAGACGAGAAAGTGGCAGCCATGAGGAGATGCATGATGACCAGGCAAACCGATCAGTTGGAGGAGCCAACTGATCGGCTGGTGGCACCCAGACGACCGACCATGGTCAGCAGGTCATTCATGTGATGAGTTGATCAACTCGGATGGCTATAGCACTTCATCATGGACAGGATGCATGCGATGTAGACCTAGATGACTGTGATTCCTCTTGGCTCGAGATATCACATTAGGATGGTCATAATCATCGCTTTTATCATTTTGCATGTTTTCTTTGGGATATAGCATGTATATGATATGTACTATATATTGTGGTGATTGGATATGTATATGTACCTATAAAAACCAAATCCCTCATCTAAATATTAAGTCTTTTACACCTTCCATTAGCGGCACACATGAAAAACTTGATCGACCAAGTGTAGGTTATGCCAAAGCATGGTGTGCCGTCTATCTCGTGGAAGTGTGAAGGGTTAACATGTAGGTTCTACCAAAGTAGGGTGCATGTTTACTGTGTCGGCTTTTGGGTTAGACTTAACTGGTGATTCTTAGAGCGTCTAAGCCCAGAGGCACATAATTTTCATGGCAAGGTGTTGCACATGTTCATTCATCAAGAGTTGCATATGATGCAATTGGCATAATGGCCTACCTAAATAGTCAAGATTGTGGGCGATCAGCCAAAGCTGACTCATGACTTGATGAAATATGGATCTTGACCCACTAAAAGATTGTACGCTACAATCTTCCGAATTGATGGTGAGGGCCATCAATTTGAAAAAAAAATAGTGGGAGAGATAATTAATTAAAGTCCTAATTATATCGTTAACCTTTCAAATCAATCAAATAAGTCAAAATTGAGTTTTCGACTAAATTGCATGTTTCCTTTTGTAGTAAAAATGACAAAAAACAACAACCACTTTTTGTTGTGACTGGTCCTTGAAAAGGAGAAGTTGAATGGGACTAACTTCCACGACTAGTTTAGGACATTGAGAATTGTTCTCACTCAAGAGTGAAAGCTCAATGTCCTGGATACTCCAATCCTAGAGGAACCTACTCCTACTGCACCAAAGGTAGAAAGGGATGCTTATAAGAAACATTCTGATGATGCCATTGATGCAAATTGCTTGATGTTGTGCTCCATGAACCACGAGTTGCAGAAACAACATGAGAACATGTGTGTCATTGAGATGATTCAACATCTCAAGAACATGTATGAAGATCAAGCACGACAAGAGAGATATGATGTCTCCAGGGCACTGTTCAAGTGTGTCATGACAGAAGGAGATCCAATTGGTCCTCACACACTCAAGATGATTGGGTATGTGGAGAACCTAATGAGCCTGGGATTTCCCCTGAGCGAAGAGTTGGCTACTAACGTGATACGACAATCGTTGCCAGAATCCTATAGACAGTTTGTGATGAACTACAACATGAACAACTTTGACAAACCATTGACAGAGTTGTTGGGCATGTTGAGGATAGTCGAGGCACAAATGAAGAAGAAAAAGCCTAAGTCTCTGATGTTGATCAGTAGCAAGAAAGGCAAGTCCAAGCGTAAGGGCAAGGCAAAGCTAAGAAGGGTTATGATGCTAGCCAGTAGCCCAAGGCATCTTCAGCTCTCAAGGCCAAGGGAGGTGTGAACAAGAGAGGAAATTGCCACCATTGTCAAAAGCCAGGACATTGGAAAAGGAATTGTCCACTCTATCTAGAAGAACTAAAGAACAAGGAGGCAATAGACGTCTCCACCTAAAGGTGTCATGAAATAAACTGGTAACACTTTTAAGGTATATGATACCAAGATATAAAGTGTAAATCACTCAATAAATGGGGCAAGTGTTTCCGCCATAGATAAGAGAACTTTAGTTTATTTTCATCCTAAAAGGTATGTAATAGAGTAATGAACTGCTATTTCATATTTGTCAATGAATAGAAACACAATATTTTTGCATATTGTATAACAAAGATTGCAATTAATAATGTTGATGTTTCAATTTCAAAGATATGATCTTTATGGCAATACCTTGTTTATCTTGTGATACTTGGTATGCATAAGATAAAATGATACCTAAAAGTTATTGATAACTCAAACGATCAAATTAGCATAAATCATGAGAAATTCATTTCTAGATTCCATATGATGGATAAGTTTGGACTCTTTTGGTTAGAGAACCAGTAAGAAACATGAATCTCTTAGACATGATTAATCAATCTTCACTAGTAGTAGTGGGAGAATGATTATCCTATTAAGTATAATACATGTGATGTATTTACATACTAGATTTGATGCTGATACTTCAAACGGTGTTTAGAGAAATACCAATATGAATATCTATAAGTGTTCAAGAATATCATAGATGAAGTACAGATTTGGTAAAGTGTTAATTCTTGATGAGATCAATGAATGACATACTTGAACCAAATGTTTGAGATCCTTATGAGTGATTATGATTATGTATCATGGTGAACTCATGATTAAGGCATGGTGATGTCTAAATCAACAAGGAGTCATACTCTAAGGAGTTAGAGGATGATTATCAAATAACTAATTTCTTCTTAAATAAAGAATAACCTACACTAATAAAGTACATTAAGAATCACAAAGGGTTGTGAGTTCTTATATCCTTGACAGATACACCTCAAATATCTATATGATGAGTTGGTCATATGATGAGTCAACAATCTAGATGATATTGAGGAACTGGATTTTGAGTTATGGTTTATGACCATTACATCCTAAATGACATCCATGTGAACCATAAGGTATGACCTTGATGACAACACCCATTTGGATGAAATCCATAAGTGCGAATGAGTCTTAAGTGTTAAGACAAATGGATAAAATTTTGAGAAGGATGATGCTTGTTGATTGCAACTTAATGACTAAGACATTTGGCATACAGATACTAAAACTGCATTCCTATAAGGAATAAAACAAGGATGTGTACGTGACACAACCTATAAGGTTTATGAATCCATTAATGCAAATGAAGTCTATAAGTTACAATGGACTAATCAATGTGATTGATTAAGTACAAGCAACTCAGAACTGGATCTTTATTTCGATGATATGGTCAAAGGGTTTGACTGATATGTCAAAGATAAAGAAGGAATCTGTGATTTAGTGGGAGCGTATTTGCATTCCACATGTTGATGTGAAATCGAAATGTTCAAGAATGGAAATCCAAAGTGGAAATTATCTTTAGGGAAGAAAGAGACGTTTCCTATGAGATAGGAATAGAGATCTATAGAGATAGTTCTCAAAAACCTCTTGACCTGAAAAGAGAAATCATACATTGGCAATCTATACTGAAAGGTTCAGTGTGCATAGATTCAGTGGGAGAAAACTTGTCCATGTTACATGGAGTTAGTATCCCAAAGCCAAGTGTCCAATTCTTATGAAGAATGGGAACACTAAGAATAGATATGGATCTATCATGTATGTAATCCTCCCATTATCTTGCATAGGACATAGCAAGAATAAAATGCATTCATCGTCTTGTATGTAGGACATGACAATATGATGTGCTCATCCTGATAACTCATATGTGGGACATGACGAGTGGATGTCTGTCTAGTTCCAATAAGGGTTACTGGAATACCACAAGAACTTGATAAGTACTTGAGAAGTACTAGTTCTATGGAAATAAGGAAGGGTTCACTGTAAAGAGTTATACTAATGCAAATTTCCGAAAAGGACAGAAAATAAATCACAAAATATATACGATATATATAAAAGTGAATGTTTGTTAATAAATGGAAACGTTCCATTTAAAGATGTTTTAAAAAGAAATGTCGAGTATCCATGTGTTAGAGAACAAGAATGGATACTATATGGATCTAGGAGTTCATAGAGATGAACTTATAGTTATTCCGGTCATTGATGACCAATAAGGAATTCTTGGTCATGCAATGTGGCTAAAGGTTAGTAAAGGAATACTAGATCACATATTACAACAACTCCATCACATACATGTGACGTACAACGAAGAGATGAGAGACATGCAGTTAATACCGACTTTGGCAAGGTGTTGCCATAACTCACTATGTTAGCACTAGAGCATAGTAACATGTGGGACATGTTTGAAGATCACTATGAATATGATTCAAGGGTGATTGGATCATAGTGCAAGTGGGAGTCCGTTGGTATGTATGCCCTGAGAGCCAATCATGGGATGATTGGTGGGATACATTAAGATTGTTTTAATAAACATCAAAGGCAAGCTTCCAATTCTTTCTGGTTTAGTCATATGAGATAATGATAGAATAGATTGAATGTCTAGAGAATGACAATACTCAATGACGTATGGTTTTAGGTTAAGGACCTGAACGATGAGATCATACAGATGCTAAGAGTTTGTACATTCTTGTTATGTCCCTAGTCGGATGTCATTGTGGAAGGTAGATAGACAACAATGACACACAAGACTAGATTGTGGTGTTGGTTGATGACAGAATCTCATTAGTCATGATATGGAGATATCAAACCAAACACATAGGTACTTGTTAGAGAAAAAGTGTACCAGACAGACCCACCATGAGTTTGACACATGAAACCATGACATGGTAGTCACAATCAGTTCTCACAGTGATGGTGGTGAGTGTGATTCTTTGACCTGAAATCACTACACTCAACACATGTCATTGGGTACACTTTGACATCATCAAATATAGTCGTGAAACATGGGTTGTTATAAAGGTGATGATTGGGTGGCTTTGACACATGGGGCTTTTGAGGGGTGAGTGATAGATATGGGATTTGTCCCTCCTGAGGGAGTTTGACATCCATGGCCACTTGATGTGTAGGATTGAGATAGGTGTGTACACATGTGTGAATCAGTATGTGATATTGATGTCATACATATCTCCTCGAATCTACTCAGAGATCAAGAAAGTGAATGAATGTTGACAGGATGACTGTTCCATGCCTTGAGTTCATTCGAGATATCAGTGACAAAGGAATTATACATTCACTATAACACCATTCACGGATTGTAGGATTGAAAGTTGTTCTCCAACTTTCATTTTCACTTGGGTAGCACGGATGTGTGACTAGGCACCGCTCTTTGCTTGTGAAGTCATAAGTGTTATTGACTTTCACTGCCAACATGAAATGGACATGTAGGGTCACACACATAGGATTTAACCTGGAAGAGGAGTTTATCCACAAATGATGTTTAGATTGATTACTAAAGGAGTTTAGTAGTTCAATTAAACACTCAATAAATTGATAGATCAGTATTATAGTGTTCAAGGTGTTGGACCGATTAATTAGAGTATCCGATTGATTGAAACTGTGATTGACTGATTTTGCATAGTCAGCTACCCCAACCGATCGACTCACAGGGTTGAACCGATCGACTCAGGTTGGTAAACTGATCGGCTCAACTGGTGAGATGATCGACTCATGTTTCATGAAATGATCAGCTTAATTGTTGAACCAGTCAACTCATGTGACCAACTGAGATCGTTTGGAAAGTCAAAAGACTATTTTGCAAATACAATTTGTTTCACTTGTATAAATTTGATTTGGACAAGGATTAATATTTGATTAATTAGAGGCAAATTTGAAAGTCAATTTGAGTTGGATTAGGACCACGAACCGATCGGCTCAGAGCTCCAGCCGATCAACTCAGAGCCCCAAACGATCGGCTCAGGTCCCAAATGATCGGCTCAGGGCCTGAAATGATCGTTTTAGGGTGTGAAACAATCGGTTCAGCCGGTGTAGGTTGGTTGTTTTGTGGAAAATCTCAAACCCTTCTACTCTTGCTTTAATCCCGCATTTCTCGGGGTAGAGAACCTTGTTCCATGACCCTCCTATATATATAGGGGTATTGGGGGCTTCTCAGGATGAACAACTAAGAATACCAGTTGCTCTACAAAGTTGTCATTCTCTCTAGTTTTGGTTACCGAGAGAGAACCCGAGCAAGTGCTACTCACTAAGGGAGGCACAACAAGGGAAAGACAACTATAGAAAAGTAACTAGTTGTAGGAGAGTGTGGTGGTGACTAGTACACTGACAGGAGGGTATGACTCCTTCTGATTCCTTATGGGACAAGGAGATTGGAGTTCTGGGTGGTCCGTGAGGACTACTTCAGAGGCGGGAGACTTCTACCGCTTGGAGGACAGTTGTCTACCCCGACAGTCCCGGTGAGACCAGGAGCTGCATAGACACCATCCAAGACTAGAGGTGAAGATCGAACAAGCTACGAGGTAACGTCACCGAGAAAGCCTCGGGACAAGGTATGCCTCTACAAACCATCCTTCCTATTGTATAAACATTGACGTGATTCCTTTATTCTGGGTTTGGGAGGAGAAATTTTTTATTTTCGCTGTCTTCTCTACCTCCACTAAAATCGAACAAAGAATGAGCTCATTCCCACCCACACTGCTTCTGGGTGGAATAGACTATCATATCTCAACAATGCAACTCAAAAAGACAACTTCCCCCTTCCCTTTCTTGATCATGTCCTAGAGCGACTTGCACACCAGGAGTTCTTTTGTTACCTAAATGGGAATTGTAGTTTCTACAAGATTCCCATTCATCCCTTTTGCATGCATGCTTTCTACCAGATGCCCTTTCGACTATGAATTTACCTACACTTTCTAGTGTCGCATGCCTATCATATTCTCTGGCCTTACTGAATCAATAATGAGAATTTTCATGGATGACTTTCTAGTCTATGGAGTTTCATTTGAATCATGCCTACACCATCTTTTCCTAGTCCTAGAATGTTGTGAAGAACCATATTTGGTGCTTCACTAGGAAAACTATGACTTCATGGTGATGGGGGCATAAATCTTGGACATTGCATCAATCCAAAGGCATTGTGGTTGACTAGGAAAAGATAAAAGTGTTTGATAACCTATCTCATCTAACCACTCATAGGTAAGTCTGATCATATATGGAACATGCCATATTATACAAGAGATTCATTTTTGAGTTCATTAAGATCACCAAGCCTCTTACAAGTATTATCCAAAAGGATGTTGACTTCAATTTCAACTTTGACTACATGAAGAGCTTCAACACTCTAAAGGATGCTCTCATATCAACTCCCATCCTTCCTTCCCCATATTGTTCTCTTTTTTCTAAATCACATATGATGATAGTGAATACGATGTAGGTGCATTCATGGGGCATCATCTTGATAAGAAAAACATGTCTTCTATTATTCTAGCAAGATGCTAGTTGACATACGGAAGAACTACATGACTACTGAAAAGGATCTCCTTTCCATTGTCAATTCCTTTGACAAGCTCCTATATGATAGGCTCACAAGTGACCATCTACATGTATCATGATGCTATCATGCATCTAATGTCGAAGAAGGATGCAAATCCTACCTGATTAGGTGGATTTTACTATTGCAAGAGTTTTACCTCGAAATCAAGGACAAGAAGGGAACTAATAATGTTGTTGCTGATCACCTTAGTCAATTACACATCCAAGATTTTGACATAGTCCCCATCAATGATTGTTTGCTTGATGACCACTTGTTGAAGGTGACTACATTTACCTTGTGGTATATTGACTCTATGAATTATCTAACTATTGGAATCCTTCATATAGAATACACAAGGAATGATAAGTATAAGTTCATGTCATATATCCTCCATTACTATTGGGATGAGCCTTACCTACTCTGGCTATGTCTAAATGGCCTTTACCACTGATGCATATATGAAGAAGTAGCTCCTCTTATTCTTGAGCAATGTCATGCTGGCCCAACTACGGGCCATATGAGCTCCAAGAAAACTTTGTTTGAAGTCCTCTGAAGTGGTTTCTTATAACATACTATCTTTAAGGATTATCATAGATATGTAAAGTTCTGCAACCAATGCCAGTAATCTGGTAATATTCTAAGAGGCATAAGATGCCCTTAAATCATTGGCAAGAAGTGGAGAATTTAAAGTTTGAGGTGTGGAATACATGGGTCCCTTCCCCCTACTTTATGGCTTCTCCTACATCCTGGTAGTTGTTTGTTATGTTTCTAAATGGGTTAAAGCCATCACCATGTCGTTTAGTGACTCTAAGACACTCATCAAGCTTTTGAAGGACTTCATCTTCCCAACCATTTGAGTCCCCCACATTATCACTTCCAATCAGATATCACACTTCCTTGATCACAACTTTGAAGCACTCCTTCACAACTATGTTGTTTCTCATTGTGTGGATAATCCATATCACCCTCATACAAGTGGTAAGGTAGAGGTTTTAAATAGTCAAACCAAATCCATTGTTAAGAAGACTATCAAAAGGACTAGGAAAAATTGTGTTCATAATCAAATGACACACATTGGGCGTAACAAACTGCATACAAGAATGCCCTGCACACTACACCAATATTTTTGATGTATGGGAAGTCTTTTCACTTACTAGTTAAGATCACACACAAAGAACAATGGGCCATGAAGTAGCTCATCTTTGATCTCTATGCAATAAAGAAAAATTTTCTACTTCAATTGTAAGAGCTAAGAATTACGACTGACATCTTTTGAAAATGCATGCATCTACATGGAGCATGTAGAGATGTGGCATGATGGCCACCTGATGAGGAAAGTTCTACAAGTTGGATGTCTAGTATTACTGAACCAAATCTCATCTCAATCTATTTCCCAAAAATCTCAAGACTCAATGGTCAGATCCATTCATTATCAAGCATATTTTCCCTCATGTAGGTGTTAAAATTTGGAGCGTTAAGACTGGAATCAATGGTCAATGAATTAAACGTAATTTCACTATTGTTGATATGTAGTCCAAGCAACCACTCACACTTCTCCCCTAGATATATCATGATTGAGCTTCTAGTGTCGATTCGTTGATAATAAACAAAGGCATTTCTCAAGGCGCATCCCAATTCCAAGGTGTTACTTTCATTTCTAGTTGATTTTACATCTTAGTTCACATTCCATTTAGTTAGTTATGCATATCAAGACAAAACCAGATGTTCTAACAAATTTTAATGTTGGTGAATGACTTTTTGTGAATGGAGAGCAACAAAAACCAATGGACCAACCAATAAAGTTCTGCCTCTGCATCTCATCTTTAGTGTTTTCTCATGGACCAGCAAATATCTAAGTTCAAGGTGGAGAGTGGGTGGCACATATTCTACTGTCTACCCACACTTACCTATTTGTAATTTATGATCTCATCACTACATTTTTGCATTGCAATTAGATTACTTTTTCTAAAAAAAATATTCTATAGAGTGATCAAATCCAAGCTTAGATTTAAATTATTATTTTTGTCCATGCATACCATCATCTTTTAACTTTGCTACTCAAAGAAAAACCTCACCATGACCAAAATTTGAAATTATCTATAGCTAGAAATCACACTATGTGGCCTAGGAACCCAGAACACCATGTATCCCAAGAAAGAATGACATGTATTTTAGGAACTGAGAGGGATTAAACACATCATTCTTTTACCTTACTAGTCAAGCCAATTAATCGAATCACCACCTTTTCCCTTATCATGTTACAAATTGAGTATAGTGGGACTAGTTGAATAACTTGATGCATTCAATTGAAAATCAAGTTGCATGTTGTTCTGACATCTGTTCTACACTTCTTATTCGATCTTATTACCCTCCATCTATAAATAGATAATAAAAAGTCATAAAAAGTTCCAAACTTCACGTTTTGGATGACACTCCCCCTCCCTACATTGTCCACTTATTCCATACACCTCTCTATGTAATAGGGATCTATTGCTAAAAATAAAAGCTTCACATGTGAACAAAATAAGAAAATGTTACAATAATATAAATTTGCAAAAATAAATGCAATATCAAATCAAATGGAGGAGATATTTGTTGGTATGTATTCCCAAAGAGACAACCATGTGATGATTGTAATGAGGCATGATGCTAGTAATTTTATAATGATAAGAAAGGGCAACTCCATGTTATTCAATTATGACATAATGATGTAACATAATAAATGTCTAAAGAATGATGATACTCGATGGCATATATCTTCAGTTTTCAAACCTAGATAATGATATCATATGTATGGGAATATTACATACATTCTTTTTATGTCCCTGGTCATATGTTACTATGGAAAAAAATAGAACAAAATAATATATAAGACTAGAATGTGTGTTGGTTGATGACAAAATCTCATTAGTCATGATATGTGATATAAAACCAAGAACATAGGTAATTGTTATAGAACAATGTACCAAACAAAACCACATTAAGAGTGATACATGGACACCATGACATGGTAGTCAACATCAGCTCTCCCTGTGATAGTGGTGTTTGTGGTCCTTAGACCTGAAATCAATACACTCATCACATGTCATTCGATATATTTTGACACCATTGAATGTGACCTTGAATAAGGGTTTCCATAAAGGTGATGCTTGGGATATGTTGTGATACATGGGGATTGGAAATGAGTGATGTCGATGGGATTTGTCACTCCTATTAGAGACTGATATCCTAGATGCTTGATAAGAAAGAATGAGAAATGCATGGCCATGTTCATGTGAGTCAATATGGGATATTGTGCTCACATGTATCTAAATTGTATGCTCTAGTTCAAGAAACATGGATTCAACATTGAGAGTATGGTGATTCCATTCCTCAATTTCAATCCAGATATCAAAGGCAAAGGAACTGTACGATCACTATAACACAGATCATGCATTGTAGGATGAAGTTCTCCTCCAACTTTCCAATTACTTGGGCAGCAATGATGTGTTCCTAGATACCATACATTCTTGTGATGTCATAAATTAGTTATGGATAGTCACTACAAACATAACCTAGGGCCTATAGGGTCATACACATAGGATGCAATTGGAATTGGAGTTTATTCATGATTGATGTTTAACTTGATTACTAAAGTGTTTAGGTATTCAAATTTAAATAATAATGCCTAAAAATTGACTGACTAGACTTTCAATCGACCAGTTCAAATGTTGGAATGGTTGATGTAAGTATCATGTCAATTTGAATGACATTCATTGAGTTGGAACTTGGACCACATGGTTAGAAATGAACTGATCGATTCAAAGAAGTGAAATGGATGGTTCATGTTGTGAACCAACCAGTTGGCTGATCAATATGATTGGTTCACAAATTGGTATTGACGTCATGTTGTGCATTAATCATTACATTAAAGACAATATGTTTGCGAATAGAAAACATAGTGAACCGACCAGTTCAAGTGTTGAACCAATCATTTCATATATGAAATAACCAGTTCAACAGTGAATTGACCGCTTTGACATTAGCAACTTCTAGCAAAATTCATGACATTCTGTCTCTTCAAATCTGAATTAATCCAGAAACCCTGACCTTGGCCCCCCTATAAATAGAGGGGTAGTCAAGGCTTTCATAAGACACAACAACAAGCTCTGAAAATTTTTGTCATCTCATAGTTGTGGTAATGTGAGAGCCCAACCAAATCCTACATGTAAAAGGGAGGGACAACGAGAGAGAGACAACACAAGAGAGAGAATGAACCCAACAAGTTGATGTTCAAAGAGACAACTCATTCATGTTGGCTCTGGTAGCACAACATTGAGTTTCTGATGGTCCATGTGGACTATGTAGAGGTGTGAAGGATGTGGCCACTACTCTAGCAGGGCAACAACCATTGTCATCTATGGTGTTGCACCAGGAGGACATTGTCGCCAGTTGTTCATGTGCGCCTTGCAAAGAGTGCACATCACCATGCAAGATTTTTCATTGGACTTGCTCCAGTATCGGTTATATGTCTTGCTACCTTATTTCAAAGATATGTTTTTGTTGTTGCGCTCTACTAGTAAAGGAATAGGGATACAAAAATTGTTTCCTCTGCCTTCTCTGTTGTCTCTTTCCCAATAGTGGTATCAGAGTCACATCAATTTATGGTGTATCTGGATTTAAATCAATTTGATCAGATTTATTTTATTTCATATGATGTTAATACTAAAATAAGGAATGTGTATATCTGATTAAATATCAAACATGATCCTATATATACATATATACTTATATATACATATATAGGGTATTTATTCGATGCCCATGAGTGTAGCTTCCCACCCACTATTTTGGTTATTTTTTTTGGAGTTTCTTACTTTTGAAATGTAGACGGTTACTTTACCTTGTAAACTAATACTTTTCATGTGTAGATAATTTCATTTTCTGGATTGGTTTTTCCATCCAAAAAGGACTAGCGGCGTAGCTTGTTGCCTTCTTGTCTTCTATTTCGATGTAAAAATATTCTCTTTAATAAAAAGAGAATGATAAGAAGGAAAAAAGTTGTTCTATTACATATTTATTTTGCTGTGTCTTCTTCCTAGATTTACTTTTTGAATTGAATAGTTACTTTTTGGTTAATATAGTTAATTTTTGTCCAGTGAGTTACTTTTCTGACCATATAGTTACTTTTCAGGAGAGATAGTTAGCGAAGTCTAGGCTACCTGTGTGGGTATTAAAGATGAACCCATATATATATATATATATATATATATATAAATATATATATACAAATATATACATATATATGCAATCAATGCATGTCACCCTAAAAGTATTTCGATGTGGGATGTAAGTGTGGCTATGGACAAAATCCATATGGCTTGTGTGTATGGTTGTTTGGTTTGTTTCTTGTTGTTATTTAGTTTGCATATTGAGCCTCTCCCCTCCTTTCTAAATGTAAACTAATGTTCATCTTCATGTATTCCCCTCGAATGTAACTTGAGGTTTTGCCTTTAACTATGTAATATGTCATAGGATAATTTTAATTTATGTTTTGTCATGAGAAGACATTCTGCACTTGATGAGTCGACTGACGGGTGTCCAGCTGATCAACTTGAGGACCGAGGAAGAAAATATATAGGAGGAGCCAACTGATTGATCAACTAAAGGGTTCGGACGACTGACTTGGCCAAAACGAGTTTCCTATACAGGTTGCTACATGTGATGTGGACCTTAGGTGGTAGCAATTCTTTTCTGCTCCAAAGAATTGTATTAGTATGGCCATAACCATAGCTCGTATATTTCTGATTGCATCCTTTTTTATGGTGTGTATAGCATGTATATGATATGTACTATAAGTAAGTGGTTATGTATATGTATTTATGTATAAAATCCTTGATTAAATATTAAGTCTAATATGCTTTCCATAAGAAACACTCATAATGGGTCTAATATGTATATGTATATGTATTTATGTATGTACTAAGTCTAATATGTATATGTATGTATATGTATTTATATATAAAATCCTTGATTGACCAAGCGTGGGCATGCCTTAGCATGGTGCATCATCTTTCTCATAGTTGAATGATGGTAGATATGTGGGTATGCCCTAGAAGGGTACATATTCTATCGTGTTACCTTATGTGTCATGATTAACTAGGTGAATTTAATAGGATTAAATGCCTAGAAACATATTGATGGACTATGGCAAGGATTTTTGCATACTATCTATCCAGGAATTGCAAGATATGTGGTGAATGTTTCCTACCTTAATAATTGGTTATGAGCACCAGCATTGGCTGGGTATTGACTTAATTATTTTGGATCTTGCCTCACTAGAAGATTGTATGATGTAATCTTATGAATTAGTAGTGATATCTATCAATTTGAACAAAATAGTGGGAACGATTATTAATTAAACTCCTAATTAATATTTTCAAGATTATCAAATCAAATCAAAAGTGTTGTGTCAAAGTGCACAATTCACTCTTGTAGATATAAATGGAAAACACATTAACATTGCAATCAGTCCTTGAGAAGGACAATGTAAACGAGATAAACTCCCATAACTGGTTCAAGATTTTGAGAAGTATACTCTATATCCCTGAAACACCAGTGCTAGTGGAACCCACTCCATATTTTCCTAAGGATGATATGGATGCTTACTTGAAGAATGCCAACTGTAGACATCAAAAACTATGTTGGGTTGTATGAACTATTTTATTTGGTTAGTGAGTCATACAAACTATTAGTTGCATAAGCAACATGAAAACCAAGAAAGTATAATGTCTCTAGGGTAGTGTTTGGATGCAAATTGATAGAGGGAGATCCAATAGAGATCCATGTGCTCAATATGATTGGGAATATGGAACATATAGAGAGATTGGGATTTCATTTAGGTCAAGAGTTGACCTTGGATATGATTCTATAATTATTGCTTGAATCAGATAGCCAGTTTATCAAGTGACATCACTTGAGTAACTTGACTAACCCACTAACTGAGTTGCTTGGCATGTTGATAAATGTTGAAGCACAAATGAAGAGGGACCATATCATGATGATGATCAGTGGGATAGACTCCATGGACAAAAGCATGGACAAGAAGTGATTTGAGGCTAATTGAAGACCAAATCTTCTACACTCAAGATAAGGAGAAGGGTAGGTGCAAAAGGAAAATTGTCCTTTTCAGTAAAAAGGACTAAGGAAGATGAAGCAAAGGATAGCGATCACTACTTCTAATATATACGTAATTGATATTAACTTCATTTTTTCTTCATATTGTGTCCTAGATACCAGATGTCAATCATAGATTTGATCAAATGCGAAGGATTTGAAAATAAGTAAACCTTTGAGGAAAGGTGAGGTTAAATTGCACATTGCTAATGGAGAAATAATTGCTACTAGAGAAATTCAAACTTATGAGTTATCTCTACCTAGTAGGATAGTAATAGAGTTAGGGAACTGCTATTTGTACCTTCTATTAATAGAAACATCATATTTGTATCTTGTTTGGACAAGAATAGATTTGAATTTTTTATAAAGAATGGTCGATGTACTATTAGTAAAGATGTGATCCTTTATGATAGTGCGCCAATGTCTGATAGTCTATACTTGATAGATATGGTGACAAGTGTGTATAACATATATACCAAAAGACAAAAACTCAATAACGCAAACCAAACATACCTTTGGCATTGTGATGTAGGGAACATTAATGAGAAATGCATCACTAGACTCCAAAAAGATAGTTATCTGGACTCTTTTGATTTTGAATCAATAGTGACATGTGAATCTTGTTTGTTAGGCAAGATGACAAAGACTCCCTTTACTAGAAATAGTGAGTGGGTGAGTGATCTATTAGGACTCACTCATACTGATGTATGTGACCCTTTTAGAACAAATGCTAGAGGTGTTTATAATTACTCCATTACCTTTACTGATGACTTCAGTAGGTATGGTTATGTTTAGTTGATGAGAGTAAGTCAGAAACCATTGAAAAGTTTAAGGGTTTCATTAATGAAGTACAAAACCATCTTGATAAAAGTATTAGGACACTACATTTTGATTGAGGTGTAGAATACTTAAGCGAATAGTTTGAGGACCTTCTATGAGACTGTGGTATCGTATCATAATGAACTCCACCAAAAACACCACAAAACAATGGCGTATCAAAAATAAGGAGTTTCAAATTACTAGATATGGCACAATCAATGCTGAGTTTCATTGATCTCTCAGTTTCCTTTTGGGTATATGCTGTACAAACCTCAACATTTAAACTTAACTGTGTACCATCTAAATTGGTTCAAAGAGCACCACATGAGATATGGTATGGAAAGTGTCCCGATGTGCCTTTTATGAAGATTTGGGGATGTGAAGCTTAAGTTAGGAAAATATTTTGTGAAAATCATGGACCCAATCTAATAAATGTTATTTTATTGGATATCCTAAAGAAATCAAGAGATATTACTTTTACACTCAATCTGACAATAAAGTGTCTGTTTCCAAAACTAGTGTATTCCTTGAAAAGGAATTTCTTTCCAATAATTAGTGGGAGAGAAGTAGAACTCAAAGGGGTACGAGACCAACAAGAAAACATTGAACCTATAAAGGTACAAGAAAAACAACGATACTTACAAACCATTTTGGAAAATCAAGTTCCTCGTGTAATACAAGAACCTCGTATCTAATAGGACACACCTTGAGCCTGACAAATTTGGTTATCTTATCATTCACGAAGGTGGAAATTTTGTCATAGATGATGATCCAACAACCTATATAGTGATTAAGAGAGGCATTCTCTCCCCCTCTCCCATGACTATGGTGGAGGCCGAACACCCGGAAGGGTGGCAAATCAAGGTGACAACTGAAATTTGAACCCAGGTCCCTTTGTTAGGGGACACCTTGCTTGACCACTGGAGCCACTTCTTGTCAGAAAGACCAAGGTATGAGAAATGGCTTATGTCCATGAGACTTGAGATGGAATCCATGTATACCAACAAGGTATTGACCTTGGTGAGTCCACCTGAAGGGGTAAAACCCATAGGGTTCAAGTGGGTCTTCAGGAACAACACTAATATGGATGGTAATGTACAAACCTTGTGACACCCCGATCACAATATAATGAGATAATTGAAAGTGAAGTGCAAAACTAACACTAATAATCCACATTACCAGAAAATATGGTAAATTAAAACCGATCACATCACATCATCTCAAGCTAAAACATATCACATCAATGTCCATAAACATTGCCACCTGTATTACATAACATGTCATAATATGTACACATCACTATTTAGTGGCAATCATTCCATAAACCTATTACATATATCAACTTGTTCACATATACAAGACATATTTGTACAACAATGGCCTACTAACAAAACCACATATCGATATAAAATTTCTACAAAAAGCCCTGAAGGACCTAAGAGTACATTGATGACATATAAGACTCTACTACAAAACACTAGCAGCATGTCCAACCTTTTACAACTAATGTTCCTCTTACTGCTCAGCCTCAATTGCACGATCTCTACCTCATCATGCATGACCACCTAA
Source organism: Alisma plantago-aquatica (assembly GCA_963693085.1). Classification (NCBI taxonomy): domain Eukaryota; kingdom Viridiplantae; phylum Streptophyta; class Magnoliopsida; order Alismatales; family Alismataceae; genus Alisma; species Alisma plantago-aquatica. Next base: position 280,222,935 of record OY856413.1, on the reverse strand, counting down.
AAGATGTGGAAACCCACAGAGTGAGACCAACATCCCAGTAAGAGATATAAATCTCCCCCAACATCTATTATAAACACAAATAGATTAAAGCAAGTAGATAGTTGTATGTTCAACATGAGAAGATTCAGCTAAATGATATTAGTAAAGTAGTTACCATTATATAAGCAATTCAAGTTCTACAACTGAGCAATATAACATCTTATACTTTAAGATGAAATATGAAGAACATGTATAATAGTTGATTTCTCTTACTGGATTACAATTCAAGAAATCATTACAATATATAAGGCAAAGGGTCATCAAATGTGTGTCATTTTTAACCCTAAGCAAGTATACTACACAACTGTATTACATCTTCTATTATGCCATGTGGAGATGAGATATACCACTCCTACTCCAACTGACCACTGCTAAGTCAAAATTAGTGCCATACAAGATATAGGAAGAGTCATACTCCTACGATCTCTCACACCCTTAGTGAGTCTGAGTCTTTCATAGTGATATATAAATTCCAACTGCAAAACAACCCAATCTGCCTTGGTATATAGGCAAAACACTAATGAAAACAAAATTAAAACTGCAACCGCACTCCTACCAAGGTATGACCGCACTGTTACAACCTCAATTTTACATATTTTTTCATAATTGAAATGTAAAGATTGTATGAATTTGACTTAATTGAAAAGATTGTGTGCTTTGCTTCAAACAATGGATTACTTTGCAAATATCCCTTTTGATAGGAATTTCACGATTCCTATTATTAGGTTAATCCATTAATGAATATAAAAGAGAAGAAAAGAAGAAAAGTCCAAATAATAGAAAAACATACAAGATAATGAATATTAAGCAAAGTAATTATGGGAAATACATAGAAATCTCTAGAAAGTGGAATTGATGGTCACAATTAAATAAATTTCATTTATATGTGATTTCTAATGGAAGAAATAGGAAAAGGGGAAAAAGGAAATAAAAGATAAAGAGAAATCCTTTAATAAAGAAATAAGTAAGATAATGAGAAATAATGGATGTGGATGCATCTAGAAGGATAATAAGCATCCTTAAAGAGGAATTTCAAAATCTTAGGTTTTCTTGGGATCCAAGGAGTCCCAATGAATAAGAAGAAAGAGAAAATGCAAAATAATACAAAATAAGAGGATAATGTGATACATAATTAATCAATTTGTGGTATTATTAAAAAGAGGTACTTTCTTCTATGAGGAAGTATAATTTCCTGGCCAATGGATTAAAACCCAAGTACACAGAGAATAAAAGAGGTAATTTTCGAATTCCTATTGACTAAAGAATATGGATTATCAAGAAGATAATTAAGAAAGAGAGATTTCTTCTTAATGAAGGAAAGTAGGTGTCCTATGGGGAGAGCGACTTGTTATCATGTGGATAGGTATCCTAGGGCTTTGTTACCCCCTTCTATATAAGGGTAGACCCCTTGGCCGAGCCCAAGGAGATCCCATGCATCCCTCTCTCCTCTCTGTATTAATTTTTTGTGTGCAAAACCTAGTCATGGGAGGGAAGAGCAGCCCTGGAGAAAATGAGGGGTCATAGAGAGGTTGTGATGGAAGCACAATGCCCAATGTTTCCGAAGAGAAGCTCTTCCATCGTTACCGTGCCCTAGCTCATGCACGACAACAACAACACGACTGCAAGGCCAGTTGTGGGTTGCAAACATTGCTAGCTTGAATCAACCACTTTGTCCGTGAGCTAAAGGGGTCCATGGGTGCGTGAAGGTGTGACAGAGGTAGGTGAACCCTCCCTGGTGGTCGTCTGGGTCGGGGAAGGGGAGGAGGAGCCACGTTAACCATGACCGTGGTGGTAGCGCTAGGTCTCCACGAGGTTGAAGATGAGCAGCTGACATTGGACAATTTTTCCTCTCCGAGCATTGCAGATCTCAGAAGCCGTGTGGGGGTATATTAGTCATTGTGTTATGTTTCCAGACTGGCTGAGTACGCGTTGCATGGGAAAGGCTGACGTGGCAGCCTCCCATTGGTTCAAGTAAGTGAATTCTTGCAAATTTCATTTCTTTTTATTGGTAGATCAGAACAGTACATAAAATATATGTATTTTTCTTAGAAAAATGCAAGGAATCCATTAAAAATATATTCAAAAACTAATTACTCTTAAAATTTGAAAAGTAGTGGAAGCTATCAACTTTTGTGCATTAATGATTAAGAAACCCTAATTTAGATGATTAATGTATTGAGAAGGGGTTATATGGATGATTAAAGTTGATATTAACCTATTGATTATAAAAAGATGCATTAGATCTAAAAGGATGAACCTTATGTGTAATTTTATTTATTTAGATTTGCATGTATATAAATAAGCTTTGATGGGCCTTGAAACCGTAATTATCATTCTTAACGACTTTAATTGTTCAAATTCATGTATAAAGCTGAGATATGATGGTTCTAAGCTATTTTGAGTATAAAAGTTCCTAATTTTGGATAAATACCCTTAATTGAGTAATTAGGGTTTTGTAGTGGATTAATGTGAAATTAGTGATAAATAGAGTTCATATATGAATTGAACTGTAAGGAAATATGAGTTGTTAATTTGAAAGAAACCGAATATGATAATTGGGCTGAAGATGTTGAAATAAAGGTTTGTGAACTAAGAGAGCATTAAATGTGATAAAAGTATTATGGAGGTTAAAACCCTAATAAAACTCTAAAGTGAACCTAGAAAGCCGAAGGTGGAATACAAGTTTATCTTGAGAATGTTTTGGATAAACTATAACACTTGGATGTTATCCATTAATTTCATGATGTTGTTGATTGCTTGTTTGATTGTTCTTTATCATTATTGCTTGGACATCAAGTTGCTCTGGATTAGGTATGTGGTTAATTATTGTTAATCACATTAGTTTCCTGAAGGTTTTCCGGATGATTAATCGCATTGAATGCAACCTATCAGTTTGGATGTTCATGCTTGCAAATCATAAAGTCACTGTGATTACCACAATTATGATATAAGTGTGTGTTCTCACACCTACATGCCACCCTGATGGATGATGCCAAAAGGTCAAGCCTAGGAGGGAAGATCCCTAGGCACCATGAGTGGTGACCCCAAACACCAAGCTCAGGATAGAGAAGGTGGTCTTTGTTGCATGACTAATGGGCACTCTGAGAGGTGACCCCAGGCACCAAGCTCAGGATGGAGAAGGTGTCCTTAAGTCAATGACAAAGGAGAAACCCGAATGGGAGTATTCCAGGGTTAGGGCAAAAGCGGTGGATATTGACACATTGAAAATGTAAATTGAATTGTTAATTACCTTGATTATGATAAATAGGTTGTTAGCCTTATGTTTGATATTATGTTTGTCCCCACATACTGGCATATTCATTTATGCTGACTGATGTTTTGTTTGTCGACATTTTAGGTACAACCCTGAAAAGGACAAATAGTAAAGTGCCATATTGTGAAAAAAAAAGAATTAAAGTGCAACGAGGATTAGTTAGAATAGAGTCCAATTGTGGATAGCAGTAGATATCCAAGTTTTTGAAAATGGTATGCAAAGTTTTATTTTATTCCAGCTTTCAATATAGTCTTGGTAGAATTTTCTAATTATTATTGATTATTTGTCGGACCATTGATCCTAAAATTTGGGATAATGACTCTAACATTTTGGTCTCCCTTAATTGGGGTTTACTGGGAGTCAGGGTCGTTACATGCACCCATCCTTAAATTAAATCACTGAGATATAGCCTTGACCATTCTCCTGCCAGGGTATGACCACATCCAATCTTGTGAAATGCATATACTCAACCGTATACGACTCTGGGCTTCCACTAAGGAAGAATTTGTTTCACTATCTAACAAGTACTAATCCTAAAGATGGATGTATGGCACATGGAAACTACAAGATTAGGGTTTCACTTAATTATTTAAGCCAATTGAGTGTCTTTTAGCATCAATCAAATTAGACCATATAAACTCGAAACAAGCTCTATAGAGTTACGGGTAGGGCACAACTCCAGAAGATATAATACATATGAGGTATACACTTGTCACATTATCACTTGATTCCACTGGCAAACAAGGCCACCAACATTATCACATCACTAGGGGATATCAATCCCTCATCTCATCACCAGAGGATATCACCTCACACTAGGCATTGAGTGTCTTCCATGTCATGAGACCCAAATCACGTCATCACTTATTTTCTCATTCCTACAACGGTTCAAAACATCACCCTATGACATATCAAACACACCATAACATTTACTAGCTATGTTATTCATTCCACCTACAAGGTTAGGGTTAAACAAGTAGGAGAGAGAAAATATAATCACAAGCTATTCATTCAAGCAAGCTCAACAAGTACACCATACACTTAAGAATTAGGATTAGGATTTCTCATATAGCCGATTAGGGTTCCCATTTCAATTTCCATCATATAACCCTAGTTACACCATCTCCCACTTTCTTATAGATTATTAGGGTTTAGTATTTCCATAAAAAAACCTATAAACATCTTTATGTAAACAACAACATGTATCGACCATTAGGGTAGTTCATGTAACATTTAACACCCATGCATATGTAGCGATCACCATAGGTGACACCTTGTAGAGACCCCACTAGGTCAGCTCCTTGTTGCAACTGCAACACATAGGTAGTGACCTCCAAGATCAAGGTACATGTTGTAACCAGACCAAGTAGGTGTAGCGAGCAAACAAATCAACTGACACCTTATTGCATCCACAACATTGGGTTAACACCTTGTTCCGACCGTGACACACCACCAAAGGTAGCGATTAAACCAACTAAAACAAGGCATTATGACCATTTGACTCAAGCATGCGTTGCAACCAAGCAAAGGTATCCATGAGTAGCAACTATCAAACTGGAACACATGTTTTGACTGAAACACACACAAAGTATTGTGACCAACCAAAGAAAACATATGTGGTGACAAACATAGGTACTCATGTGTAGCGACCCACTTAAAGACATAGCAGCAAGGCAAGTGCAGCGACCTCAAGGTCAAGCTACTGCAAACAACACATAGCCATCTTCTAAAAAAAGTTGAACCATGATCAAAATAGTTGATGAACATCAAGAGAAATCATGCACCATTAAGAGGAAAAGTCCATATAAAGGTGGACATCAAACCCTAAAACCAACGTAACCAAGGCACATATGGAGAACCATATCAAGAGAGAGAAAACCAACATTCAACATATGCTTTACAAGAACCAAAACCACCATCTAACATGAATGGCTGAAACATCATCAAAGTGATAAAACCAAAGTTCATGTTGCATGTAAGAATTAGCAACTCCTCCATCACTTAAAAATTAAATATATGAAATTAGGCTGAGGAGAAAGAGTAATCCATGTAAGAATATGACAAAATCATAAACCCTAGATCATTATGATATCATCTAGCATCTTAGTGTCAATTTTTAGATGTAGAATAGTAACATACAAGTAAGTTAATGGTGTAATAATAGAAGAGGGGAAAGTTATATAACCTGCCTTATGAAGAAGATCAAGGTCTGAGACCTTGAGCTCCATGAGAGAAGAGGAACTCCAACTTGGATAAGCTCCATGGACACAAGGTCACATGAAGAAGAAACAACATACCAAGGTAAAAGGATAGCTCAAGGTGAATAAAACTCAACCCTGGGTTGAACAAGAGAGGAGAAAGATGATAGCTTCTTCTCACATAGGTACCACCATGGTCAATACATAGTCTCCCACCTTAGTAAAGAGAAGATCCTAAAAGAATAGCCACCGTTGTTGCACCATAGTCTCACGACCAAGAAAAGAAGAGGGAGAGGTAGTGTTTCAAAGTAAAACATGATAAAAGGTGTAGAACCACTTACCAATAAGGAAGATCACCAAGAATCACCACAAGATAGATGATCAAGATCGCATACAAAGATGATCAGCCACCAAAGCACCAAGATTAGCACTCTCTAGCTCCACCAAGATCCAAGTTCAGCCCAAGTAAGAAAGAGGAAGAAGAGAGAGCTAAAAGGATTGCTTGCATGTGGAGGAGAGAGCTTATAAACACATGGGGTAGGAGCGAGGTAAGAATATGAGGTGTCAAAAAGTTAGACCCCACTAGGACACTTGTCCCTCATAGGATAAGCTATGCAAGAAGTCAAGACATGCATGCAACAAAGGGTGATAAAACCAAGGAGGTTTAGAGACCACTTAGGTCCACTACACACCCAAGATTGAAACAAAACACAATGGTATCGATGGAAACACTCAAGAACATACATGGTCGACACCACCATCCATGCATAGCCAAGCAGACCCTAAAACAATACACATGATGCCACCTCATCATCCATGGTCCGACAAGGCACCCCATAGCATTGTTATCTCTCTCATGATGCTAAGTCATAAAGAGTACAACCGACATGTGACAAATTGTAAGGTAAAACCTCATCATGGATAAATTGCAACTTGGTCCAAAATAAGCATAACTAGCTCAAACATCAACAAAACATGATCAAATTGTAAACATAAGCTTGTCACATGTTATAAGGCATCTCAAGACATTAGATTAAGGATCAAGTATCTTATTAACCAAAGAAAGAACATTTAAGCATTAAGCTAGATCACGACCTTACAAACCTATAAGGGAAGATTGGTTACAAAAGGTTTCAAACATGTTCAAGATGTTGACTATGATGAAATGTTTTGAGCGGTTGTCATGGTTAAGTTCATTAGGATCACGGTTGCCATTGTAGGTTATTATGACTCTAAGATTTGGTTGATGGATGTCAGAATTACTTTCCTTAACGAGAATCTTCTTGAGGATGTGTACATGACACAACTTGAGGATTTTATAAATCCAAAGGAAGCCAATAAAGTATGTGAGCTACAAAGGTCAATCTATGGATTGAAGCAAGCATCTCGGAGATGGAATCTCCATTTTGACAAAACAATCAAAGAGTTTGGCTTTATTCAAAATGAAGATGAACCTTATATGTACCAGCAACAAGGTTAGTGCCTATTGGGAGCATAATTGTAATCCTCATATTGTATGTAGATGACATATTATTGATGGGGAATGACATTCTTACTTTACAGATGGTAAAGAACTAGCTGGGGAGTCCCTTCTCTATGAAGGATTTAGTCAATGCATTCTATATCTTAGGAATCAAGATTTATAGAGATAGATCTAGAAGGCTACTTGGCCTAAACCAGAGTACATATATTGGCAAAGTGTTGAAGAGTTTCAACATCTAGGACTCAAAGAGAGGGAATTTGCCCATGTGATATGGAATTATCCTCTCTAAATCCCGATGTCCCAGATCTTGTGAAGAATGGGAACGCATGAGTAAGATTCCATATGCATCAACAATTGTATCTATCATTAGTGGAATGTTATGCAGTAGTCCTAATGCCTGATATACCTTGAGCATGACAAGAAAATATCAGTTAGATCTGAATGAGAGTCATTGGACTGCCATAAAGAATATCCTTAAGTACTTCATAAGGACTAAGTATTGGTTTCTTGTTTATGGTAGTGAGGAAGAATTGGGTTGTCATGGAACCGTTTGTTACCCAAATCCTAACTCCAAATGACTATAAAGTCAATGGTGATAGGACCTAGGCATTTGTCCCTAGCATGCTACTATCAAAGTGTGAATGTAGAAGTGTAAAACTTAGCATACATGAACAGATGACAAGATAAAGGCACCAACTTAATCTCAACACTCAATAAGTATTATTAAGCAGTAGCATTTATTAAAAGCTTTCAATGACATATTCAAAAGTACAATTTTACAAGTCTGCTCATGTATACTAGGGATCATACAACAAGAACACCCACATAACTCACCAATCCCATCAACCTTTTATCCATCTCTGAACTTATAAAATACATGAAACAAGGCGGGTCAAGCACACAAGGTGCTGAGTACAGGGCTAAAAGATACATATACATATACATAATCTTTTCATAATTTGAAAAGATTTGCTGAAGTAACGAACCAGAATAAATGAGTTAAGTTCTTAGAAAAATGGGAGCCCATATTTTATGTCATTTCACTCCAATTATACTAACAAAATTATGGATTCATAAGTCCTTTGACTACTTCCCATTTGAAGATTTTGTAAGGGTGTTCAAGATTAGCTAACCCTTTTATATGTGAGGAACATCAAGACCTATGTCAATGAGATCCCTATTTCAACATTGTATAATGGAGTTCCAATTTATGTTTGCAAGTTATAAAACAAAGATAAGTCAAAAATCGAGTACAATACTAGGATACTACATGCAATAGTTGAGCAAATAGCAAGAATACATACATATCATTTTACAAGCGAGAAAGCCATAGTCATATAGTTATTTAAAGCATGTACCTAATTTAGAGGTTCTTAACTATACTTATCCTTGACCAGCTAGCCATAAGAAACACTTGATTAACAATAAGATCATATACATGCATTCGATTCTCATCATTAACCTAACTAGCTTCATTTTCAAGTTTTGGCCAAGTTGTGTACCAAGTTACTTATTAGTGCATTTGATGATCTCTTATTGATTTAGGATCCACCACAAGGGTGTGGTTTAGGTTTCATGTCATTTGGATGATCCATCTATTTTCTACGAGTATTACATGATTTCAATCACTTATGTACATGGCTACATCAAAGACTCATAATAGGGCATACAAGGTCGTGATCCAAACAAGACAAAGGATTCAAGCATAAAACATGATTTATATCAAGAAGGTGTGGACATAAGAATCACACCATAATAGGGGTGGATGTCCCCTAGGGTGTAGGAATCATATTCCCAACCTTGGGTATCAACATACCTGCCTACATGTAAAGACCAACATGCGAGACTTATATCATTAGGGTACTATACATTTATCATATGGGACATCCATATTAATAGAAATATAAGTGTGGAGAAATTTTCTGATTTAGAAGAGGAATCATAAGAATAGGACCCACATTGAGTTTAGGGCTCAAGAAAGACATACAAGTCATATATGGGCATAAACGGTCAAAGTTAGTGGATTTGAGTCACATATATCATCATATCATGGAAGGGTTTGGCCTATCCATTTAAGACACAAGGAATCATCATGTTATCTATTACAAGGATATAATATCGTTTGATTCCTCAAGTAGGTCAAGCATAGCATTTGAATCATATATAACCATTCATTCGTTTAGAAGGGGTACATTCAAAGCATTAGGTGTCCTATAATTGAACCATAAAAAAGGGGGACAAAGGTGGATATGATCACAATATGGTAGCATAAAGCTACTAGTTTTCAAGTTAGGATGAGACTAGAGTTCATATTAGATGCAAAGTTAGAAAATAAGGGCAAAGTCATCATTAATATTCACAAAATGTCACATATGTGCATATAGGGTCACTTATGAGACATTGGGGTGATTTGGACCCTCATTAAGTTCATAAATTCACAAAAGATATTGATATGATGATTAGAGATACACAAATGCATAAAAGATCCCAACTTTATCATGGTTATGCATTACTCATGGTTAGAGTATTCTAAGATCACATATTTGGATATAAAGGATAGTTATAATAAGAACTGGGGTCTGCAAACATGTCCTTTGCATAGAGATCATCGAGTTGATAAATTTGGTATATTGGTTCATTAAATTTGGCCAAGGGAGATATGAGTTATGCATTTAAGAAGTTTTATAAGAAAATTTATGGAAACCACTTAGGGTGTTACCTCATGATCATGAAAAAAATCCCAACCCTTGATCCTTTATCGAGTGGCTTACATTGTTCACCCACACTGATAACATGGGCCTTGGGCTTGGCATTTTTGGGCCACTTGTGGCTGCATCTGACCATCCCTACACGGTTGAAGATCGTTGGCCACCACTAGGCTCCCGATCTGGGATGATGGGCTGAGGTCCACGGTCTCTATCTACTGGTTAGAAACTGGGAGAGAGAGAATGGTAGAGCGTCAAAGGGAGGAAATGGGAGGTGGCATGGTGTTTTATGATCCCTTTTCTATCCATCCTATGGTGAGCATGTCGTCTTCATCATGGCACCCTCCCTGCTGCTTAGTCGCGACTGTAGAAGCGTGGTCAGCTAGGGCCAAGCAACCAGGGGAGATCAGAGGGGGTTCTCACATCATGGAGTGTCCACCCAATTACAGAGGTGGCCTCTAGGGTTATTCATGGGTTTAGGGGTGGCCAACAGTGTCCCAAAGATCCCCGATGAGCCCCATTGGAGCTCGGTGACCTTGGAGCCCAAGTTTCTTGTAAGAGGAGCTATAGGCCGTGAAAACAAATGAAAAGAGGGGGAGAAGGGAGGGGAAGATGAAAAGTGGCATGTGCTAGGGTTAGATGTGATAAAGGAGGCAGGAATGGGGTTTTTAGATGTGGTCTTGGAGGTGGTAGGTGGCGGTAGCACCACCTCCGCCAGCCCTCTATACGGAGCTAGGAGAGAGAATCACATTCGTTGGATCAGTATGTTTCTACATGTGGCACAGATCTAACGACCCAAAATGTTGGATCCCAAGAGGGGGGATTCAAGTGAACTAAAGGAGTACCACACGTTTGATTTCAGGCCCAAATAAGGTCAAAAATCCAATTTAATCAAGATATGTCAAGCATTTAAGATGCAATATTCATACAATCATAACTTGGGCTATGATGATCTGATTGAGATGATTATTACACGGTTGGATTCAGAATTGAAAGCTTTACAACATGATATATACTAGGGAGCCACAAGATCATAGTTACGAGGTTCAATTTATATCACAAGATGGTGACATGTTAATGAATGATACTTAGTTCAAAAGTACAAATTAAAGTCACACATTGTGAAATTGATCATTGTAGTGGTCATATTGGGATATCACCACTCTCCAATCATGAAATTAACATAAAATTGATAAGTATCCATGATACAAGAGAGAGAAAATAGGTTGTCACAACCTTCCCTCCTTAAAAGAAATTTCATTCTAAAAATTGGTCTAAGATTGTGCTCAAGAGTCAAAGTCAATATCCATTGAGTCTAGGCATCCAATCATGGTCTTTGAGGAATTCCTCACAATGGGATGAACACTTAGGTTATCATAATCAAGGGGTTATCATATTGAGTGTATACATATTACTTATTGTTCCATCATATTATGACATCATCATTGCATAAGGTTTTCCCCATTATTTAGTATCCCTACATTGGGGTTTTTGTTCATATTTTCATATGAGATGAAGGTGTATTATCAAAATCTATGTTATCAATTATAAAAAAACATGTTCGTGGTCATGACTTTCAAATGACATCACCATTAAACATGTATATTTCATCATTATACTATATTTCACGCATGTTTGAGTTCCCTTCAAAATTTCTTCCAATTATAATCGTTTATTTTCATCGTTTCTCATTTTTGATATGAAATTAAGCAATTTATTCATCATGTTTATTTGAGGTTATGACCCCAAGGGCATCATCATACCAAGTTAATCATTTTTGACTTGGGTATGAGATTAGGCATGTTACCCGTGATTATTAAAGCTAAGATCTCTAGGTATCATCGTATCAAGTTCATGATTTCAAAACTACACTTTTTTTTGCAAGGTATTGTTTCATATTAGGTCTAGCTTATGAGAGTGAATTATCATACATATTCAATTTTAGTATAAGAGAGATTATTTTATGTATCATGCATTATTTTAAGAACAACATTATCATCGATGTTGAGGTTTCAAAATTATCTCACTTGGATTTCAAAGGAGCTCCAAAAGATTAAGTCAGTCAAGTGAAGACCTATCTATGTCTAGGCATAACATGGTAACTGACAACATCTACCGATACCAAACTTTTACCCAACATACCAATAAGAGAAACCCCTAGATTCCTTTACATCAGACCACTAACCTAAATGCGAGACTCATCATGGATATCACACATCATGTACATCATCTTAGGGTCTTGGGACATCTCCCTCACCTATATAGCAAACATCATATATCCAATGACTCTTCCTCTAGGGTTAGGTATTTTCATAGAAAATCTAGGGTTAAACATTTTCAAGGGACCAAATACTAGGTGAATTGAATCCCATACCTACAAGTATTCTACCTAGGGACTCATCATCATGTATTTCGTGATGCATATTTTCCAACCTTTCACATATTTTGGAGTTTAGGTACTCTGACCTTCTCCTGTGGTAGGTTGACTCATATTAAGAGGTCACTCTTTTCATATAACCCATGATATAGGTCCTCCTTTGTAAGGAGAATGAGGCATGTCTTGGTCTCAAACCATATATCAAATATCTTAATTGGACATGTACATGACTAGGCACAAGAAAGCATGACAACCCACTAGCTATGTTTAACACATCAACAAAGTCACATATCCCTTACATGGTGCTATATTAGCTAGGGTTGCATGGTCAAAATCATGTCATATCATTAAATATAACCTGAATCATCTTGAAACATCTCATAACATCATCATTGTCATTGTCGTCATCATCATCATCATCATCGTTATCATCATCATCATCATAGGTTATCTATGCTATTCACTACCCTAACCTATTTCATGGCTATATACAACTCTAGAGGATACATCTATCATCTAAAGTCTCTCATATACTCTTTATGTTACATCTATTTCTCTTAGGTTACATTGACACTCACTGCCTTTCTGTGTGTGGTAACATTTCATATGTACATATACTAATATTTGAAATAGGTTTTATCCAATGTTGAAACATGAGATGAAAACCACCATACTCCATTTGAATAAAACCAAAACCAAAACATGTAACCACACTTATCAAGCAGTCTACTACCATGACACCTAGAGAACTAGCAAGAACATGGCGCACACCTATGTAGCTACCCTAAGCACATGCCATACACATATGTCTAGGGTTGGGGTAAGATCTACCTTTTCTCACCCTACTGAATCTACAAACCGTACTACATGATTGAAGGAGGAGAACAAAAAGGGTTCTAGGGATTACACAAATCTACACCTATTTCTAGAACATCTAGGTTCTAACCTAGAGGCTAAGTCAACTTACTCCACAAAGGAAAACTCGTTAAGTTTTTAGGGTTGAGATGTAAGGTGAATTTAGTTTTTGTTTCATGCGAGTCACGTTTGGTGTAGTTATTGTTCATGCTTTGATACCATCTGTGACAGAACTGTTTGTTACCCAAATCGTAACTCCAAATTAATATAAAGTCAATAACGATAGGACCTAAGCGTACATCCCTAGCATGGTATTATAAAACTGAGAATGCAGAAGCGTAAAGCTTATCATACATGAACATATAACAAGATACATGCACCAACATAATATATATAATGGGAACCTATTATTTAATTCTCAACTCATCATATTTTGTAGGGGTCTTTTGTCACAACCATCCTGAGACATTTTTTTCTAGAGTTGGTATGGGTGCAAAGTTATGATTTGAACAAGATTTCATTCACTTTTTCTTGTAAAATTCGTTTTGATGGTCCTCAATTTCAATCCATATGTATATAATGTGGGATTTATTCCAAGTGGAATGTATTAGTAGCTACAAAGTTTTTCAAGAGTTGTAATTACACATATATAAGATAGAATACTGGTTGACTCTTAGATTTTCAAATTTTCAATTGATTAGCTATACATCTATTTTGGATGAAGTTATTGTGATGGACACTTTGTTTGATATTTAGTCTATAAGTGATATTGCATTATTTTTTTGATCCTATATAATTTTTTTGCAGTACAATTTTCCTCTATATATGTTAACAAACTATATTTTCCTATATCAGTAATGATTGTATATAGATGAATATATATATATATATATTTGTTTGAATTCAGTTGAATATTATATTCATATATTAGGTTTTTTTCAAGTAGTCAAAATTGCCTCAGCCAAGTTGACATGTAAATTAAGGAAACCCCACAACCACCAATGTGGATTGGGAGTAATTATGCCAGAACCTTCATTGAACATCCTTCCTTAAACACCTCAACTCCTTCCACTTACATGGTGGTAAATTATTCTCACTTAATTAATAAAATTGAAGCGAATTATTTATGCTACTCACTGTCAAATATATTACCATTATAGGGATTTTTATGATATTTATTAATTATATATATTTTTCATTTGCAACAACTTGTGGTTGTACAAAATAGGTGAGAAATCTAGGGCACTCTAATCACCTGTATACATGTAGTGAATATTCTAATGTTCTTATGGCCTCAATGTACCTTAAATACTTCTTTCTCAATGATATCTCCATGTACATCTATGCCTAGGGGAGTTCAAAACCTAGTATATGAGACATGAATGTTTTTTGAAGTTCTATATTAATGTACATACCTCATATCCTAGTCTCATAGTGTTTCCTTCTTGTAGTCTAGGTATATCCTAATAAGTGAGCAAATGATACTAGGTTTTTTTGTAACTATTTTTCTAGGTTATAATGATTATATATTTTTTTGTAACTAAACCTAAAGCTTATGATACATGCATGAGTGCTGAATATTTATATCTCAGATATGATTTTGTAAAAAACCAAATCTTTACGATCAAATTTCTAGAAACAATTTGTTAGAAAGTATAAACTAGTCTTTTCATTCATATAAATTTCTTAGAGTATATGATATCTTAGGAAAGATATGTATACATTGAATAGATAATCTAATATTCATCTTCTAACATAGGGCATCTCATACAATCTCTTCTACGTCTTGGTTTAGTCACTTGTAAATGATTTCCTAGAGGGAAAGGGAAACATAGGTCATTCAAATAAACTGTACAAAAATAATATTTCAAATTTAAAACTATGAATCTAGATACATAAGCCTTTGATGACAGAATTTGATAAGTTTAATAATGTAGGAAAGTATCAAATGAAAAATGGGTTTCTAAAATTTAATAATATTCAAAATAAAATTTTGGGACTAATATTTCAAACTCTCAAATACATATCATATGTCAATGTATTTTTGTTGGGCAAACCATGTGTTCTCTCTTACGAAAAACAAAAATACACCAACAAAGGTTCCCAGTATACTGAGGGACCCTATGTCCTTTAACTCTACATAGAGGCATGCAAGTGTAATTCCACTAAACTAGTTGGCACCAACCTACCCTATTTTGATTTTTTAATGGTGTGATACTATTTTAAAAATATATTTGTTGGCGGCCTTTTAAAAAGGAAGGATAAAGTTTGAAAACCATTTAGGCCAATTGGCCTACCTACTTTGCATGACTTCGTGGGGGAATTTAGTCTTTACAAAAGTAATGGAATTTTGTACCTTGAGTAAAACTGTATAAAGTCCACATATTCCAGGTATAATGCTCCTAGATTCAATCAAGAAGGTCATCTGCAAATGTAGAATGATATTGGTTACCATTGGCTTGGAATCAATTGGTATTCAATTTTTTATATTTGTGACTAGGTTTTTCCATCTATGATCACTCTTCATATTTTCTATTATTCTCATTTCTACGGTTTCTAATGAGGTTATATATATTCAATATTACATACTCAATTGTTATGTTTAATTTTCTCTAGATTATATCCTAAAATGTTGTTCTCCTTGTTAGATATAGTACTATTCTATCTAGTCACTATGATCAAATATTTGTTTTTCCTAATATGTCCTTACTAGAAATATCTAGGGTTTAAGTTATACATATTTCAACTTATGAATAAGTGACATTCACATGCAAATACTTAGTTCTTAATAATTATTGAAATTGAAAGTTTCTATATAACTACCATATATATATCAATACGACCTAAGTCTAGGTCTTGTTTCTCAAATAAACCAAGCTATTATTAGGAATAAGTTTTGATCTAAAAGTATTCCCATTATAATTTAAAATATTATCGTTATTCAATAGATAAAGTTATCCTTGGGTTCAATACCTACAAATATATTTTGATATATTTGATTTAGAATATGCATACTAACATACGTGCACACCACTATCTGTAACATGGTTAATTGATTGCTACATCTTACTAAATATTTAGATTAGATTGTCAAACCAATTTTTCTTAACAAACTTATACATGCGATATGTTTACCAAATTCCCACTTTTCTCTACATGAATGTACTAGTGTATATTCTAATATGATCACATTAGGGACAATCAATTGATTATGGTGCCTATTTCCATTATGCAAGATCCCACCCTTTGCTAAATGATATAATATGTTGTTTATATGTTATTATCTATAGTTAACTTTCTAATACATGAACTGAAGTAAAAGAAAATGTGTTAACCTATATTCAGGGAGTCATACGACTGATCTATTATGGATTCAAGGAATCGTGTCTAAGGATTGATGGGTTTTGAGTTTTCATTGTCCTTAAACCAAACTCTCGTAAGGGCAACAATAGGTGATTATGACATCTAAAAGTGTTTTCCAACTTCTAGTTTAGCTAGGTGTAGGGTTGAAGAAGATAGTTACAAGGCTTCTAGGTATTTTAGGCCACATATCACTAGCAATGCAAGATGTGGTCAAGACAAAAGTAGGTAGATAGTGTCAAGGATGATTTGTAGATGGGGGTGGTGAAGGCAATAAAGAAGCAAGGTGTCAGCAGAGCTGATGCCCATTGAAATTTGAAATTTGTAGGTCCTCAATTGTTTAGTGATACTGAGGCAATACAAGGTCTAGAAGTGGATCATATGGCCTAAAAAAATCCTCGACTTCAAGATAATATTGGTTGCCACAATCTTCAGTCTGCATTGCAATGATGAGAACTGCACCTGCGATTCTTATGTAGAGGTTCTTGAGGGAAGAGTGGAGTGTAGGTATTCATCATACCTAACATACAAGAGATGTAGATGGAGGTCAAACCTATCGGTGTGGGGTGATTTTAGGGTAGGAGAAGCCTATAGATTTGCATCAGTGTTGTAGATCTATTGCTGGCAAGTTAGAGGATTATATAGAGGAGAGAGGTAAGGTTTTAGGGTGTTTGGGTGATGAAGAAGGGAGAAAGAGGGGCCCAGTAAACATGTAAGTTGATCACTAGTGTGTGAATTGAATCTAGAATGGCTTGCCTGTCATTTTTGGATCAATAGAGGGAGTTTTCAAGGCATCATTTCTCAAGGGTAGGGAAGTGGTTGGTTTGGCTACCATTTTGAAAAGAGAGAGAATGATAGTAGTGTGGATGTATGCTTTAAGTGAGTAAGGGGAGAGAGAGATAGAAAAGGGGGAGGAGTATGTTCTTGGTCATCACCATTCAACGCCAGGGCAACGACCATTCGGTTGTGCAGAGAAGACAACTAATGTGTGTTTCTTGGGCCACTGACATTTCATTTTTATTATTTGATCAAATATCTTAGTCAATTAAAGTCATTCATCCATTAATTTCTATTGGGTGAATTAAAGTGCAAACTAAATCAGAATCTTTACCATGGGTTGAGTCTATATTTGTATCTTAAATTATGCAAATTTCATACTTCCATTTGTCAACTCAAGACCCCATATTTATTTATTCTCCCAATAACATTAAGTATTAATACTAATTACTTTGAAATATTTTATTTTTGATTCCATTGCCAATAGTTCATAATTGGGCTTACCTATGCACTTGTGGGTCCAAAGTGGGTTGACTTGATCAAAATGAGGAAAATTTGCATTTTGGTGTTTGAATTATGACAATTCAATGAAGTACGAATTGAAATGGAAATGTCATAAAAGAGATTTTTAGGAGAGACAATTATGCATTTAAATAAAAAATAAAGGCCAGTAACAAATTTTAGTATGTTACATTATATACTTTAAAATGGGGTCATCATGTAATCATATTTATGTAGTTTATGCAATCTAATTATCAGTTGCATATTGAAACAATTAATAATTTAATATGCATGTAATCATAACACTAGGGTGTCACCATGTATTCATGTTATACTAATTAGGCCTCAATTAGGTGCTAAAATAAGGTTTATCATCATCTTGGGTTTGTATTATGAATAAGGGTATCAAACTCTAATTCCATCATGTCATGGTTTCCAAGGGTTAGAAACCCTAATAATCGGCCTAATCTATTTTAATACATCATAATCTCATCATCATTTAACGACATCATACTAACTCAAAATAATAATATGGAATTCTATCATCACCTTATTTATTCAAACTAGCATTTGCATAAAATTGCAACTTTATAAAAATTCATTAAGAATGACTTTTTAATATGAATCACAATCAAGCTCTTATTATATTTCATTCATGACTTACATATTGTTCTAAGAAATTTTATATAAATTTCCCTCATAATCAGAGTTAGAATCTAATTTCTACATTTATTCTAAATAAATCGTTAATTGGACAATGTCACCACCCCATGTCAACAAAAAAATCACTTTTAATAAGGGCTACAGATTTGGGCCCTAATTAATGGGCCAGCACCACATAGGATCAAGGTCTGATGTAGATAGCCTTTGAGAGAGGCTGCAAAGACCTAACTACCCTTGTGCAATGATTTGGATTATCATACAATTTATAGGGTCATTTGGTCCTTCCAAAACCTGACCTTCTTCTACCTCACTACGGCGGCTCGAGTCTTCTGTGGGTGAGTCAAGTGTGTGGTTAACGCCCCGTCTCTTAATCTCTATAGCCCTATAGGAAGGTGATTAGGATAACTCCTCTAGGCATCACTGACCTAGATAGGTCATTGGCATGGTCGATGGTTGTTGGAGTTGAGGGAAACATGGTCCCCATCCACTGGTTAGCTGGAAGAACAACAACTCAAATAGTAGGGCATGATACTTACCATGACTCATACGAAAGGCATGAACAAACATCATTAATCTAGATGAAATATTTCAAGCTTTATACCATCCCTTAGGTCTCTCACCTCCCCCCAATGATGTCCATAATGCGGAAGGAGGTACGTTGTTGATTGGTAAGGTTTGGCTATCTCTAAGGATTTCTAGAGTGGGGTGAGTTTCTATAGTGTGGAATGAAGATGAGGAGGGACTTAAATAGGATGTTGGGAAGAGGTTTAGCCCCATCAACATCTTTTAGTCATAGTGCTTAAAACACCATTTTATTTTCTTAAGCCTATGATAATACCAACCATTATCTTGTATATGAACTGTCAACATGAAGGGAAGAGAGTTGTAAGGTTTAGAGATGATTGAGGAGTTTGCAAGAGAGGTTGAGTGGATTGTGAGTTAGATAACCATGATATCAAGGTTCCTTAAGAGAGTATCATTGGAGATGGTCATCTCCGCACTGTAGGCTCTTTTTAGGACCCGATACCAAGGTCCGAGACTAAGGGGAGAAGGTCTCCTCTATAATACAAAATTCTTCTTAATAAAATAAAACTCTTGATCCCTAAATTAATTATACAGCCCACATCATAGCCTTAAATACTATACAATTTTAGAATAATATTCCATTATATATTATCTCTCTTTGACAAAATGTTCAAGGTCCATCCAATATGTTATTAGCCCAAATATTTTCTACTAAGAAAGTGCATGATAATTATTTAATTAATTAGCCAAACTACTATTTAGCTTTGAATTCTACATAACTTCTCATATTATATTATATAATGATTATCAAACTACAAAAATTATGTTGAGTCTTTATCACGAGAATGGAATACTCAATGCCTCATTTTGTATTCCAAGGACCCATATGTAAATCGTAATTGGGCTAATTGGACTTGTATTGGATTCAAGGGCCCATATCCCATACCTAGTCTTCTAAAGGGTCCATAAAATTTATTATCTTCTGAATTATGAAATTAAGGCTCAATCTAAAATATTTCCTCAATTGATGGTTCATTCTAAAGTAATGGCATTTGAACCCTATTATGGTTTCATTATGTAAGATTAGAGACTCATTCAGAAACTTAAGCTCATATTTGATAACAAAAATCATTCAAGGTCATACCATGAGGTCATTATTCTCAAATTCCCACTAGCCTACTTGTTTTTAACTTGAATGCATATTTATTGGATAACATCAAAATTTTCAAAATTTTAGTATCTTACAACCCACCTTAGAAAGAAGTTTTGTCCCCAAATTTCGAAACTAGTCAAGTTTAGGTGAATGAGAACTCATTTAGCCTCATGTAATTGGGATACAAACGTTCTTTTGATAGGTTTTATCTAGGTTATCATTAATAACTTTTATTGAGATGAACAAATCACCTACATTGCTAAAGTTGGAACTTGAATTTGATACAAAGGTATTTCCACAT
Organism: Alisma plantago-aquatica; assembly: GCA_963693085.1. Classification (NCBI taxonomy): domain Eukaryota; kingdom Viridiplantae; phylum Streptophyta; class Magnoliopsida; order Alismatales; family Alismataceae; genus Alisma; species Alisma plantago-aquatica. The sequence goes on along the minus strand of OY856413.1, from coordinate 280,202,724 downwards.
CTTCAATAATTACACAATATTTTCATTTTGTAATTTTAATTTCACTTGGTGATTTCATTTTAAACTAGGTCTAAAACTTACTAATAATCCTTCAAATTATATCCACAAGATTTTGAGGCAAAATATTTATATACGAAATCATATTACTAATCTTAAATTAATGCATTCATAATTTTATGTCAATTATATATGTCTGATTGTCTTTATCTCATAATTCAAAATTTTAGGTCGAGTCACACTCAGCATTGACTCCAAACCATGAATACATTTTAAATCCACAAATTTTCTTAACTTTTATGAACTCAAAGAATAGCATTTTTGTCAAAATTCTTGAGTTATGCACAACTCCTCTTAAGATTATATTTCAATGATTATTATATAAATCCTTGCATTCCTTATATTTACACCCAAGTATAGCCTTAGCCATTCCCTTTCGGCCTCTAGGGGTATTGGTACCCTTGGAGTGATGTCATATTGACCTTGAGGTCTTATGTACTTATGGACTTCCTTTCCCATCGACCTCTTAGGCCTCATGTACTTGTGGAGGTATCCATTCTCCTACCCAATGGCCTTAAGTACACATGGATGGCTTTATCCTTAACCGACATGCTTTATATACTTAGGGCATGAATATGATCACTTCCTGACCCATTGGGTCTTATATATATTTAAGCATCCACTAGTATAGAAATTATCTCTAACATGGTTAAAATGACCCTATAACATCGGTTTATGATTGAAACTTAAGTGGGCGACACTATACTCATAGGTCTATGACGTTGGGTTCTTGGGGACGGAAAAATTGATGATGGATATCCAACCTCAGTTATGATGATAAATGAAACTGACACAAGTAGGAGTCTGAGTCATCGATTTAGTTACCCAGACTGACATCACAAAATATATACCAAGTCACATTTGTAATTGGTAAAGGTTCCTAAGTCGTCAGTTTACAAATCAACTAACACCGATTTAGCATTTAAACTATCGATTTCATCGCATACAACTGATGATTCAGAGGTACAGTGACAGTGATATCAAGTAAATTAGAGACTATGACCGTGCTGACCAATACTACTGGCACGGTCATGCTACCCATCATGACCTCTTTAGTTTAGTCATGTAATGTCAATTTTGTGCCTAAAATAAATGATTCAGACCTACACTAACATTTTTTTGTAACAATTGATGACTATGTTTTGTTTTCTCTTAAATAGTAGGCTTGCAGACCTACTGTCTAGCTAGTCAGTAGGATGTAGAACCTACAGTTCATAACTAGAGTTCTGAACTACATGTTAGCAACATCATGTGAGTTCAGCTTAACAACAGGCCACCAAGCCTACAATAATAAACATAAAATGCACATTATTATATACATTCTCTAATTCCATTCTCATCACATGTGAAAACATAATTATGTTCATTCATCTTCACATTCATTCACACACATGATAATTCATACACATATAAACCAATTCCATTCTCATGACATGTAGAAACAAAATTCATTCATTCATATTCACATTCACACACATGTATATAGATCATCATTCACATATGCGCCAATAATTTACTCTCATCAAATTTAAAGTTGCAAGAAGTCATAAACCCCACATCTATATAGAGATAATGACATAAATGTTTTTAAAACTCAATCTTTATCCCAATCAAATTTGAAATGCACTTCCTTAATGAAGGCTTGTTCCCATTGTTCTCATATCTCATCTAGATGTTCTATCATATAGGGTTTTTTTATGTCAAACACCTAAAAAGATAATGAAATATATAATTACAAAGTTTGATATTTCCATATTATCAAATGAGACTATTACTTATGAAGATCAATACTATATATATAGATTACACTTTGTATGCAGTTGATGTCTAGTACTCCATATCTGACAATCATCTCCATATACCACATATCGTAGTATTCACATTACCAACCATTGTATTGAAAAATGCACTATAAATTTCAACATACAAAACATTAATAAATAAAAATAAGCATAGGTGGCATAAAAATGGATTGAAGCCAACAAACTACATCAACATCCTGCCAAGTTATCACTTTCTTTTTCTTGTCCACCTTTCTTCAAAGTTTTTGAAATCTTTTATATCCCTATATGTTGATGTAACACATTGAATTGCATTATTAAATAGTCATGTAATAATATATATTAACAAATATAAATATAAAAATTTACTCAAGTGAATAATGTCCTTTTGAATTCATGTCTCTGACTGTCTACTTCGTTACCCTTAGGATCTAGGTAATACACAGTTAGCGTCATGTGGACAATAAGAAATAACACCCAATGGTTATTCTTAAGTGAAAAGAAGGCAAAAAAAATTGAACTCAAAATCCACAATGAAATGTAATTCTTAAGTCAAAATTATAAACAAAGTAAGTGAACTTACTCAACATTATACGTATCTAACACCAGACTCTTTTTCTTTCTGCTAAAATATTTGGATGTGGTAGAGTAGTATTGGGTAACAAATATAAGATCTTTAACTATACTACTAATCAACGATGGAACTAGAAATGCCACATGGGGGCAGTGTGAAGTCTTTAAAGACCCTATGTGAGTGGCTGAAAAATATATATCATGTATGCATTAATATATAAGAAAACATAATAACATAAACATAATGAGGTATTTAGTTATATAATATATCATCATATCCAAAGTTCTATCATAGATGTATTTAACCAAGAATAATTAAAAATCTCCCAAACATCTTGTAAAAATATAATAGTATCACGAGGTTGACCTACAACGTCCTCCTTAATATGAACCATCATAGGCTACCCTTCTTCTAAGTCACCTATCCATACTGCCATACCCTTGCAATGGGGATGTAGTGAGTCAAATAGCTCCTATGTAATCCAACCAGGTAATTGAGGAGGAGGTCGAGGTGGAGGATGAGTTTTAGGGGGTTTCTAAGGTGTTGTATCATGCATATATATAATCTGATATCAATTGTCATATATATAGATACAAATGAAATGTAAATTTAACATACATTGGTATAGACAACCCCCACTTTGGGAAATGCAACCACCCTACCTTCTGCTTCACCTATCATATTGTGCTTGAGGTAGTCATACGGTAGTGCAATCTGCTTCCAAGCAGTGTTGACAAGCCTCAACGTCATGTAATCACATCAAAGGACAATGGAGCACCATGAATCATGTCACCTGCAAGGGGTGTGTAAGCCTCACCCACAACAACAACATATCCTTGTAATAAAATATGACATGTCCTCAACCGTTATAAATTTGAATAGATTGTCATATACATATAAAAACTCAAACATATTATAAAAATCATTCTGAAAGACTAGTATGTCATAAAAATACTTGTAGTGGGCATGTTAGGTGGTAGGTAAATGGGACTACTCCTAACCACCTCTATCGTAGGAGGGTCCACCTCATATGAAGAGTGGAGCACCATAGTTACTATTTGAGAAGAATGATACTTTCACATTTCTTCCTTTATACCCTTTGCAATCATCTGTTGTACCTTTTTTAAAAGTCCTCTTTGTGCTTATGCTCTGTGTCCCAAAGAAGACTCTTATACCGATACTAGTGCCAGCAGCCCTAACACTTCCAAGATGCTTTAGGTTACCTAGAGAAACTGTCAATTCATCCCTTGTGCCCTCAGGGATGAACTTGCCTTGTTTCCTTTGCTCGTGGAGCTTCTGCTAATCATCATCATTAGTAATTGGTAAGTAAAACATAACAATCATCAATAATAATTACTCTAAGAGTTGAATATTACATTTTTTGTAGCTGCCTCAATAGTTGTGGGGTTGAATATTTCTCCAAATCTTTGGTTTGCCTCCCAACTATCCATAGATCACGTCAAAGTAGAGGTTTAATAGTAGTGGAAGACTCGATAGTCCCAGGTGTAGGCTACTAAGAAGAAGATGCTTGCAAAAGCTTTTGGTGAAGATGTGCATAACCACCTAGATTCATCGTGTGGTTGTGCACATTCTTTGCACACCTATCTCTTTGAGCATTACTTATAGACTGGTTAGTCCAAACCATATGTTAAATATGTAATACAATGAATTTAATATGAGGAGTGAGGCTTAATACCTTGAATTCGTCAATTTGCCTCTTAACAACAAACATCTTACACACCTTCGGGTCAAGATAGTTTCATTGTTAAGTAGCCGACTTCTTTTTATTCTCAGATAGTTGTATGTATTCTCTTGTTAGATTTGCCCTATAATTCCTTAGTACCCTACCACAACATTGCATCACCTTTTTACTATGCAAATTTTTCATCAAGGTCAAATATGCTCTCCTAAAGTTCATATACTTAATGGAATATTTGTAAAAACATAATTATAAATAACTTTAAAAATAGAATTGTAAATGATAATATCTCACGCATAGTTCCTTCCATATTAGGTCTTTCTTTATTGGATCAATTGTATACCAATATTCTACATTTATATCCATTTTTCTATGTGTCAGAACTCCTAGATATGACACAAGAGAACTAAAGTTCTTCCCAACATGATTTCCTTGATTATCAAACTCAATGACCAGTTTGGTCTATTACCCCTTTTCTCTAGAAACTTGTTCATCATGGTGATGCCTCGTATTGTTGCACGCTTACAATGCTGCCCATCAAGCTCAACAGGATCCTTAGAGTGCACATCCTCATGTTAAAATTGACAAAAGTCACACATAAGTCATAAAATATATAAATTATAAATGTGATAAAACAATAAAACAAGATAGATAGTGTAAAATGCACATCTTTGTAATAAAACAATACAACTTACAGTAGCGTCAGGGTGGTAGTCCTTACGATGCACATTGTCAGGGTGCTCATCCTCACCATAATCATCATCATGATCATCAAACTCATGGTCAGACACCATATGAAATAATTTCATACCAAAGATAGTCAAACAATGATATATAAGTGATAAAGAATGGAAAATGCTTATCTAGCATAAAAAAAATAAAAGCATACCTCTAATATTTGGATCTTGTATCAAGTAACATTCCCTTGGTATGATATCCTTGCATATATAAGTTAGTGTCAACTTCAATATTTAGTGTTGGCAAGCCAATTGAGAATGGATTGGAGTCATCATACTTGTCATAGTACTCTTCTTCATGTATAAGATCTGCAATGAACTGCCTTTTACCTTGAAGAACAATCAACTATTTTTCATTTCCCAAATCATCAATATAAAATACTTGCTTCGACTATGATTCCAGTATGACTTGTTCACCCTTCTCATCAATCTTTTCAAAATTCAATAATGTGAAACCTAATTCATCCACTACAACTTCTTTCGTATTATCAATCCAATTACATATAAAGAACAGAACTCTGAAATCTATATAGTGAAACTCCCATATGTCTTCAATGACACAGTAATATGACATTTTAGCTTTACATGCACTCTTATCCTTCAGACTCGAAAAATACAATGAAGATGCTTGAAGGGTGACCCCACTATTTAGATGACACTCTTATCATCTGGATGCTTTCTGTAATATACAAATTCATTTATGTAAAACCCTTCCTAAGACATAACATTTGTTTTTGGTATAAAGGTGAGACATTTGATATTTTCATCAACATTATTTTGTGATTGAGGAAGTTGACATAAAACTTTATCTTCTAACCACCTAATAAATGTCTTGTTATGCTCTCTAGTAAGATACATTGAATTAACTTGAGGATATTTTGTCTTGATGGAATTTGTATATTTAGTGATATAACTACTCACTTTGTCCATGTTGTGTAAAATATGCAAGTGTGCTTCTTCCCACATGTTACAATTGATTACTTTCACTTGTTCTCCTGAAGATTGTATATAACACTCCAAATTCCAAATAAAACCCTAGTTATATTTCATCATTCAATTTGAGAAGTCTTTTGACCTCATATAATTTAAGAATCATTCAAATTAATGTATTGTCAAGAACTAATTGATTTATCATTAGGCATTTTTATCATCAATCAAATGTGAAATACCATTAATCATTCATTTTTCTAAACATAGTTATAAACCTAATTAGATATACAATTAGAATTTAGTGACCTAGAATAATACATATTAATGCATTTTCCTAGCAAATCATAATACAATGTAGAATTTAATAACACAACCATAATACATTCATAATAACAAATCGACAATTACATGTAACAAATTTAAAAAAACTACTTGGAAGGTAAGACACATATCTGGTGGTTGTGCAGTTGGGAGGATGACGGTGGCGGCATCTCTATGGTGAAGGAGAATGTCACCGCGCCAGCTCTATTAATAGCGACGACGACTCTGTGAAGACAGAGGAAATGACTTTGTGAAGGAGAAGGTTCTCTCATTGTGAAGGAGAAGCATCAAAAACTCTATGAAGGAGAAGCAGCGGAGGCGTCTCTATGAAGGAGAAGCAACGGCGACATAGATTAGCTCTCGACAACTAATGGGGCATGATGTTAGGTACCGACGAAGATCAGCTCATCGACGGAGATTAGCTCGTCGTCGGAGCTAGGAATATTGGGGGAGTGATGAAATAGAGAATGGGGGGAAGCATTTTCATAGGTGTTATTAAGTGGGACATAGTTTTGATTGATAAAAAAATTGACAACTAAGAACATAGACATCAATTTCTTTCAAAAAAATGACAACTAACCTAGTGAGTTAGACATCGATTATTGCTAAGAAGCTGATGTAAGAGGCCATTATCCATACTAAAACAAAATGCGTGAGTAAGGCATTAATCATTAGTTGTAATAAGAAAACTGACACCTAACCTAGTGGCATAGACGTTGGCTAAATTTAAGAAATTGATGCCAGAGGTCATTGCCTGAAAGAAAAAGATAGTCTTCAGTAGGGCCTAAGTTGTCAATTTCTTCTGGAGGAAACTGACACTAGAGTGCCATTTGGGGAAAAAAAATTCACATACGTGGTGTGAACCATCTGACGTCAATTTCTTGACAAGAAATCGACACCAGTTGTGCAAATTTTCATGATTTTTCCTATGAATCAATTTCAGTTTTGCTAAGAGAAAATTGATGCTAGAAGTATTTTCGAGACAAAGTTTATTTTGTGTGATGGTTTCTATTTTCGATTCCTGCATAACTGATGCTTATCTTAAAAATTTTGGAGGAAAATATTTTCCCCTTAAAATTGTATTTTTCAGGTTATTTTAGGTGTCAGTGATTTTTAAAAAGTAATCGACGTTACAGAAAAAATGTTACACATGTTTTTTATTAGTCTTAATCAATGGTGATGTTTGTGTTTGATAACCAATGTTGTTTGTTATATAGTGTCATTTATTCATTGTAACCGATGTCAGTAAAAGTGATATTAGATGTGAAAAATGTATAAGTGATCCCTACTTGACCCTAGGTTTGACTTAGTTATCTACCCACCCTGGGGTTTACTGAGATGTCATAATTTAGTTTTTCTTGTTAATCACACATTGTTCCTAGATAAGGGTATGCATTATCCTTATGTTTCTATATCCCATGACTCATTCTACCCAAAGAGAGTCTATACCTTAGATTCCTTCCATATAATTTATTTCAATGTGTTAAGTTTTATTACTCATTTTATTAGTACTTTCTCTAACAAATGTTTACATTCTTACATATTTATGCATTCAAGAGACTAAGACAAATACACACCTTTCATATTCATACTTGGTGGTAGTAGGGCTTACATCCCCTAGGTTCATCATTATTACATTACTTTCAATATATTTCACATGCCATTACATAATTACCCTAGGATTCCTCTTGTCGATATTTTCCATTAAAAACATGGTGTATTTGGGGAATGTTTTTACCACTAGGTCAGGTAAGTGATTTCATGCATTATACCCATACAATCTCATCATATGTCATCACTTTAAACTTAGGCCCATTTAGGACCTTCAATGTTACCTAAGATTTTAATACAAGTTAGTCAACTCATCCTTCTAGGAGCGGTCCTAATATAGGGTGCCTTATTGGATTTTAAGAGGAAGTTAGACTCTCTATCCACAACATCCCATCAATTTAGGGATATGCCTCCTCATAGGTCTTTCCCCATTCTTAATTTTAACCACCCCAGATTTGGACACTATCCCTAAAAATTAGTTGAGGCCCTTATGTTCTTCCTGAGTAACTACCAGTTTCCTGTGCTTTGTATATTTACATAACCCATCATGGATATCCTAAATGCATTCCTGACTATTCATTCTCTATGTACTTGCATGCATGGGATACTACTATTATCTAACTTGTGGTACTCAGACTACAATACCCAACCCATTTATTTTTTTCTTTCTTTTGTCCCTAATTAGTTTATTTGGGTAGGGTTATAACTTTCTTTCACACTTTCTATGTCTACCCAAAACTAGTGTTTTTCCTTAGGGTTAAAGATTAACAATTTCATCTAAGGGTTTTATTTTTTATCCTTAACCCACTTGGGTTTTAAAAAATGACTAGGTTTTCGCAAACCCACGTCCTTCTTGGATAAGTGGGATATACTAACACATCTCTAGGTTTTTGAGGGTTTATTCTCTCTAGAGGGACATAAAATCCATGTCATTTCTTCCATACATATTTTTATAATTAGAATAACATGTACTACGATTGGTGATGGATGCCTTAATCCTATGTTTTCCTCAAACCTAATTCAGTATGAGGAAAAAAGTGAATTCTAAGGTTAGGACAGAAAATAGATGATAATAGGACTAAATTTAAAATTATAAGACCTAGAGGCAATTTACTTCTATTAGATACCTCATACTATGGCTAGATGGGATTCACAGGGGGCCAGGGGTCCTTGTTTTCCAACTAGTGGTGTAGAGCGAAAAATTTCTAGGATCGTACTCATGTTCCTTTCTAGACACAATTGTCTTGGGAAAATGCTCTAGCAATTCCCTTATGGCTTTAAGGAACATATATAATGTAAATTATAATAAGTTATTTGATAAGTCTCTATTCTAATACCATTCGTTACAACCCCTCCCCTAGATACCCACAACTGTGGGTAGATCGTAGGGGAAAATATCACAATCTTATTTTCCTAGGATCCAAACTTAAGAAATCACAAGTAATAAAAGAATGTTTTATTTCATAACTTGGAATGATACAAATAATGAGATATTTTCTAAACAAAGTTTGCATCAATTTTCTAAGTAAAGGAGAAAATACTTAAAATGAAAGTACTAAATGGAGAGAGATTTTTTTGTGCAACTCCAAGCGCACCTCCTCCCTTTTTATTATTTTTCAAGAGTCTATATATGAATAGAAAATAAAGACTGAAAAGGAAAAGAAAGAAAAAGAGAGAACAAAACTATCTATACAAGGCCAATCAACCAAAATAAAAAAGAGAGTCAAAATTTGATTCCGCCAAAATACGGTCAGAAGATTTGTATTGACTAGAGAAAAGGCTTTGATTCCTATCTTGCCATATGTTGTACACGATTAAAGCTGCCAACAACCTAGCCTTCCCCTTTAAGTGCAATAAATCAATCCACCTCATTATACTTCTTCCATGGACCCCCTTAAAAGATTACCAAAGATGGCCAGAAAATAAATAGTCAAAGAACAGTTGCTCCCAATCTTCCACCTGCTCACAACACATCCCACACCTTGACAAAATATATAGGCAAGAGCTAATCAGAATGTCATGAGTAGGTAAGCAATTGAGAAAGCCTTTCCATAACAGAATAGAAACTCTTCTAGGTAGTCCTTTAGACCAGACCCAATCTGCCCAGTTTACATCATCACCGACTACCTTTCATAAATTGTAGGAATATCTTAGTGTAGGGTCTTCCTTTCCATTGAACATAACTACATCAACTCCTCTACTAGACCTATCCAGCTTGTTGAAGAAGTTGTAGGCCACATCAGATCCCTTAGTCACAGGGAACCTCCATATCCCATCAAAAATGCGTTCACTAACCTTGGTTTTGGTATCATTACTAAACCTGGAAACAAGCTAAGAACCTAAAATATGAATGAGGCACAACCCTTTATGACACCAGGGTTCTAACCATAGTAGAGTATTTTGATCGTTTCCAACTTTAATGTTGAAATGACCACAAAACTTGTCTCTAACCAAAAGGATATTCTTCCACAGTGAAGAACAACCAACCTTAGCACTACAACTCGAAAACAAAAGATCCTTAATGTATCTCTCATGAACCCATTTGACCCAAAGGGAATTCTTGTTCTGAGCAACACTATAATGCTCCATAATAAGCCTTGCCTCCGTCCAATCTTCAATGTGTCTCACACCTAAACCTCCCTCTTTCTTAGGTTTAGAAATCCATTTCCAAGAAATAGTATGCATCTTCTTCTTTTTATCATCATCTCCCCATAAGAAATTTCTAATATTTTTTCCAAAACTTTAATGATGGCTTTCAGGATAGGAAAGGCAGCAAACTAGAACATATAATAGGAAGCCAAAATTGAGTTCACAAGCTCCAACGTCCCAGCCATAGACAACAATCTACTCTTCAACAAATTCAATTTTGCCTTTACTTTATCAACAATAGGCAAGCACATTGTTTTTGTTAACCTTACAGAGATTAGAGGTAGACCAAGATACTTAACATCTAAAGAATAAATATCAACATCTAAAACCTCTGAGATCTCCTCACTTCTAGTTTTCTAACTAACAAATGCTTGAATTTTAGAAGGATTCAAATGAAGTCCAGACTGTTCTCCAAAAATAGATAGAATTTCTTTTAAGCTAAAGCATTCTTCATATCTCCTTTAGTAAAAATGAGCAAATCATCAGTAAAAATTAGATGTGAAACACAAAAATCTCTGGAAGCTTTGAGAGAATCAATTTTTTTCTCATTAACATAAGACTTAAAGATAGAGCTCAATCCCTACATAGCTATCACAAAGAGATATGTTGCAATGGGGTCACCTTGATAAATCCCATTTGAATCATCAAAAGGAATGGTAGGAACTCCATTAAAATGCACCTAAAAAGAAATAGAATCAAAGCACTCCTTCATCCATTTGATCCAATAGCCTGGGAACCCCATCTTGATCATCATGAATAGAATAAAGTTTCTATCCACCTTATCATAGGCATTTGTTAAATCTTCCTTCACAGACAACTTTGGAGAACCAAAGGAGTTAGAAAAGGAACTCAACCTCTCATTTGCAAGAAGAAGGGCATCTCTAATCGTTCCACCTTTAAGGAACGCCACATGATTTAGGTCAATAACATCATGAAGGATACCTTGCAGCTTGTTAGCAAGGATTTTAGTAATCACCTTATAAACAATATTGCAAAGAGAGATCAGCCTCCAATCTTTAATGTAATCTACCATACTATTCTTTGGAATAAGAGTAATAAAAGTCGTATTACTTTCCTTAAACAATTTGGAATTATAAAAAAAGTTTAAAACTGCCTTCACCACATCATCACCAACGACCTCCCAAGCATCTTTAAAAAAGTGTACATTGTAACCATCAGGCCCAGGAGCTTTATTGCATTTCATATTGTCAATAGTGGATTTAACCTCCTCCTTCGTTACCCATCTCTAAGCTTGGTCCCTGGTAATATGTGGGATGCACAAATCCTCCTTCCAACCACTAACACAGATAGATGTACAATTGAACAAATTACGGAAATAGTCAACAATATGAGTCTTAATCTGAGACTAACCGCTCACCTAAACCCCATCAATATTCATAAAGGAGATATTATTTTTCAACCTTCTAGTTTTTAAAGACGTATAGGAAAAAATGTGAGTTTCAATCACCTTCAGTCAACCAAAGGATCCTTGACTTCTACTTTAGAAAAACCTCATCATCATCCATAGCTTTTGTTGCCTCTTTTTTCTTAATAGCCAATTTTTCCAAGATGTCAGTATCTAAAGGATTAGTATCAATTAGAATCTGTAGCTCCAAAGCTTCTCCCTCCAACTTTTGCACATTAGAAATATAATTCCCCATACAAGATTTATTCCATTTTATTAGACACCCATGAAGAATGTTGAGTTTGTGATATAATCTATACATAGGAGGACCCTTTACCATAGTAGAGTTCAACCAGGAATGCTTAACCACATTCTTGAAATCAAGATGCCTAATCTAGACATTAATAAACCTAAATGGAGGTCCTTTCCTATGAGTTTTAAGAAGAGAAAGATTTAAAATTCTATGATCACTATATGGGGTAGAGTGTATTTGGACCCAGGCTTCATTATAATAATCCAAGAACTTCAAATTACTCAGAACTCTATGAATTCTGGAATAGGTAGGAAGACCCTTCTTTTTCATACTATCCCAAGTAAATAAAGGACCTTGAGAGGTAAGATCAAGAAGACCAGTTTTCTCTAAAGTATCATTAAAATAATTCATTGACATAGAAGATGACGTGTTTCCCCAATTTTTCACAATTAAAGAGAACAACATTGAAATTCCCCGGAATACACTATGGACTATCAACATAATGTGAGAGAAAGAGAATTTCCTCCCATAACTCTTTCCGTTCTCTCTCAGGATTAACACCATAGGAAGCCGAGAAAAAGAATGTAGAATTCCCAACCTGGACTAAACAATGACCCAACTGAAGACTAGCCAAAATCAAGGAAACCTGAATATTAGGATTATTCCATAGAACTATAATTGTCACAAAGGAATAGAAATCCTTATTAGAAACAAATTGAGAACCCATACACATCATCTACACCACATTAACCAAACCCTCCACACTAATGTGAGGCTCCAGAATAATAGCTATATCACTACCCATCCTACCAATCTCCTCTTGGATATAGATCAATTTTTTATCTGCACCTCACACATTCCAAGACGTAATATTACAAGAACTAGTCATTTGGGTTACTTCTAATAGAATGCGGCCTAGGATTCTCCCCCTCTTCCCATTCTACCTCATTGAGCTGTAAAGAAGCAAACCTGGTATTTGAAAACTCAAACTATCTATAAGCAATACTAGGAGGTTTGCAAAGTCTTGGAGGCACCATAGACTTCCTTCTAGAGCTCCATACTTCAGAAAAACCATTGTATAGCAGCAAAATAGGAGTAGTAGCAATATCTACATTCTCGACCAGAACCTCAACTAATTCAGAGCTAGCATCCATGAAGGAATCCTCGACTCTAGTCATATCTTGGGACTAATTCTTCTGCACCCAAACCTTCCTCTAACATTTATCTTCTTAAGCAGAACAAGGATTAGGTTTTTTAAGACAATGAATCGATTCATGACCAAACTTACCACAATGAGAACAAACATCTGGGAACCACTCATATTCAATGTGAATTCTATTCTCAAATCCATCATCACTAATCAAGGGAATATCTGAAGGAAAATTAGAATCAACAACCAGCAACACCTGCATATGAGAAAATTCTAGCCTACTAAACACACATGTAGCAATATCTACACAAATCAGCTTCACTATGAAAGAACTAATAAAACTAAACATCTTTTTATCCCAAAGCTCCAGTGGGAGGTCAGAAACCCTCAGCCACACCGGCAACTCTGCCAAACTAAGTTTCCCCAGTGGTTCCCCATGCTCCCATTTCTTGACAATGATATGCTTCCCCGAAATAAACCACATACCTCCTTCGACAACAGTGTATAGATCTTCATCACAAGAGAAGTTCACTATGAAAAAACCTTTATCTCTTGACTTGACCTCAATTGAACCACGAGAACTCCACATCCGGAACAGGGTGTCCGCCAATGAAGGCTAGTGAGGTTTTGCTCTGATAATGTAGCATGCTGCCGATTTACTCCATCTCTCCAGATTCTTGATCGCGATCTCCTTTAGATACACCAATCTGCCATTACTAACCCTAATAGCATTATTCTAATATCTTCAGTTTATTCATATGAAACTTCAAGTCATCATATATCCACGTAGACTAGCTCCCTAAAACGCCGACAAACAAATGCTTGAATCAGTGCATTGCTATATTGTGTATGTGGATAAATACGAAACTGTGTTTGTAAATATACATTCAACAAGTAATTGTTTCAGATATAATCTTATATTTTCTTTTAGATAATCTAACTCATTCTTATCATACCAACTTGGGTGTAGTCACCTTTCTTTATCCATCATTGGACTTTAGTCAACTATCCTTTATGAGGTCTAACCCTGAGATTAGAATATCATAGTTGACTCTATATGAGAGACATATTGGCATTATAATGAATACAAATTAAACAAACATCCAAATAGTTTATAATAAGATTCGGTACCTCAGAAAATCATTTCGAAAATCTTAAGCATTCAATATATTCAAGTATTCATGAATAACCATGTACCTACAAATGAAGTCATCATGGAATTATATCTATGTATTTTATGTTGTATAATGATCAAAAGCATATTCAAAACACTCAATCATCCAATATTCATATTTTTATAACTCTAGGGTGTCATCACATATTCATATGATAGTAACAAGGTCTAACTGAGGTTCTAAATAGGGTTTAGGGTCATCTTGGGTTTGGATTATGAGGAAGGGTATCAAACCCTAATTCCATAATGTCATTTTTTCAAATGGTTGGAAACCACAAAAAATCATCATTGCCATCCTAATATGATTTAAGACATTGGAATCTCATTAATATTTAAAAATATCATACTATATAACTCAAGATAAGCATGTAAAATTATTTCTACACCTTATTTATTAAAACTAGGATTTGTATGAAATTCTAACTTTATAATCATTCATTAAGGCATAATTATTAGTGAGAAGAATAACCAAGATTTGATTACATTTCACTCGTGATCTAGACATTTTTCTAAGAAATTTAATATATAAGTTCATCCTAATTGAAGTTATCATCTATTTTCTACATTTATTCTAAATAAAACTTTGACATGCCAATGGCATCATTTAGTGTCAGCAAAAGAATCACTTTTAATAAGCGTTGTGATATTTGGCCCTAGCCAATGGGCCAATGTAATATAGGCTAAGGTCTGTAGTATTCATAGACTTAAAGAGAGGCCAAAAATACCTAACTACCCTCATGTAATGATTTGGATTGTCACAAACTTTTAGGTATATTTGGTCCTTCCAAAACCTGACCCTATTTTCTACCTTGTGACGATGGCTCATTTCCACCATCAATGAGTCCACCATATGGTTGACTCCCATTCTCCTAAGATCTAAAGGTGAAAAAGAGATTGGGAGATCTCCTTTATCCATCATTGAGCCTATGCAAGCCCAGGTCTTGGTTTGTTGTGGTCTAAGTTACAAGATATAATGTCCCCATCCATTAGTTGGATAGATGAACAGAAACTCAAATAGGAGAATAGATACATAGCATGGGTCATCGGAAAGGTTGTACAAGCATATTTAATCTACTGGAAAGCTTGTGTGCTTCATACCGTCTCTCAGATTAGTCGCCTCCTCTATAGAGATGTCTACCATGCTAAAGTAGTTGTGAGGATGAGTGCTAAGGTTTGACTGTGTGCAAAGGCCACCAGAAATGGGGATGAGTTTCTCTAGTGTGGATATTAGATGAGCAGGTCTTAAATAGGATGTTGGGTAGAGGTTTTGCCCCACAAATCACCATTAAGATGATGGGGTGATCAAGCAATTATCTATAGGTAAACTCTATGATAACACCAACCATTGTCTTTTATTTGAACTGTCACCATGAAGGGATAAGAGGTCCCAAGTTTGGTAATGATGTGGAAGTTGAGAGAGATGTAGAGTGGTTTATGAGTTAGAGAACCATAGACTTAGGGTTCCTCACAATAGTTTGGGTGGAGCCGGTGATCTCCTGACCTCGGCTATGCCTGGGACCCAAACCCAGTTTCCAGTCTAAGGGGAGATGGACTCCTTTACAAGACCAACTTCTTTTTATTTAAATAAAACTCCCTTACCTTAAATTCGTTCTATGGGATAAAACACATTCCTCACTCTTATTTAATTTTAGCACAATATCCCATTATGTATTATCTCTCTTTGCCCAGAAGTTCATGGTCTATAAAATCTGTTATTATCCAAAATCATGACTTCCAAGAAAAATAAGATAATTATTTAAATAATTACTCAAACCATAAAATAAATTATAATTCTCTAGAATTCTCACATTCTTATATTATAAATGTAAACCTACAAAAGTTTAATGAGTATTTTTATTAGCAGTGTAATATTGAACTCCTTATTTGGTATTGCAAAGAGAAATATCTAAGTTGTAATTGGCCTAATTGGGCTTGTATTATATTCTAGGACCCATGGACCATATCCTGGTCTTTCAATGAATACATAAGATTTATTATCTTCTTAATGGTGAAATCAGGGCTCAATCCAACATATTTACCTTAGTTGAGATTTGATTCTAAAGTTTTGGCATACTAACCTTGGTTGGTTTTGGATACCAAAAAAACCCTAGTTGGTTTCATTAGGTAAGATTCGAGACAGTCATAGTTAGCTCATATTCATACATTAAAGGTGGACTTACCATTAGGATCTTTATTCTTAGAATCCCTATGGTTGACTTGTTTTTAATCCGAATGTATATTTCTAGGATAAAGTCAAAATTTGCAAAACTTGAGGATTGTGACAAAGTGGATTTTTTCATAATTATGAATAAATTACTCTTTTACCCTCATTATACTCACTTATAGTCCCAATTCATTTTTCTTGTCTACATAACCAATATTGACACTCAAGTACACAATATGGTGATCAATGTGAACTTTATACACATTATAAGCCCACAAATTTGATTTTTTTACTTTGTCTAATGAATTAAATTGATCCATCAAACTTCATCTTTTTGTCCTCAAACTTTCTCTAAAGGTGCTCCACGTTTTTGTGAAGTTGTGGTCCAAATTTGAGAACTATTGGACTTTACTACAATTTACTATGATTTCTTGAAAATAATGTATTGAAAATCTATCTATTTGCCTTTTATTTGGGCCTTCTCCATGTCAGCGATCCATGGCTCGCTTTGGGGGAAAACCCCAACCCTTGGATTAGCCCCATGCAGATCAGGGCCCGATCTTATGGCCATTGACCTGTCTTCAACCTCCCTCTGATTGGGGGGAGGAGTAATGATGACTGAGATACGATATCTCCCGCTCACGACTCAAGTTCAAAAATATAAGCGAGCCAAAATTCTCCCCTCGCAATTTTGTACTCAACCAACCCTAGTTTGACCAACATTAGTGCTCTGTTGCACTGATAAAATGACCCCCTCACCTCCCATTCTCATCCTAGAAGCCATGGCTGCTACTCTAGTCCTCTATCCCTAAATCTAGCATCGATCACCTATAAAATGATCCCCCAAGGTCCGAAGAAACCAAGCCTCACTCATGCTACAACCTTCCATGACATATCAGCCTTGATCACCCCCTATTTACCTCACCTTCTTCCTTCAACTCTCTGAGCTTTGTCGCACAGCTATTTTGGGTGTTCTTTCTCCTAGCCCCCTCTCGTTAATCTGCAACCATCGACACATCTGTGAGGATGCGACGAGGTCGGGTGGCACATCCCCTGCTCTCGATGAATGTATTGGTATATATGCCCATAGAGCCATCCCAAGCGATTGCATGTAGTCGGATATTAATTAATCAATTAATGTGATTATTTTGTTAATTAATGAATTCCAGAATATTCTAATTAATCCATGAGTGTTTTAATTAACACATTGTTTCTGTTTACCGATGGGTTTAGGAAACCCTACTTCCCCTCATCTCCTATTTAAAGAAGGATTGATGGTCGATATTTATATAAGATATCGAGAGACGCTTTTAGTTTACGCTCACGTACGTAAACCTTAGGAGAGAAAGGAGATCAACGCACTGCTAGCACGCCACCGTGCAGACACAAATCCTTCCCGCTGGCTTAGGAAGCACGACGTGGAGTTCCAGTCCATCCACATGGATGAAGTAGAGATGCAGATGCTGAGATGCCTACGTTCGGAGGGCATCAATGACCATCCATGCATGTTACGAGTTGCGTACATCATCACACAAAAGGAGTGCCGCCGAATCTTCCTACGACAGTGAATGAGAGAGAAGTTCTGTCCGTGTAGGTCAGCGTCGTTGCACACCTTTGTGTAGTGGTACATCACCGGGCTTGCTCCGCGATAAGGTATATCCCGCAAACACTCCTTCCAAATACGATGTTGTCAATGAGATCCTATTTTGGGTTGTGTGGATTTTGTTGCTTCCACCGCCCATGTTTTCTCCACAAAACCCAACAGGATGCTCCTCCTCCTAAGCTTCCCCCCTCACTGGTGAAGACCTTTGCCCTGGTTCTGGGCTCGCGAGGTCATTCTGCGCGCGAGAGGGGGAAAGCCCCAAACTGTCGGTCCAGGAGGGGGTCGAACCAGGACCGAACCGGCCGAGAACCAGCCCAAATCAAGATTTGATCTAAGGAAGCCAAGGCCTAAACCAAACATTTGAACAAGTGAGCCGCCTAGATCACGTGACTTGATCTAGGCCATTCCTTGCACATCCGACGACCCTCATTTTTCCATACTAAGGTACTTTTTCTCTTCTCTACTCAGAAAATCAGTAAAATGGTCAAATCTTGTTTAAATTGTAGAAAATGCATCCTAACTCCAAATAATTTGAGTAAATAGTCAATTTTGATTAGAAAAACTCAGTGAACCCAAACAAATACTTTTGGAACCTAATTCTCCATGGATTTTCCTGATATCCTTATATTTGA
Organism: Alisma plantago-aquatica; assembly: GCA_963693085.1. Lineage (NCBI taxonomy): Eukaryota > Viridiplantae > Streptophyta > Magnoliopsida > Alismatales > Alismataceae > Alisma > Alisma plantago-aquatica. Next base: position 280,184,044 of record OY856413.1, on the reverse strand, counting down.
ACTCTTTCTCATTTAGTTTATCAAATGGCTCAATAATGTTGTTTAATCTTTGGAAACCCTAGATTTAGACTGTAATGATTATCTTGAAACCTAGATCTAATCTAGTTGACACATCTACTCTTGAATATATATATATATAATGAATAATTAGTGATCTTGATCTATTTACATGATTCAATCTTGATCAATAATGAGTAATATTGATATTGATATTAATCTTACAAAGCCCTTGATATAGTTTTGACCCATCAATCTAATCTTTGATTTTTGATTATGCTAAGTATCATGATGATGACGTAGGAATGTGATTATGACTTGAATATTGATCATTAGGGTCAACACATATGATCCTAGAAAACCTAGGTAAGTCATTCACACTCAAAAATACTTGACACTTGAAATAATGTTGGACATATTGACATATTGGTTGATTATAAGTGAATGACCCAACCCTAATGTTGACATAGGAAAAGTGTAACCCTAATCTCGAGTATTAAAATATGATGTTCTAAAAGTCATGATCTCGACCCTTGATCCAATCTTGATGATTTAGGATCTAACTTGAAGGGTTGACCTATTGACTCGGATATTGATCATACTCGAAATTCACAGTGAAAGGTACACTATTATATAACTCCTCCTTGATTGTATTGGAGATACTTTTATGTATCTCTTGAATGTATACTTGGATACTTACTTGGATGAGCTAATGTTCCCTATGATTAGTCTTCTATTTTTCTATATTATATTTTGAAAAAAAACATGAAAACATAAATTGCATGCCCATTATGATTGCATGTATATTGATAATGATGATGATATTGATAATGTTGATAATGTTGATATTGTGTGCAACAACCCCCTCATTTGGAAGTGGGACTTGTACATTGGCCTCCTATGTTCCAATGGTGAGGAGCCTAGTGACCTTCCCCATCGTGTTGAGGTAACATAGTCACACAAAGTATATAAGCATGCTTTTTTTATTACAACATAATGGGAACTCGTAATAAAAATTGAATCATTGAATAACAAATTTTTTGTAGAATGATATTGGTTTTGGAAATCATTTTTTATTCTTTTGAATATAAGTCCTTCCAAGTATACTCTTTTGTTATAAACCACTTTACTTGATTTTGATAGTGTTTCGTGCAATTGCATGATTGTGTCTTGATTTTCTTGATTTTAGGCAATACAAATGGAATACTAAATAAGATCACTTCCACACTTTACATACTCTGATGACAAAGACAAATCAGATATATCTCCATATTGGGTTAGTTTGTTCTTTAAGTATCCAGTTTTTGAGTTATTATTTCTTATTGTATATGCCAGTGTGATAGATCCTATCAGGGCACTCAAGGACATGCACTTAAATCCCTTTACCACTGTCTAGGCAGTGAGATTGGGATTGGGGTAAGAATGATTCTATGACAGTTGGTATAAGAGCAACTCAATTGGTAAACCTTGGTCTTTGAACCCCATATTGATCAATGCAATTTACGAGAAATTGTTGATGAGGTGATAATGTAGAGGATATAACTTTGACTATATAATGGAGGACACTTCAGTATTTGAGGATATGAATTAGGTTGAATGATCCCAATTTTTGAGGTTGTTTTGAATTTTGGGGATAAAATTCCTTTTTAAGGAGGGAAGGATGTGACAAAGTGGATTTTTGCATAATTATAAATTAATTACTCTTTTTCCCTCAATATATTCACTTATGGTCCTAATTCATTTTTCTTGGCTACAAAATCAATATTGACACTCAAGTACACAATATGGTGATCAATGTGAACTTTATACACATTATAAACCCAAAAATTTTATTAATTTGTTACTTTGTCCAATGAAGTAAATTGATCCATCAAACTTCATCTTTATATTCTCAAACTTTCTCTAAAAGTTCTCCACATTTTTGTGAAGTTGTGCTCCAAATTTGAGAAAAATTGTACTTTACTACTATTTACTATGATTTCTTGAAAATAATGTATCAAAAATCTATCTATTTGTCTTTTATTTGGGCCTTCTCCAAGTCAGTGATCCAGGGCTCGCTTTGGGGGCAAACCTGTGACACATGAGTATATCTAGTTGATGAACTATAATCTAGAATATGACATCAGTGAGATAATCATAAGATAAGAATACAAGTAATGATGCACATATCCTAATGAACTAAGCTAAACCCTAATGTGAACACGATTAGGGTTAAGGTGCTGAGAACCTGATGATAGTATATGATCTTGTCTTAATCAGGTTTAATCAGAGATATAGTTGACATCAATAATATGTGATGATTAGGTTTCTCTTGATCAAGGTACACCATTACCTCTTGCTTGGCTTATTATACATTATGCTTGTGTTATATGGTAGTAAATACTTGGCATATGGTATTGATTGAAATGATTGTTCTTGTATGTTACATTTCTTGAGCTTTCCATATTTATGGCTATGAACATCTGCAAACATAATATAGATGTTCCATCATAATATAGCTCATGAACCACTTAGTGGTAGAGCGCATGCATAATGATCACAAACCACTTGGTGGTAGATCATATGATGTTTGTATAATGATCACAAGCCACTTGGTGGTAGATCATAAGGCCTGAAGTCGTCAAAGCCACTTGGTGGCAGACACACGAGATATATGATGGAAATGTGCTTAAAATATATGTGTTCTCTTTTGCTAATGAATATCTTTGTGCAAGTATATGCTTTTCTTATATTCTTCTATTACTGCCAAGTATTAGTTTTATCTTATTGCCAAGATATGATGAGAGGTATATAAAAGACATGTAGGCGTACTCAGTACAATATTCTTGAATATTGTGCTGATGTGTACCACATGTAATCTTTTGTTTAGGTTGTGGCTTATGTTCTTGAAGATCCAGGATAGTTGAGAGTTGTGTGGCGAGCTGATGTACAGGTGGACCTGTTGTCTTAAGATCTTGTAGTTTAGTGGTAGTACATGTATATGTATAGTTTTCCATTCAATATGTAATATCAAATGTTGTAACAATTCGTGTTGTAATTATATGTTGAATGGTGAACATGTGTGTATGGTTTTATTATTGTTCATGTACATGTGCTACTGATAGTTTCCTTATGACTTCCTCTGATTTTCTTCTTCTTAGCCTAGTGTGTGGTGCTCAAATTGGGATTCTCTCTGAGGTGAGGGTTTCAAGTTGGATGTCACACATCAAATTAAGTTTTAGTAAATCTGGGGACGTCACTGGTGGTATCAGAGCATGAACAATAGCAAAGCCTAACATTTGCTCATTATGCAACTAAAACTAAAGAACCATGAACTTAAAATAAATCTGTAGGGTTAGATTAGTCATCTTTTAGAGACTATATCTGACCTAACCTCTAGGTTAGCACCTAGATGTCTGAGAACTAGTTCTAGACTGGTGATTGTCGTGTGGCAAGTCCTTAGATGTCGTTCTTTCCTTGTAGTGCAATGGTATGGGACGTTCCACTATTTGGAAATGACGTACATCAAGGGAAGAGAAACCCTAGACATATGGTGTTTGTTGTCTAGAGTAGCTACACTAGTCTACACCATGTTCTCACCGTTTTCACTAGCTTTCATGACACTGGACTCTCTACTATGTGTGGGACACTCATTTTCAGGATTTGGTTTTTGATTCCAAACGGATCGAACCACGATAGTTTTCTATGACACTTGTTTTATCGGAGAAAAACTATATAATATTTTAATATGTATATGTATTACAAAAATGTGTCCCCACACATGTACGAGTAGGAGGTGGTCATGCAACCTAAGTGAAAGTGCTGACATCAGTCTAGAAGAGAGAGTAGTTCTAGATTAGATGTCTAGAACCTTGTTGGAATATATGATAGATGGAATAGATGATATAAGTTTTGATGATATGTTGTAAGTCTTATATAGATGACATAAGATAGTTTGTGATGATATATGTTTGTCTTTGAGGACTTAAGTTCCGTTTTGAGGATTTGAGATAAGCTTGGATGATGTAAGTAACTAGGCTTGTATGAAATAAGATAAGCTAAGCTAAGACCAGGTTGTGAGTCAACATGACCCTCCATCTCTTTTACGAAGGAGGACCTCTAGTGTTAGGAAAAGTTTTGGGGTTAGCTCAAGAGAGAGTGAGACCCACAGGGAGAAGGTCAGAGAACCTAGATTCCATGATATGAGAATCATGACATATGTGATATGATATGTCCTAAACTAAACTACTCTTGAGTGATTGAGATGAGTTTCTTTATGCATGATTCCTATAGTTATCTCGAACCCTAGATGTCCTTGAGAGGACCAAACCCTAGATATAGAGAGAGGCTGGTTATATGTACATATGTGAGTATGAATATGAGAACCTGCCATTTGGGTGAGGGAGAGAGCCCAAGACCCTGGAGGAGGTATCTATGTTAGTTTTTGTGAAGCCTCATGCTCAGGTTAGTGGTTTCCCACATAGGAATCTAGTGGTGTATATAAGAGAGTTTTGGGTAAGCATGTTTCATGGGTAGAAGACCTATGAATAGAATCACATATCATGTTTTGGTTTGTGCTTATGTGGCTAGAGCTTGTAAAGCTATTGCTAGTACCAATGAGGTAATCTGAGAACTCTAGACTATGAGAGGGTAGATAAAGTCTTTGCTTATGAGGTACTCATAGAGTTGGGTTAGCTCAGAGAGATTGAGCATGACACCACCCTCAGGATATGGGACAAGAGAACCTCAGTTGGACTAGATAAAGTTTTGATGTATGTTTGATAAGCCACTTATATAAGTTTGTTTAGCACAGTCATGATATAATGCATGTAAGGATGTGATCTAATCTCGAGATGTGATATATAGACATGATATGATGGAAACCTAGAAATGGTTTAAAGGACATCAAAGTATAAGTGGTTAACCATGTACATGAATAATGATGATAATCTGAAATTGTTGATTAATCTTGTGATGAAATCACTAATAAATGTATCAATTTGTTACGAGCAATGAAATAATATCATATGAATGTAATATGTTACATGAGGTGGTAATCTTAGTGCTTAATAAAGATGAAAAATATGTAGTTTGACAATTAGCACGACATAATGATTATAACACCTTGATATGATCTAGATGGATAATGCGAGTTAATTATAGTTAACTCCCTCCTAAAAGGCATATGTTAATGTTGAACATGTTCTAATAATTAGCTCAATAAAATGTTGTTGACACCTTGATAATGAGTTAATCTTAGTTAACTACTTTAGAACATGGTAATATGATGTGGGGAGCCTAACTCATGGGCAAAGATAAAGATGAAACCCTAACAATGAGATATGTTATGACCTAATCCAAGCTTTTAAACCCTAGTTGAGCCTTCTATGAATTGAGGTTTTGCCCTAGATGCTTTTGAAACCTCCTAGCAGTGGTTTGGATATGTTTATGGAGCTTCACTTTTGGATATGTTGCACATAGAGTGGTGTCGAACATGTGGATGAAGGCAAGATAAGGTTTTCTGTGGAAGTACGAGTATGGTTTAATTTCGAGGATGAAATTTCTTTTAAGATGTATATAATGTGACACATGAGTATATCTAGTTGATGAACTATAATCTATAATATGACATCAGTGAGATAATCATAAGATAAGAATACAAGTAATAATGCACATATCCTAATGAACTAAGCTAAACCCTAATGTGAACACGATTAAGGTTAAGGTGATGAGAACTTGATGATAGTATATGATCTTGTCTTAATCAGGTTTAATCAGAGATATAGTTGACATCAATAATATGTGATGATTAGGTTTCTCTTGATCAAGGTACACCATTACCTTTTGCTTGGCTTATTATACATTATGCTTGTGTTATATGGTAGTAAAGACTTGGCATATGGTATTGATTGAAATGATTGTTCTCGTATGTTACGTTTCTTGAGCTTTCCATATTTATGGCTATGAACACCTGCAAACATAATATAGATATTCCATCACAATATAGATCATGAACCACTTGGTGGTAGAGCGCATGCATAATGATCACAAACCACTTGGTGGTAGATCATATGATGTTTGTATAATGATCAAAAACAACTTGGAGGTAGATCATAAGGCCGGAAGTCATCAAAGCCACTTGGTAGACGCACGAGATATATGATGGAAATGTGCTTAAAATATATGTGTTCTCTTTTGCTAATGAATATCTTTGTGCAAGTATACGCTTTTCTTATATTCTTCTGTTACTGCCAAGTATTCGTTTTATCTTATTGCCAAGATATGATGAGAGGTATATAAAAGACACGTAGGCGTACTCAGTTCAATATTCTTGAATATTGTGCTGACGTGTACCGCATGTAATGTTTTGTTTAGGTTGTGGCTTATGTTCTTGAAGGTCCAAGATAGTTGAGAGTTGTGTGGCGAGCTGATGTACAGGTGGACCTATTGTCTTAAGATCTTGTAGTTTAGTGGTAGTACATGTATATGTATAGTTTGCTATTCAATATGTAATATCATTGTTGTAACAATTCATGTTGTAATTAGATGTTGAATGGTGAACATGTTTGTATGGTTTTATTATTGTTCATGTACATGTGCTACTAATTGTTTCCTTTTGACTTCCTCTGATTTTCTTCTTATTAGCCTAGTGTGTGGTGTTTAAATTGGGATTCTCGCTGAGGTGAGGTTTCAATTTGGATGTCACACATCAGATTAAGTTTTAGAAAATCTAGGGACGTCACAAAACCCCAGCCCTTGGATCAGCCCCACGTGGATCAGGGCCCGATCTTACGGCCATTGACCTATCTTCAACCTCCCGCTGATTGCGGGGAGGAGTAATGACAATCGAGATATGATATGTCCCGCTCACGACTCAAGTTCAAATATATAAGCTGTCCAAAATGCTCCCCTCACAATTTTGTACTCAACCGGCCCTAGTTTAACCAACATTAGTGCTTTGTTGTGCCGCCAAAACGACCCCCTCACCTCCCATTCTCATCTCGGCGGCCATGGTTGCTTTTCTAGTCATCTAGCCCTAAATCTAGCCTCGATCACCTATAAAAGGATCCCCCAAGGTATGAAGCAACCAAGCCTCACTCATGCTATGGCCTTCCATGCCATATCAGCCTTGAGAACCCCCTATTTACCTCGCTTTCTTCCTACTACTCGCTAAGATCTGCCACACAGCCATTTTGGGTGTTCTTTCTCCTAGCCCCCTCTCGTCAATTTGCAACCATCGACACATCTGTGAGGACGCAATGAGGTCGGGTGGCACATCCCCTACTCTCGATGGATGCTCCTCCTCCTAAGCTTCCCCCCTCATCGACGAAGACCTCTACCCTAGTTCTGCGCTCGCGAGGTCATTCTGTGCGAGAGAGGGGGAAATCCTCAAATTGTCGGTCCAAGAGGGGTCCAACCAGGACCGAACCAGCCGAGAACCAACCCAAATCAAGATTTAAACCGAGGAAGCCAAGGCCTGAACCAAACATTTGATCAAGTGAGCCGCCTAGATCATGTGACTTGATCTGGGCCATTCCTTGCACATCCAACGACCCTCGTTTTTCCATACTAAGGTACTTTTGCTCCTCTCTACTCAGAAAATCAATAAAATGGTTAGATCTTGTTCAAATCGTAGAAAATGCATCCTCAATCCAAATAATTTGAGTAAATAGTCAATTTTGATAAGAAAAACTCAGTGAACCTATTAAAAAGTACTTTTGGAACCTAATTATCTATGAATCTTCCTGATATCCTTATATTTGAACTCTTTCTCATTTCGTTTATCAAATGGCTCAATAATGTTGTTTAATCTTTGGAAACCCTAGATTTAGACTCTGATGATTATCTTGAAACCTAGATCTAATCTATTTGACACATATACTCTTGAATATATATAATGAATCATTAGTGATCTAGATCTATTTACTTGATTCAATCTTGATGAATAATGAGTAATCTTGATATTGATCTTAATCTTGCAAAACCCTTGATATAATTTTGACCCATCAATCTAATCTTTGATTTTCGATTATGCTAAGTATCATGATGATGACTTAGGAATGTGATGATGACTTGAATATTGATCATTAGGGTTAACACATTTGATCCTGGAAAACCTAGGTAAGTCATTCACACTCAAAAATACTTGACACTTGAAATAATGTTGGACATATTGACATATTAGTTTATTATAAGTTAATGACCCAACCCTAAGGTTGACATAAGAAAAGTGTAACCCTAATCTTGAGTATTAAAATATGATATTCTAAAAGTCATGATTTTGACCCTTGATGTAATCCTGATGATTTATGTTACAACCTCAATTTTGCATATGTTTTCATAATTGAATTGTAAAGATTTTGTGAATATAGACTTAATTGAAAAGGTTGTATGATTTGCTTCAAAAGATGAATTTCTTTGCAAATTTCCATTTTGGTAGGAATTTTGTAATTTCTATTATTAGATTAATCCAATAATGGATATAAAAGAGAAGAAAAGAAGAAAAGTCCAATAAAAGGAAAAGATACAAGATAATGGATATTAAGCAAAGCAATTATGAGAAATACATAGAAATCTCTAGAAAGTGGCATTGATGGCCACAATTGATTAAATTTCGTTTAAAATATCCTTGTTTGTTGTTTTGTGGGCCTTACTGGCTATTGGGCCCAATAACAAGGAAAAGAAAAGGAAATTCAATTAGTAAATGAATAATTAAGAAATGAAGAAAAGAAAGATGTAGAACCCTCTAGAAGGCAAAAGAATATTATCCAAAGATGGGTTTCGTACCTTTTGAGTTCCTTGGGTTCCAAGGAGTCCAAGTTGCAAAGATAATGCAACAAGAAAGAGAAAAGATCAATTAAATGTTTCTTTATTAAGAAGGAAATTAGAGATAATGATAAAATATGGGAAATAAGTGGAAAGATGTATGATTGAGTCATCATGGGAGGATATTCGTATCTATAAGGTTTCTAATGGTAGAAGGTAAAAAGAGAAATAAAGAGAAAGTATGAATAAAATAAGTTTTATTAAACAATTTCTTGCATATGAAGAAAACACATCTTTCCTTTCGAGTTTAAGCCTCAAAATTGGAATAAAGGAAGATAATGTAAATATAAAGATTTCCCTAAAATTTGGTTGAAAAACACTGCATGGTTTCCAAGATTTGCAATTTACAAATTATCCTAAAGTGTGGACATTTAATTGCATAATAATCATGTGTTACAATTAGATTGGGAATATGTTCTCGATTTTATAGATTTTTGGATTAAGCGTGACCGTTGGATCGGCGATCCAACAGGTGGGAATGAATCCCAGTCTCATGGGGAACTTCTTACGCAGAGTCCACCAAGGATTTGAGATTTTCTCAAAGAGGAAGGATTGGGGGAAAGCGAGAAGCACTCCTTTGGCTTCTGGAGAAGATTCTGGTGTGAACTGACCCTACTTATGGGTGGTTTGGTCGCCGATTGGGAAAGTCCCAAATCCAACAGGACTTCTCCTTTGACCCTATATATAGGGTAGGGTTCGTGAGGGCACCGACACATCAACTATCTACCCTAGCACCTTCGGAGAGCGACGCTGAACCTGTTGGTGAGTCCTATTTGTCAAGCAACCCCGACCTTCCCCTCTTCATCTAGTCACCCTCGCCAGAGAACCGACGATCTGTTGGAGGTGGAATCATGATGCAACTGTGTAATTGACGAAGTAGGTGACATCAGATGGGTGCGGCGGAGCTCCCGAGATCATTAGATTACGTGCTGGTGGCTGAGATCTCAGAGTCAACGACGAGGTTGACCGCGGGCTCGCTGTGCATTGGCACGAGGAAGACGACGACCAGCCTGGTTATTTTCTAAACTAGCCATCCCGTGTCTTCGTCTAGGTAAGGATACTTTGGTCTTTTGTATACTTTGGATCAAAGTTTAGGTGTGCAAATCCTAGGCCATTGGATCCTACGTGGTCTGGCGAACCATGGATCAAGCGGTCACTGATTTTCTAGGGTTATCGAATAAATCAGAAAAATGCTTTTTCTTGCAAAAATCATATCTTTTGCTAGAAAACTTAGATGAAGAAGTGTTATACATGAAAAAACATCAGAAAAATATGGGGAATAAATTAAAAATAGTTATAAGGCCTGAATCTATAAAGTTTTGCAAAATTGTTTTATTGTTTGATGAAAAATATAATAAAATTTGGTTAGAAACCGTAATTGATGATAATGGATAGTTTTATAAGTGCAGGTAGATTAATTTGAGTATTGTTAACTTGTTTAATGATAAAGATGAATCTTAACCTGTTTTGAAGATGAAATTGCAAGATTTTGTGTTTTAAACATAATATGATGGTTAATATACTTACAAACCCTAACTAGGGGAAAAAGGAAAGAAAAGTGCCCTTAATCGAAATTAGGGTTATATGTTGTTAAACGGTAACCTTAATATTTGTCATGAGGAGTAGATGAGATAATTAGGGTTTGTGAGTAATTTTATCAAATTAAGGTTTAAAATAGGAAAAGTGAAGTGAAACCCTAATTCTAATTGAAACCCTAAATAGGACTAGTAACCCTAGGAGTAACTAGGATTAATAAACCTTGATGGCATGATCAATGATAGGAAAATTGGATGCATATTTCAGGATCATCTTGTGTGCTTGCTTGTTTACTGGCTTTCTTGCTTAATTGGATTATTTCTTCCCTCAAGTCTGCCTGATAGGTATGTGGTTAATTATGGTTAATTGCATTAGTTTCCCAAAGGTTTTCCGGATGATTGGTCACATTGAATGCAACCTATCAGTTTGGATGTTCATACTTGCCAATCATAAAGTCACTATGATTATCACAATTATGATATAAGTGTGTATTCTCGCACCTACATGCCACCCTGATGGATGATGCCAGAAGGTCAAGCCCAGGAGGGAAGACCCATGGGCACCATGAGTGGTGACCCCAGACACCAAGCTCGGGATTGAGAAGGTGGTCTTTGTTGCATGACCAATGGGCACCATGAGAGGTGACCGCAGGCACCAGGATCGGGATTAAGAAGGTGGCCTTAAGTCAATGGCAAAAGAGAAACCCTAATTGGGGTATTCCAGGGTTAGGGCAAAAGCAATGGAGATTGACACATTAAAAATGTAAATTGAATTGTTAACTACCTTGATTGTGATAAATAGGTTGTTAGTCTTATGTTTGATTTTTTTTTGTCCCCACATATCGGCATATTCATTTATGTCGACTGACACTTTGTTTGTCGGCATTTTAGGTACAATGTTGAAAAGGACAAACAGTAAAGTGAAATATTGTGAAAATAAGAATTAAAGTTCAAGGAGGATTAGTTAGAATAGACTCCAATTGTGGATAGAAGTAGATATCCAAGTTTTTCAAAAAGGTATGCAAAGTTTATTTTATTCTAGTTTTCAGTATAGTTTTGTAGAATTTTATAATTATTATTGATTATTTGTCGAACCTTTGATCTGGGAAATTGGGATAACGGCTCTGACCTCTTAGTCTCCCTTAATTGGGGGATACCGGGAGGTGGGGTCATTACATTTGGTATCAGAGCACTGGTTCCTCATTTAATCTTTAGTAATTATTAAATTTTACAAATTCCATAGAACCAAGGGAGTTATTAGAGGATTTTTCAAAAGACAGAGGTGTCTAGAAAAGGATCACGTTCGAGGTTGGCATGATTTTCCTCTGTACCACTAGTCGGAATACAAGGACTCCCGGATTTGTGTGACTGCCTGGACAATGTCTTAGGATCTGACTCGAAATAAGATACCTTTAGGGCTCTCTCATATATTTTCATCCCTTCGCAACCCTAATTTTGTTAGGATATAAGGTTTAGGGTTTTCTCTCTCTTCCTCATCCTCTTGAGGATATGGTATGCATGATAAGGTCAAGGAATCCTCCACCAAAATTAATAAAAAGCATGTAAATAAGATGTCATGGACATAATCTTAATAGTTTAAGCATAAACTAAAGAATAGATGCATGCTTAGGTCGTATGGCATGTGTTTTCATGAGAGACCTGAGGTTAGACCCTATGGTCAGGAGGACGAGTAGAGAGTTGGTTTTGGAGGCAGAGATCTCTATTAAAGGCAGAGACTTGGTACATCCTCTAAGGATGATGCTAACCCTAACCCAAAGTGGTGGTTAGAGAGGGATGACACGATGGGTTAGATGTCATGGTAGACCAGGTGTGTGGGTAGACATGCTTTTGGTTTGGATACCCATGATGATATGAGCCATGTGAGGTTGGTTGACATAGTACCTTTGGTGACCCAGCCTGGGAAGGGTCGTGCATGTTAGGGTGAAGGATAACTCCTTCATTAATGAGGTTAGTGATGGCCATATAGAAACCCTATGAGCTTATATGAGCATGACAAATTTTCACCCAAAGTACGTCAGTAGGGATGACAGTAGGCTAAAACCCTGGCCAGGAGAGTATGTTGGATAGCTTATGAGATAAGCATGAAGAGTTATGGATAATCTTGATGCAAACATAAGTTTCACTCATGTAGGTGTACGCTTGTGAGCTTGATCCACCTTAGAGAGAGGTCCTCTAGTAGTAAGGTTGTTGTAGGGTTAAGCTCTAGAGAGAGAGAGCAGGACCCAAGCTAGAAGGTTGGAAGTTTAGACTCTGGGTTAGGAGAAATCCTAAGAAGTTGAGGATGATATGACCTAAGAGGATGGTTGTGGTTGCCTCATGCATGATCCCTGGAGGCTATGGTATCTTGGTTGCCTTTAGAGGAACCAAACCCTAGAGACTATGTGCCTATGGTATAGGTGTTTACCTTTTAGGGATAGGAGGAAGAGTTCCTTAGACCATCAAGAGGTTTAGTAACAAGTTGTGAGGCCTTGTACCTAGTTGGTTGTCCTTGAGGAGGACTCCACTCTGAGGTGTTGTTCAAGTGGAATGATAATAGGAAGTGCATGTCGTACCTTATACACGCTTGGTACGTGGTTACAACGTTGAGCATGTAGTTGGACATCAGAAAAGTGAACCTAGGGTTCCTAAACCTAAGAGGGGAAGTACTAGTGCTTGGTGTACCTGATGCTCATGATGAGATTTGAGTTTCCATAGATATGAGCATGACACTCCTCATGTTTAGTGGAATGGGAACCCCTGAGATTAAGGTATATGTTTGATGAACTCCTCACATATATGTTTGTGACATGGGCATGTATGATGTTGGTCCAATGTGAAGGAATAGAAACAAGTAGGACCTACCATGGAGACCTAGCATGGTTTAGAAGGTGGTATGCTTATGAGCTACATGCCTTAGTAGCTTGATAGGACTAAGCATGTTCGTGCAAACCCTAGATGTAAACCCTAGGACGTTTGTGACCTTTGTTTCTATCAAGAGATAGTTTCCTCCCATCCTTGGAGAGGACCCTTTTATAGGGTATGAATCAGCTTTTGTTGGGTTTGAGGGAACCCTAAGAGGTCTCATAGAATCTTGAGAAGCAAAGTGGAGAGTACATAGTATCAGACTGAACCTGTAGACCCATAGATGATCATCTCTGAGTGCATGTGGATGTGTTACCATGGAGGTAACCGGTATGGGGCATTATCGAGGTAGATAGGTCACGATGACTCCTATGAAAGGACGTAAGTCAGACCACGAATGTTGAGAGAGATGATGGAGACTTGGGTAAGGTTTCAAGTTGGGTACGTACTATGTTAGAATCCTAAGTCTATCCTAGGGTCAAGTGGGATAAGATTGATGGGAGTAGGAGTTTCCTAATTCCCTAGTTGCACGTGACCATAGGTTCGGGAGGTAACAACTATCATTGTCTGAGGGCCATGGGTAAGGAGATTGATCACCTTCATGAACTCATCAGACTCAAAGGGCACATGAAGAGGGCACTATCTAATGCATAAGGGAAGAGGGATGACCCCAAAAGTTCCGGCACCCTACATACCTAAAGGAGATGACTAAGGATTGTATGATGACCCAAGTGGGTTCGAGACTAGTTTTTCATGGAAGTAACATGGATATTGAGATGTTCATGATGTAGAAGCATGTGATGCATGTTTCAGTTTAGATTTGTAGGTGTACTGGAAATGTGGGATGTACCATTTGTACTCTTGGAATGGGAAGAACTCTGTATTTAGACTACAGCCAAATGCTTATTTCCTCTTGTTATGGGAGTGAGAGATAGGACAGTACGCATGCCATACACTAAGAATAAAGATGATGTGAATGGAAACATTCCTATGATGCACGAGGATAGAGATAATAATGTACCCTTGTGGAGTGTACAATGTGTAGATATTGTACAAACACCAAGAGAACTAAGGTAGTCATCTTATGAGGATGTTTTTTATCATGACCTATGTGGAACTTATGAACTATAAAATGTAGAGTTTGATGAGCTCTGAGTTCCCTTGATGAAGATAGAATTAGAGTATGAGATGAGATGATAAGTGGAATACACGAGGTGTATGTCTTCAACATTACCTTACACATAAGGATGTGAGATGGCAATGGATGCTTTGGTTGAGATGCAGCTGCCTAGTTTAGCTAGAGGTTAGAAGAGGTTGTTAGGTTAGCCCTCAGTTTGAAAAAGGAGATATGTTTGGCTAACACCCAAATGTAACAAGATATGTTGATCAAGTTAGTGGTTGTTTGGTTAGCCAACCTAGGCCTTGATGTGATAAAAGGATGGTTGTAGAACCTCAGATGCACGTCTCTGGAAAAGAAGGTGATGAAACCCTGACTAGAGTGATTTAGGGTTTCTGAGGAATCAATCTTGAGGAATCATGACATACAGTAGATCATGATTTTAAGTCACCATACACCATGGTACTACTAAGATGGTAAGTTTCAGTAGTACTTTGGATGCCTAAGATGAAGTTTCATGTGGCTTGTCGCCCTGCATGTCAAGAGGTGAAGGACGAACACCAGTAACCCAGTAAGTGATACAAAGGATAAAAATTCCTTGAGAGGGAATGGGAGTTCATCACTATGGATGTTGTGGTAAGTCTCCCCTAGACCAAGGAAGGTCAAGATGAAATATGGATTATGGCAGATCGCCTTACCTAGATGACATGATCTAAGAGAAAAGAGAGAGTACTATCAAGGGACAAATCCAGTTGAATTACATGTAAGAGAGAGAGATGGTTCAACTACACCATGATGCGAGTTCAAAGTTCTTGAGTGTAACCTAAAGGTTTACTTCCATGTCATGGAAGTAGGTACATGAAGAACTCGATGTTAGTACAATTTATCACCCCTAACTAATGGTTATTATGATCCAAACTAGAGATTTTGATGAGAGCATGTGTTCTTGTTCAGGGTGATACATAGAGACAGTTCTTGCCCTATGAGAGATGTGATGATAACCACCATAGCTAGTATCGAGATGTAAAGAAGCTCTGTAAGAGAGGTTGTGTCGGTCACCACTTCATTAAGATAATGTTGGTGAAGGGACCTCGTGAAGGTCAGAAAAGGACCACAGTGTGTGCAGATGAAGTCGCTTTGATCATGTGATGGCTGAGGAATCCTAGGGGCGACATGAGTCATGAGATGATGCAAAGCATACTGATATGCATTTCACAGTGGGAGAATATGCGATGTGAAAATCTGACCCCTCTAAGATACAACTGAGAGAGCTGAGTCCCCGATATATGGGTCCTTTTGAGATGGATTGGTGGAGATGGTTATGTTCAGTCTTACCCCTCATGGTAACATGATGTGTTCCACGAGTCTGATCTAGAGCACTATGTGAGGTGCCCAAACCATGTGTTGGGCCATGAACCCAGTTAGCTTTGAGAGAAGGTGAAATGTCCTGAGTCACCTATGAGGGTACAACGTACCAAGGTGAGAAAGAACTCAGAGGCAAGAATATGAGATGATGAAGGTTCTTGGGAGGCACCATGGAGAGGGTAAAGCCACATGGGAACCATGATGGACATAAGGAAGTCTTATCCTGTTTGTTTGTATGTTTGAGGGAATTTTGAGGGAAAAATTCCTATAAGAGGGGAAGGATGTTACAACCTCAGTTTTGCATATGTTTTCATAATGGAATGGTAAAGATTTTGTGAATATGGACTTAATTGAATAGGTTGTATGCTTTGCATCAAAAGATGGATTTCTTTGTAAATATTCCTTTTGATAAGAATTTCATAATTTCTATTATTAGATTAATCCAATAATGGATATAAAAGAGAAGAAAAGAAGAAAAGTCCAAATAAAAGGAAACGATACAAGATAATGGATATTAAGCAAAGCAATTATGAGAAATACATAGAAATCTCTAGAGTGTAGCATTGATGGCCACAATTGATTAAATTTCATTTATAATAGCCTTGTTGGTTGCTTTGTGGGCCTTACTGACTATTGCACCCAATAATAAGGAAAAGAAAAGGAAATTCAATTAGTAAATGAATAATTAAGAAATGGAAAAAAGAAAGATGTAGAAACTTCTAGAAGGCAAACGAATATTATCCAAAGATGTATTTTCATAACTTTTGAATTCCTTGGGTTCCAAGAAGTCCAAGTTGCAAAGATAATGCAACAAGAAGGAGAAAAGATCAATTAAATGTTTCTTTATTAAGAAGGAAATTGGAGATAATGACAAAATATGGGAAATAAGTGGAAAGATGCATCATTGAGTCATCATGGGTGGATTTTTGTATCCATAAGGTTTCTAATGGTAGAAGGTAAAAAGAGAAATAAAGAGAAAGTATGAATAAAATAAGTTTTATTAAACAATTTCTTGCATATGAATAAAATATATATTTCCTTTCGAGTTTAAAGCTCAAATTGGAATAAAAGAAGATAATGTAAATATAAATATTTCCCTAAAATTTGGTTGAAAAAATGCACAGTTTCTAAGATATGCAATTTACAAATTATCCTAAAGTGTGGACATTTAATTGCATAATAATCATGTGTTACGATTAGATTGGGAATATAATCCCGATTTTACAGATTTTGGGATTAAGCGCGACCGTTGGATCGGCGATCCAACATGTGGGAATGAATCCCAGTCTTGTGGGGAACTACTCGCACAAAGTCCACCTGCGAGATCCTTGATATGAGATTTTCTCGAAGAGGAAGGATCGGGGGAAAGCGAGAAGGACTCATTTGGCTTTGGGAGAAGATTCTGATGTGAACTGACCCTACATGTGGGTGGTTTCGTCGCCGATTGGGAGAGTCCCAAATCCAACAGGACTTCTCCTTTGACCCTATATAGGGAAGGGTTTGTGAGGGCACTAACACATCAACTATCTACCCTAGCACCTTCAGAGAGTGACGCTGAACTTGTTGGTGAGTCCAATTCGTCAAGCAACCCCGACCTTCCACCTCTTCGTCCAGTCACTCTCGCCGGAGCACCGACAATCTGTTGGAGGTGGAAACACGACGCAACTACGTAATTGAGGAAGTAGGCGACTTTAGATGAGTGTGGTGGAGCTCCCAGGCCCATTAGATAGTGTGCTGGTGGCTGAGATCTCAGAGTCAACGATGAGGTTGACCGCGGGCTCGTTGTGAGTTGGCACGAGGAAGAAGACAACTGGCCTGGTTATTTACTAAACTAGCCCTCCCATGTCTTCATCCAGGTAAGGATACTTTGGTCTTTTGTATACTTTGGATCAAAGTTTAGGCACATGAATCCTAGGTCATTAGATCCTACGTGGTCCGACGGACCATGGATCAAGCGGTCACCGATTTTCTAGGGTTATCGAATAAATTAGAGAAACGATTTTTCTTGCAAAAATCATATCATTTTCTAGAAAACTCATATGAATAAGTGTTATACATGAAAATTGATCACAAAAATACGAGGAATAAGTTAATAGTTAGAAGGCCTGAATCTGTAAAATTTTGCAAAAGTGTTTTATTTTGATGAAAAAGATAATAAAATTTGGTTAGAAACCCTAATTGATGACAATGGATAGTTTTATAAGTGCAGGTAGATTAATTTGAGTATTGTTAACTTGTTTAATGATAAAGATGAATCTTAACCAATTTTGAAGATGAAATTGTAAGATTTAGTGTTTTAAACATAATATGATGGTTAATATACTTAGAAACCCTAACTAGGGGAAAAAGGAAAGAAAAATGCCCTTAATCGAAATTAGGGTTATATGTTGTTAAACGGTAACCTTAATATCTTTCTTGAGAAGTAGATGAGATAATTAGGGTTTGTTAGTAATTTTATAAAATTAAGGTTTAAAATAGGAAAAGTGAAGTGAAACCCTAATTGTAATTGAAATCCTAAAGAGTACTAGTAACCCTAGGAGTAACTAGTCTTAATAAACCTTGATGGCATGATCAATGATAGGAAAATTGGATGCATATTTCAGGATCATCTTGTGTACTTGCTTGTTTACTGACTTTCTTGCTTAATTGTATTATTTCTGCACTCAAGTCATCCAGACAGGTACGTGGTTAATTATGGTAAATTGCATTAGTTTCGCGAAGGTTTTCCGGATGATTGATCGCATTAAATGCAACCTATTAGTTTGGATTTTCATACTTGCAAATCATATAGTCACTATGATTATCACAATTATGATATAAGTGTGTATTCTCGCACCTACATGCCACCCTTGGATGATGCCAGAAGGTCAAGCCCAGGAGGGAAGACCCATGGGCACCATGAGTGGTGACCCCAGACACCAAGCTCGGGATTGAGAAGGTGGTCTTTGTTGCATGACTAATGGGCACCATGAGTGGTGACCCCAGGCACCAAGCTCGGGATTGAGAAGGTGGACTTATGTCAATGGAAAAAGAGAAACCCCAATGGGGGTATTCCAGGGTTAGGGCAAATGCGGTGGAGATTGACTCATTGAAAACATAAATTGAATTGTTAACTACCTTGATTGCGATAAATAGGTTGTTAGTCTTATGTTTGATATTTTTTTTGTCCCCACATATCGGCATATTCATTAATGCTTACCGATGTTTTGTTTGTCGGCATTTTAGGTACAATGTTGAAAAGGACAAATAGTAAAGTGACATATTGTGAAAATAGGAATTAAAGTGCAAGGAGGATCAGTTAGAATAGAATCCAGTTATGGATAGAATTAGATATCCAAGTTTTTGAAAAAGGTATGCAAAGTTTTATTTTATTCCAGCTTTTAGTATAGTTTTGTAGAATTTTATAATTATTATTGATTATTTTTCAAACCTTTGATCCGGGAAATTGGGATAACGGCTCTGACCTCTTAGTCTCCCTTAATTGGGGGTTACCGGGTGGCGGGGTCGTTGCAATTTAGGATCTCACTCGAAGGGTTGACCTATTGACTCAGATATTGATCATACTCGAAATCCTCAATGAAAGGTATGTTATTATATAACTCCTCCTTGATTGTATTGGAGATACTTTTATGTATCTCTTGAATGTATAGTTGGCTACTTAATTAGATGAGCTACTATTCCCTATGATTAGTCTTCTATTTTTCTATACTATATTTTGAAAAAAACATGAAAACATAAATTGCATGCCCATTATGACTGCCCGTAAATTGATAATGATGATGATATTGATAATGTTGATAATGTTGATATTGTGTGCAACAACCACCTCATTTGGAAGTGGGACTGTACATTTTCCTCCTATGTTCCTATGGTGAGAAGGAGCCTAGTGACCTTCCCCATTGCAGTGGGGTAACAGAGTCACACAAAGTATAGAAACATGCTTATTTTATTATAGCATAATGGGAACTCATAATAAAAATTGAATCATTGAATAACAAACTTTTTGTCGAATGATATTGGCTTTGGAAATGATTTTTTATTATTTTGAATATAAGTCTTGCCAAGTATACTCTTTTGTAATAAACCACTTTACTTGATTTTGATAGCGTATCGCGCAATTACATTATTGTGTCTTGATTTTCTTGATTTTAAGCAATACAAATGGAATACTAAATAAGATCGCTTCCACACTCTACATACTATGATGACAAAGACAAATCAGATATATCTCCGTATTGGGTTAGTTTGTTTGTTAAGTATCTAGTTTTTGAGTTATTTTTTCTTATTGTATATGCCAGTGTGATAGATCATATCAGGCCACTCAGGGACGGGCACTTCAATCCCTTTACCACTATCTAGGCAGTGAGATTGGGATTGCGGTAAGAATGGTTATGTGACAAGGATTTTACAACTATTGTTCTTGTGTTTAGTTTTGATATTATACTTTGTTTTTTACTTCATGTACTACAATGAGAACACATAGGTGAGGTATAAGAGTTGGTGTGTGGAATAGAAACATGTTTCATTAGAATTTGAGACACCAAAAATGTAATGCCTTGAATATTTGATTCTATTCATGGATGTAAATTGGCTACAATCAAGCATAAGTAGAGTTCAAATTAAAACCACTATAATACACATACTTATTTTTATGCACCTAATTAATCAATTCCACCATGAGAAGAATGTAAAGAAATGCGATGAGCCAATGAACAATGTCACATAAATCTGGAAAAAAATGAGTCATCAAGGAGATTTCCTCTCCCCGATCCCTCATTGACCTTTGGAGGCCCAACATAGGAGGAGTAAGGTAAACCAAGTTTGCAACCCATTAGTTCCGGTGCAATCCATGTCATACATAAATCCCAGTTTTATTCGTCCCCATGAGGATTCAAACCTGAGACCTCTGCATGCATTCACGATCCGATCACCAGTGAGTTACACCCCTGTAGGCAATGTCATATATATATATATATATATATATATATATATATATATATATATATATATATATATATATATATATATATATATATAGATAGATATATATATATATAGAAACATTAATAAAATTTGGATTAGACAACCATACTAGATAAATTGGTGTAGTGTATGGTCATCCCAAGAAACATTTTAACATAGTGAGGAAGTACCGTAAAAGGATGAGAAAATAATAAAATCGAAATGCCATATTTATGTAAAAAATGTAGAATATAATAAAAAAAGTTGCAACAAAAACTTATACAAAAATCACATACTATTAAACCATGATACTGATACATGCCTTAAGTTACACTAATTATGAGAGCAACAAAATATATAGAGATTAAATAATTTGTGATGATAAAACATCAATGCTTTCATAAGAGATAATTTCTAATAGAGATTACATGGGAGACAAGAATAACAAAGTAAGTAGTGAGTAACATAGAGTAGAACAATTGAGTGCAAGAACTCTCAATTTATCTTATTGTTTTTTTTAAATGGTGATTCTATTCATGTCATCACCAAGGCTTGAACATTAGACCTCTTGGTCACAAACCAAAGGTCAATATTGGTGTGTCCCATCTTGGACATATTATTCTTGTTATTTTGTTGTTATTTCTTTATACAATCATAAAAATATTATAATTTTATCATAAGGAAATTGTCAACTAACATTTGTTTATAATTATTACACATACATGGATGTAAGACTTAAATATAATGGACAATTTGTTTTATCTCATGTATCACACACATCAATAGATGAAATGAATGACATGTGTGAATCCTTGTCTTTAGCACCACCTTAAAGGGAATTTTTGGTTAGGATGAATCCACTCGTCCTTGAGGTTCAATAGTCACTACTCCATCCCAAAGGGTATACTCCGTGGCTAGACTTCAACATGGAAATATACAAATAAGAAACAAGATTTTTTGCAGTAATGGTATTGACATCATATCATAAATATTACAATAAATCTAAAATCTATTTGCTCTAATTGTTCATCATTTATAGATTCACACAAGCTCTAGTGTCTCATATCAATATGCTTAGTTTGGGATTGATAAGTTCCATTCTCAATAGGATCTAGAACAATCTAGGTATCATGTAAAATAACACAAATATCATGCTTTAGATGAAGTTCATATAAGTTTTAGCCAAACCATCTATTTGCTTTCATAACATTTTCAAAGATAATTTTCCCCAATAGTATAAAGCAACAAAACTTTATATATTTCAGTATCAATTCATAGCTCCAACTATGGTGATAAGAAAGAATTGCAGGTCTTAAACAATCAAAATTTTAACATGCACCAATCTAAAAAACCTCGATATCCCACAAGAGAATAATTTTAGTATAGCACTTTTTGATCGATAGCATAGAGGAAAAGGAAGCAATATTAAATCTTTATCAAATGATCTAGGCAAGTCAATTATGTGGAAAAATTATTAAACTAATGTGATTCAACTGAATGAACAAATAAAATAACTATAGGAGTCAAATTAATTAGAGAGAGATAGATGTGAGGTTTCCCCACCATGGAACATGCAATTTCTTATAAACAACTCTTTAAAGATATATATTATTGATGTATTGATAACTACTTTGCTAGTCTATTTTTTTTTCAAGTATATAATAAATAAGTATTAGTTAATATAAATATACATAAAAGATGGAGCCACCACTAGGGCACACACGAGGGGGCGGCGGTGACCGTGGCCGAGAAGGACGATCGGGAGGCCGCGGTGGTCACACCATGGATCACAGTGGCGATGGCAACCACAATGTTTTAGGGAAAGACACTGATACCTCGATCGATGATCCAGAAACTCTCAACGATGACGCCATGCAGAACGGGCGATCTTATCGTGATGCCATGACTGGGCGGAAGGTCTCCGATCTAGTAAAGGTTGTATCCCCAGATACCCTCACGCTGGCAGACTTCGTATTGACACCAGCGGCGCCCTTCCAGCCATCTCCATCAACCCTCACTCTTTGCCTCAGCTGCTCGAGCCGTATAAGCATGTAGTCATCGTCAAGCTCGTTGGAGGCAACATAGGGTTTCATGCCCTCGTCAACAGGCTGGCGGCGTTGTGGACCACAACAGACACCTTCAGAGCTATAGATCTGGGGAAAGGATATTACATAATTCAACTCGGAAACAACGTTGACTACATAAAGGCTATGACAGGCGGTCCCTGGGTAATCTTCGGGTGCTACTTGTCGGTGCAGTCCTTTGATCTAAGCTTCCGGCCCTCAGATCCAATTCCACGCAGGGTGGTCGTCTGGCTCCGGGTGGTTGACCTACCCATCTTCCTATTCCAGAACCAACTGCTATTTAATATTGGCAATCTAGTTGGGAAGACCATCAAAATAGACACAACAACCACGTCTGGGGATCGTGGAAAGTTTGCCCGCCTCACCGTCGAGGTTGACACCGCCCGCCCCCTACTCCCAGCCATCATACTGAACGAAGAACAGTACCGCCTGGAGTATGAAAACCTCCCGGTAGTCTGCTTGACGTGTAGAAGAATGGGACACGCTGACTCAGAGTGCAAATTCATCAAACCCTTCATCCCGTCTACGACCTCCACCTCTACCGACATCGGACCGTTACTGGCACCCCTAACCTACACCAAGGCTATCCATGCCCCAAAGCCGGTCAGGCGCCCACCCCAGGAAAATGACGCGAAGAAAGGGACGTCGACCACCAACCAAGGAAAAACCAAATCGGCCGAAGCAAATGTCTCTTACAAGGCAAACGCCACAACTTCTATGTCAGTGGAGGAAGAAGATGATTGGCAGGAGGTGAAGTCTAAGAAGACTAAGAAGAAAGTCCCTAGGATCCAAGGCAAACAGCAGCCTCCGACAAGTGCTACTAAGGACACGGCGGTGACTCTTGTCGATGATGAAGTCTCCGAAGGAAGGGCCGCTGTGGCCAACGATGGCAGCGCATTCCTGTTCACATGTGTTGCACCATCCAATCTTGAGAGTACCCAAAGCGCCTTCAATTGGGGCGACAATGGAATGAGCAACGGAGTACTGCTTCAGAACCGCAAAGTCGTTTACCAGAACGTTGTGGTCATCCCTGGTAGAGAACACAAGAAAGGCAAGCTTGCCCAGACTATTAACGCCAGGGAAGATCAACAATCAAACAGGAAGCAATTCACTTTTGATGACATCAACCAAACCATGGAAGATGTTAACGTACCGCCTGATGGACTGGAAGCAGGGAACACAGACACGGGCCAGTCTATTGGTCTATGTGCTACGATCATCTAACCCCCCAACCTTCATCATGTGCAACATCATTTGCTGGAACGTCCAAGGAGCTCACTCGAAGGAAAAGATTCGTCTTATTAATGAATATAAACGGGATTACAAACTAAATATTCCGGTTCTATTAGAAACGCACTGTAGTGGCGCTACTACAGACACCATCATCAAAAAACTCAGTTACACATCCTCTCACAGGGTTGAAGCTTTGGGGTTTTCTGGTGGCATCTGGGTCCTTTGGGATGATGCACATTGCAAGCTTGATATCATTCTTAATCATCGTCAATTCATCCACTGTAGGATCAATGACTCTTGGCATGTCACCTTTCTGTATGGAATACCAAACCCTACCAAGCGTCGGCTACTTTGGGCCAGGCTTTCTGACATAGCCCCCACTATCCCCGATGCTTCGGCAGTACTGGGAGACTTCAATACGATGCTGGACATGACGGAGAAGAAATGTGGGAAGCACTTCGACCATCGCAATTGCCTCCTCTTCCATGACGTGCTGCTGCAGGCCGACTTGTCCGAAGTTTGTATGAATGGACACTTCTTCACATTCAAACGTTTGAAGCTGCTCAAAAAACTTGATCGCGTAATATCCAATGATGCTTGGTTATCTGTCGACGGGGGGTATAAATCTACTGTCCTCCCCTGCCTTCACTCCGACCACAACCCTATCCTCATCTCCAAAGTTGGTCTGCAAGCTCCTCATAGGCATGTCTTCAGAACAAAAGTGAGTTGGGCTACTATGTCAGAATTCCACGCCCAACTGCTCCCCCACTGGAACTCACAATTGTCTTTTCCTGAGGCTCTTGCTCCTTTTCAACAGGCGGCCCTCAAGTGGGAGAACAATCAAAGACGTGCAAAGCACAAACATAAACACATCATTCTCACCAAAATCGACCATTGTCAGGTAATTAACAGTACCCATCATTCTGTTGCTAACGACATTCTTTCGATCTCTCTTGAAGAGCAATACAGTAAGATTCTTCTCCAAGAAGAGCTAGATTGGCAACAAAAATCGCACATTCAATGGCTCCAGGCTGGCGACGGAAACACTAAATTTTTTCACAACTATGTAAAGGCGCGCAGACACTTCACTAAGATCAGTCGACTGCAAGATGATTCTGGTACTTGGGTGGAAGACCTGATTGCCCTCAAGTGCATGGTCCGTAGTTTCTTTCTTAGGCTCATGACCGAGAGTACTAGTTATGACAACTCGAGAACTGTGTCTAGGTTTCTGGGCCAGTTCACCGCTCTGTCTCCGCAAGAACTCAACTTCATCACCCGCACCCCTAGTCCGGACGAGATTAAAGCCACAACATTTATGATGTCTCACTCAAAGGCTCCTGGGCCGGATGGTGTCTACACTGAATTCATTCAATCCAATTGGTGCACCCTTAAAGATTCCATTGTCTCTACAGTACAAAATTCTTTCAACTCTAGACAAATTGATCACCGTATTGCAAACTCCTACATGGTGCTCATACCCAAGACACGCCAGCCTGCTAAATGCTCGGACCTCCGTCCCATCTCCTTAAACAATAGCTGTTTCAAACTCATTTCTAAGATTCTTGTGGAGAGACTCAAGCCTCACCTGAATGCCTGGATCTCTGAAACACAGTCTAGCTTCATTCCAGGCAGAAGAATTAGCGATAATATACTTCTCGTGCAGGAGGTTATCCACTCTATGAGGTAGAAAAAAGGTCGGAAACAATGGGTTGCTATCAAATTAGATCTGTCAAAGGCCTTTGATAAAATGAAATGGTCCTTCATTAAAGACACCTTACTGAAGATCGGGCTTCCTGATTTAACAATCAAGCTTATCATGAGTATTATTTCTATGGGAAGCACTTCCATCCTTTAGGATGGGATACCGATGGAACCCTTCCATTCATCCCAAGGGGTAAGACAAGGAGACCCGTTAAGCCCCTATCTCTTCGTGTTGTGTATGGAGCAGCTGTCACAATGTATCACCCAGGCGGTAGCGGACGACCAGTGGCTACCTATTAAGCTCACAAGACATAGATCACCTCTATCCCATGTCCTCTTCGCTGATGACATCCTTCTTATGTCGGAAGTGAGCCCATCCCAAGATGATAACATCATGAAGATCCTATGAGCCTTCTCTATGGCGTCGGGTCAAGAAATATCCCAAGCTAAATCTCGCTGCTTCTTCTCGGTGAACACCAGTCGAACTGAAAAGCGTGCTTTTTGCAGGCGTATTGACATTGAGCAAACAGATGACGTGGGCCTCTATCTTGGAGTTCCCATCTTGCACCACAAAATCAACCACGCCACCCATCAGCAGCTGACCAACAGTATCAAAGAGCGAATGACTAGTTGTTCTGCAAGGAGCCTCTCTCTTGCTGGCCGCATCACACTTGCTAAATCTACTCTTCAAGCTATCCCAGCTTATGCCATACAAACGGTCAGGCTTTCGCCGAGACTCTGCGATGACATCAATAGACAAGTCAAGGACTTCATCTGGTCTGGTAGCCGGGAACAGAGGAAATTGTCTCTGGTCTCATGGAAGAAAATTACATCCCCTAAGAACATGGGTGGTCTTGGCATAAAAGATGCCAGGGACTAAAACATTTCTCTAATGCTCAAGAACGCATGGCTCTTTCTCTGCAATCATCCTGCCCCCTGGGTTCGCATCATGAAAGAAAAGTATATGAAGAACTCTGTTATGAGCAATAAGCCTTGCTCCTCTGCATGGGCCTTTATCAAAAAGAACATCCATGCTCTTCAAAGCGTCATCCATAAGGTGGTCATCTCTGGCATGACTACCAATGTTTGGTCCGATAATTGGATTCAAGCCGAGTCCATTAAAGCTCTCCATCCCAACTGGAGAATCCCGAATGACCTTGAAGATCTTCTTGTCCAGTCTCTGCGTCTAGATAACGAAGATTGGGACCTAGCCTTCATTAATCATTTCCTTCCCCATGATATTTTTCATAGAATTAAATCCATCCCGCCACCAGTGTGTGAGCAGGTGGGTGACGTCTGGGCTTGGCCCTTTGAAGACTTGGGATCCTTTTCTACATCCACGGCCTACTCCTGGACCAGAACTGAGAAGAATGTCATTACTCCAGGTAACTGGAATGCTATCTGGAGCCTAACTATCCCAGAACGCCTGAAGACTTTTGCATGGCTGCTTCAGCATCAAGCTCTCTTGACGAATGTTGTAAAGCAAAGGGGCCACATTGATACCGACACTACCTGCTCGATCTGCAATAATGCCCCTAAAACCATCTTACACTGTCTGTGGGGCTGCCATGCTAGCAGACCTGTGTGGATATGCTTGGGCAAAACAAATAACTTCTTCAACATAGATGAAAATGAATGGATCTCTAGCATTCTCTCAAGCACCGCTTCAGCCCCGGGTGTGATCCAAAATATTGTGGCAGCATGGCACCTGTGGCAAGTGCGCAACGACACGATTCACTATAATCGTCCTGTCAACATCCAACGTAGTGTTAAATTCATCAAAGAAAGAACCCGCTCAATCGAGCACCTACCTCCCAAAGGACGCTAGTGTCCAAGTCATCCACCAACACGGAAAGCCTCAGTGTCTATGGCTTATTCTGTTGTTGCTTTTGCTGATGCGGCATTCGACCGGAACTCCAAGAAGGCGAGTGCAGGTGTTCACATTGTCGATATCACAGGACGTTGCATGGGAGGCATGGGGTCACCTTTCTTTGCATGCTCTGTGCTGGAAGCTGAAGCTCACGCTATTCTTCTTGCTAGCAAGTTATGCCAGGAAAAGGGCCTCCTACATGCAGTCATCCTTTTTTATTCCACTACAGTAGCCAAATTACTGATTAGCGACAAGCCGCCTGCCCCAAAGCTCCAGGCCTACTGGAGGAAATTTCAACTCATCCAAGCACATTGTCCGCTCACCTTACAGCATGTTCCATGGGAGCTGAACAAATTCGCAGATGCAGTAGCAAAACACTCTCTTTCCACTTTTAGTTGTTGTAATTTCAATTCTGTTAAGACCCACTGGCTTTGCCAGGATATCCATGTTAACTTGAACGATGTTTTGACTGCACTAGAGAGTAGTATGAATAATAATTAATTCTCTAGTTCCAAAAAAAATATAAATATACATTCTCATGATGGTAAAAGTCTTAATAATCCATTAAGCATGTGAATCTTCCACGTTATGTCTTCTACTTTCTTATCCAATAGAACATTTTTTTAATCTAACCCAAACGCACACTCTTAAGTTGTTGTTTAAGTTATTGAATACAAGAGATTATCTCCAACATTACAAAATGCCAATAAGAATAAGGAAAACAAAATATGTTCAGTAAATAAGTCGATGCTTGGAAACATATGACAAATTGGAAATCTATTCCATGGGATACTCCCTAGAAGTAACTAGATTATCTATTTATATTATGGGCATGATTACAATGAATAAAATTTTGAGAGATATGTCATAAAGTGATAATTGAACAAGAAGGTAGAAAAATTACAAGGTGTAGTAGAGAGTCAATCTGTTAGTTCCACTCATTCCAACTAGTGGAGATTCTAAATCTACCCAAATATGGTCCTTCTTCTTCCTCTACAAAAACTGAATGTTTCCTCTTTCCAAGAACTTTATTTTGTCTTGCAGATGTTAGATACCCTCCTTCATATTTGGGGGTGTGTAATTATAGGATTAGGGTGCACATTTAGGGTGTTTTGAGGCATTCCTAATTTGTAGTATTTTGTTGACTAATGTCCAATCAATTAAACAGATAGACTTTCAACAATTTGGTTGTTGCCAAAATGTCTATAGAATTACTTAGTCAACTGGATGGTAGCCAATCAATTGACTAGAGCCCAATCATCTAGTTGGAGGTGTATGTTACTCCTACCTTTGATTTTATATCAATGGTCAACCACCTAACCATCTAGTCGTCTGACTGGAGGCCTAATCACCCAATAAGTGTATTCTTTTGACATCTAAAATGGTCAAGATGATTCTTAAACTAAATTTTATCATTCTTGGAGGTGTGAGGAACCCTAAAATGGTATCCTTGAAGATCAATTCCCATCCTTTTATCTAGTAACATAGCCATAAAGTTCTATGGGGGCCAAGAGTTCACTAGAGAGTTGACACATCAATCAGTAGACAACATTTGGTTTATTTCTACAACTATGTACTACATCATATGAAATTTTACAAAAAAATCTAATAGGTTGGGTAGGGAACCTTCCCTGTGAGGCCTATATGTTGTATATGTCACTTCTTTCATCTCTTTTCTTGATTTCTTCATCATAAAACCATGAAATCACATGAAATAAGGAAATGTGTCAAATTATCATATACATGATCAAATAGACATGATTCAACATTTTCACCGTGTAAAGTAGGAAAATTTCATCATATATTAAAATCCCCTAGACTTAGCTTCTTTACTTGTCCTCAATAAAGATCAAATAATCATCATCATGAATATAATTCAAGAAGAAAATTGACTTATGAAGATTCATAACACAATAAGGTATTCAACACCCCCCCATATAACCAAATCAATATTACATTCAAACAACACCTTCCTCCTTCATTCAATTTCCAAATTGACATCAAGTCTAAAACTAAAATAAAGATAAGTTGGAAATTAAAAATTCATTATAGTACAACCATTGCACATGTTTGCAACACTGAAAAGCCCATTTCAAAGTCTAAATGAAAAATATAAAACAATATATAATACATAACCTTATCTTTTAGCCAATATGAAAAAAAGACCTCTCCATACTTATCATTTTGGAATCTAAAATAAAACATGGTTTATTTATTTCATTTTTGCTAGATTTCTCATACTAGGGACTGATTGAAAACGACGAAACTTTATATCCCAAATTAATTGGATTAAAGTAGTGCGTTCACCTTCTATGTATAGACACTTTAGTTTTTTTTCATGCACTATGAGGCATCCTATGTGATTGATTGAATACTTATTTTAAATATTTTTTCTAAACAAATTTTAAGTAAAGATGTCATTTTATATTATTGATTATATAACATTGTTAATCTCAAGGGTGATGCATGTATCCATTAACTAAGAAATCAAGATAGTATAAAATAAAAATTGTCAATGTTTAAGTCCAAAGTTTCAACTGGAAAACTAGTTAGTGAATATCAATTCTCTCCTTTCTTTGTTTCCTAGAATTTTTATAAATAATCAATAAAGGTAAATATAGGGTATTGTATTGAATACACAAATTTGATTCATTTGCTAACATTCAGAACATGAAAATCCAAAAAACATGATTTTTCTTTGAGCTCAGTAAGAAACATGGATATCAACTAGTCAATACTATATTGAATACAATCCACTAAGCCTCATATAATAATGAGATAATAAGTAATCTTATTTTGCAATTCATGTTAAGTACTAATATTGTTAAATTCAAAGCAATATTTTGAAATGTAAGTAATCATGCACTATAAAAAGGAAATCAAACATAACATATCACCTTCCACCCCATAACATAGAATTTTACTCATCTAAAGTAAATTTAAACTAGAAACGAAGGGGTAATCTCAAATGCGGAGAAAATGGTCTGATGGGTCTGGCACTGGTATATGTGGTGGATATTAGTACAAATCATCCATCGACGTGTCTCAAGTGGTATATGCATGACTATAAGTTGGGTTTCTTTGGTGTCAGAATCTATGTGTAACACCCCAATTTCTATCTTAAATATGAATCTCTTATTTTTTAAATCTAAATCTCTTGTATTTACTTCTAAAATAGAGTATAGTTATCAATTTGTAAGAGAAATCTATTTCTATTAAAGTAATGAAATAATCTCAAAATATAAATACTAAGGTTATAATTAACATAGATTCAAACATCTATATTAAAAAATCTGAGAACATAACTCAGTATGAACAAAAATCTGATTACTTAAAGCATTATTGGATATGAAATTACTTGAAATACTAAATGTCTAAAAGTAACTTAACCTCTAAGTTACTTTGTAGGAATTTGCAATATGAATCATAATAATAATGATCTTAAAGTGACATTGTCTACTTACCTCACGTGCACATGAAATCCTAGCTTCTACCAAAAGCTATCCAAGCACCTAAATTACCAATATAAAGATACCAAAGGCTTGTTAGTTTCTTAGTTTACCCTTCTAGATGATACTTTGGGTTCAAAATATGAATCAGATATTGTGGGTGTCAACATTGGTTACGGTGATATTACTCATTAGTGATCTCCTAAATCTTAAGGTAGTCTTCTGAATTACGGCTATGATTTAATGGAATATGTATAAATAACAACTCATGATATGTGATCATCTTACTTATCCTTCTTATAAATTAGGTGAAATAAACCATACTCACCACTAATATCATGTGACTCACATAAGTTACGTTCTTATCATTAATATAGTACCTTGTGGTTTATCACCATACCTAGGTTCATACAACATGTTTGAGTCATTCATATAATGTGATTCCACTTACACATCATAACTTAACTTACTCTTCTTAATCGTGATCACATAAACATGACAATGACCGAGAGATTTCTTGCCTATAAAAGACTTCTCCGTAATAAAATAAGGATTTCCAACCCTAATTTGTTTTCCTATGAAACTATGCATCATCATTCAAATTAATATCATCATAGGAAATCCTGCATTACTGAGAAGTTCTACTATCATGATATGAGGTTTATAATTGAATGTGTTTTATAACATCATTATTATCATATATTACTTCTCATATTCTATTATAAGATTCAAAACCCATATATGAATACATCAAATGATAGATCACATTTTTTTGATTAAAATGGTAAATCATTTTATATTTACATGATGTATATTCCTTTTTCTATGATTTTTACATTATAAAGATAAAAAAGGATATTTACCTATACTGGTCGAAACCTCTCTAGGATCCACGAGGCTTGCCACCCAGGAACCTATGATGCCTGTCTTCTTCAGAGTAGGCCATGTGTGCTCTATTCACATAGAAAAATAGGGGTATCCCGTATCCGTAGATCCTCTCTCTAGCCAATGTCATCCTCTTTGTTGTCCACACACATGGATTATGGTGGATGAATTATTGCTCATGGAACCAGGTCATGCTTAGGAAGTAATATAACTTGGCTCCTCTCTCTGCTTGAGTTTGTCCAAGGAGGTTGGCTAAGGTCGTTGTTACTATAACTTGAATTTTTCGTCAAACAGGGTGAACAACTATTGCAATGGGGCATGGTCTCCAATATTTCTATGATCTTTCTGGACTATGGGTTCTTATATATCTCCATCCATTGGGAATCTACCCCACCCTGACACTCCTCTACACCAACTAATCCATGCAGACTACATACCCTTCCTTGTTAGACTACAACTCTGTTCTCTGGAGAAAATAGAGCACTACATTTGTGTAACTTCTGATTGCATCAACACATCTCTACAATCCCTATAAGGATTGAGTGTCAAGTCTTGAAAGTTTCCTAGACCTTATTTTTCTCCTTGCAAGACATTTCGACAGATGCATTGGTGATCGGATGGCATTTAGATATTAACTTGGTAGATCCCCTCTATTGATATTGGTTGCTCAACTAGGTTTTCTAACTACCAAAGGTCCCTTATTGTTCTCTTTTATAGGCATGGGGATTCACGAATCCAACCACATATATTCTATCACATTTAGTTGGGATTCCTCCTCCATTTAGGTGAGAACTTCACTATGAAGTTACCAACTCAGTTGGGCACCTCTTCCTAATTTGATTAGTTATAGAATACAATATTCCATGATGCTATTAATTTCTTTGTGTCCATACTCCAATTGATTGAAGTTTGTAGACCAACTTCCTCACTCAGCAAAAGGAGAAAATTATCCCATTAAATCAACTTTGTTTTAGGAAAACAAGCATCCTTGGCCATGTCATGGCTAAAACTTACCATAATTTTATTTTTTATCACATGACGTCAAAATTCATGGGTCTTATAAAAAATAACAAACACTTAGAAGTTTAAGGACTTTTTTCCTCTCTCTATCCCTCTAATCATCTCTCACAACATAATTTTATAATGATCCCAAGGATTATATATTCTCTAATATCACCAAAATAAGTCATATGAATGGAATTATTCACATATACTTATGTTCCATTTGTTAAAAAACAATATACTTCCTAATAAACATAAACATAAGCATTTTTAATCAAGCACTACTGGAAAAACAAATATGGAGGCTTTTCCATAGATGGGACACGCTAGTCTACCTAGTACTCCAAGCTAGATACTTTCCAAGGGGGTCAGTACTCAATGCAAGGAGGGGACATGATCCTAGCTTCACCTGGAGGAGTATTTGGAATGCAAAAAACATCATCTTAGAGGGTATGCAGTGGAGAGTGGGGTATGGGTCCAACATTAACATCTGGACTGATTCATGGATTCCGCAGCTTGGAGGAAGTCTGGAAAAGGTGTATGGGGTCTCATGTACTACAGTACAATGGGTGAGTCAGCTACTGGTTGGAGAAAAGAAAGAGTGGAATGAGGAGCTCATTGCTAATCTTTTCACGCAGGATATTGCACGCAAGGTGGTAGCGACAGAATTGGGTTTAACAAGACAGGAAGACGGGATCTACTGGAAGCCTGACAGGAAAGGGGAATACACGGTTAAATCTGCATACTGGATGGCAACACAGAATGCAGCAGTTTTGGACAAACGGAGAAGAGTAGAGGAAGCTAGAACATGGAGAACTATTTGGTGCAAGGGTCTCATTCCGAAAGCGGCGCACTTTCTCTAGTGATGCATGAAAGGAGCGCTGAGTACCATGGGAAGGCTGTTTGACAGGCACTGCCATGCCACTGGAATTTGTAGTATTTGTGGAGGAGAGAAAGAAGACATCAGCCACATGCTATTTAGGTGCCCCCAAGCATGGGAGTTATGGAAGGAGAGGTCGAGACCGATGCAAGATGAGATTATAGCGGCTGGGCAAGGGAGGTCAGATCAGGCTATTCTATCCCTCACGACTGCACCTAATGAGGATGATAATGAGATCATGATAGCGTCTCTATGGATTGTTTGGACAAGAAGAAATGACATCATTTTTAGGGAAAATCCGAGGCCACCTCTCACCATTCAAAGGAGTCTGCTGGCATTGATCAAAGACCACCGCAAAGCACAGGAGCCTAGCTACAGGCGCGTCCAGGCCGAGACACCTCATCATTGGCAGCCACCAGTGATCGGGGTTATTAAACTAAATTGTGATGTGACTGTTAACGTTAATGGCAGTGATGGCAATGGGTTAGTGTGGAGAGACCACAATAGGAAGATCATCCGTACGGCGGGGACACGATGCCCATCGCTAACAAATGCCCAGCATGCGGAAGCGTGGGCAATATGGGAAGGACTAGTATGGTCGAAGGTGCTGAAGATGGAGCAGCTTGTGGTCGAATCAGATGTGGAAGTTATCATCAACTACATCAACGCCAAGTCAAAGAGAGTGGACCTGTTGGGGACCATCCTTGCAGACATTCATAGTCTAATAGATGCTTTTCATTATGTTCTGTTTGTTTCTTATAGAAGGCAAGCAAACGGACTAGCACATCTGCTAGCTCGTGAAGCTACCAGTAGTTCTTCCCCTTTTCTTTTGTTTTTGCATTTCCATTCCTCTGTAGAAAACTAATTTGAGCCTCCAATAGGCTCTCTTTAAATAGTAGATTATTCTTACCCTAAAAAAAACATATTGTATTCCATGTTTCTTTTTTCATAAGTGGATAATTACAAATATTTCTCAAATTCTGAGACATCTACTTTTTCACATATTACGAACATAATCCAATACTATTTTTGATATATTGGGTCAAAGTCTAGCCATCATTTAGGAGGTATATATCAAACATTATCTTTTTTAATAATATCTTAAAAAACAAAAATCATCTCATAATTCTAATGCATCCTCAATTCATATTGCTGGTGAAATACTTCATGAAATATGTCTAAAATCAAACCATATCTTATGAATAACACCTTGAACGTATTACACTCCTTAACTCTTCAATTTCATACATTTATGAGTTTATTTAATCAACTCTCAGAAATACTCTTGGGCATCATTCTAATATTTTACTTATCAAATTATCATCAAACTTGGTGGACCCAAACTTTCATGTAATATGAAATCATGAATCCTATGATTATCAAATTGTCATCATAGAGTGGTGAACTTATCAAAATGTCCCGATGTTTCTCAGAATTCTCAGATGAATCCAATATGCGACAAAAGTTGTATAACTACATCTAGTTATATGGCGGATACCCAATTTTGTTTGTATCATTTCCATGCTTCATCACACCTTAACAATTTTCTCATTATTTAGAGATTATTAAGCCTCAACACTAGTCATACAACACGAATGACCCTTTTCCTCATGTCATTTTCCTTTTACTCCCAAATATCATCAAAATAAGAGAACATATATTTATCCACCTTAAATTTTATTATATCCATAATAGTATCATAAGGTGATAAAGTATATATTTGACCCTACCATTTATTAAACACTCATATGAGATCAAATGAAGAGAAAATAAATTATATTAGGGCCCATATATCTCCTTTTGATCTATTAAGCTTTCATAAACATCATGATTGGCTTATCTAGGTTCTAAAGAATAGGGTGTGACACTCTCTATGTATTTAAAAGCTTTGAAATCTAGGTGTTCATTACCCACTCATAGGGCAGTGATTCCAACTTCCATGCCAATAAATGATCCCTGATGGCTAAGAATGGATGCCTAAAATTCAATGGATATCTATGGTTCTCCACAACTAGAGAGATAGGCTATTATGTTAGTCGGTTAAAGGCTTACAACATTCGTCAAAAGGTAGCCCATTAGTGGTTGATACTGTGGTCTCAGACTATATTGTTGGTTTCTTAGATTACCAAAATCGACATTGTAATCACATCTTTAGTTACATAAGGTTCAAAAAAATACATCAGAAACATGTAGAACCACTTTTCCATAAAAAATCGACGCTATATGCACTATGTTTTCAAAATTTTATACTTTTTGTATTGGTATATAGTGCCATTTTTATACAAAAACCCACACTGGAAGTTTGTAGCCTCAATTTTGGAGACAAACTGACACCACATACTCCATTTTATTAGTAAATTTATTAGTTTTTTACATATGACTCTAGTGTGGGCTTTATACCAAACAAGTGACAATGTATAAATCTAGCCATAGTTTTTCATAGATAACCTCGATGCTAGATATATGTTTTTATTACAGCAAAATAGCAAGAAACTTACTATTCTGTATGCCATCTACCAACCTACAATTTAATAGAAAAAAAAACTATAATTCACTTCTATTGACATTTATATCTTCAAATTCACATGCATTCACATGAACTCAGTAAATCATAATATATATACACTTCCATTCACAAGATCTATCCACTGAATCTTTGATGGTTACCTTTTTGATTAAAAAGTTACGTTTTTAGATGCACGGGTAGTGAAATCCTAGTTACCCATGTGGTAAACAAATGAAACCCTACATATATTTATATATATACACACACACACATATATATATATATATATATATATATATACAAATATATAGAGAGAGATAAAAAGAGAAGTGGGGCAATCTTGAGAGATCCCTCTTATAATGAGAGCATGAAATCCTTTTGAATGACTTCAAATTCATAATGTGTTTCACAAATTTATCTGTATGGTTGCAAAGAGCATGATTTCCTTTATCTTCACATAAAAAACCTCATGATCAGACAATGTTTTCTCATCCAAGTATGTCATTCACATATGTTCCATCTAATGGTCATCCCATCACTCAATGGGGAATGCTAAAAACTTTTATGTTACCAAAGACAATCCATAAGTCTAATGAATATGAAATTTTTGTGTAGGTAAACGTAACAATACATTTTCAATCGATATGTTGGATAAAAAAACTGCTTCATAGATAGGTGTTATCCAAAGGGATTTCATCCTCTCCCCATATAAAGTCTCTCTTTGCATCCTTACTTATATCTATACCATTATAAAAACAACAAATAGCTTCTACTAATTACAATTGTGCAAGTTCTTTCTACTCCAGAAACAACCATTCAATCAGGAGCCAGAGATTTCAAATTTCTCACAACCACACTGTTTCTCTCCCTTCTTAGATTTTCTTACATGTTTTATTTAATTTTTAAGAGATAAAAATGATTCATCTATTTTGAAAAGTATGTGCAATTATTGCATATCATGGTAAGTTTGACAAATGTGGGCATTCCACTTTTATGATTCTACATCTGCCACTCATCATAATTCACACCCCATGTCCATCACCTACATTCTCTATTATATAATTGTAGATGGGATAAACTCACAAACCAATAATTATTAAAAAAATGAAGACTACTTTCCTATGTTCACAGTAATGACTCACCAGATTATAGTTCTCCTCACTCGGTGTTTATATTTTGTAGATTCCAACAAATGCAGACCAATCTAGAAATTGATTCCTTACAAAAGATTCCTACCCGATCTATGTCAAACTACCCATGAATTGGAAACTGGGTTATTTCAAGCCATAGTTGCTTCTCTGAGTAAGAATATCTCACATTGACAATTCTCTATTGCCAACTAGCAAGGAAAAAATGTGGACAGTAAGAAATCAATCTATGAGTTCACCAAAGGGATAATATTTTGACATTGAATTGGGTCACTTGAAAGTTTAAATATGTTTTCCTGATGGCTTTCCAAATAGTGAGCGCCAATGAAATATTATGGTGATAGGTTCCCAACCATGACATCCAACTTACGACATTAGATGATTGGTATCACACGCTTTCCATCTGACTTATATCTTTTCCTTTTTTTAAATTTTTGTCCTCCTTTTTGTAGTCTCTGTGTCACCGTTTACAAGCCATTACATGATTTGGTGTGTACCTAATAAGATATAACATGTATGAATGCTTTCCATGATGCTATAAAGCACAAAATTATCATTAACAGTCACATAATGGGAAAATAAAAGATCTTTGTATGATGAACTGCTCACACCTGTCCTATTATTGCTCATGCACTTTTCTATTAGCTTATCAGTGGTCTTGGATGGGCTATATATTTCCTCCTATAGTCTTACCATCCTATAATAGAAGTAGTTAATGTATCAATTATATTGTCTTCCTCCTGAGAACCCATGATGTTTCTACATCCTCTCAAGAAAAAAATGTTTTTAAGCATATTGTGTATATTTATAAGACAATGTCATTGTTGCCTTCCAATGTGGTGAACAAGAGTTTAGAAGTCCTAACTCTCTTCTTAGAGTTTTTTCCTCACAAGTCCCCTGAAGAGGCCTCAGAGATGGCACTTTGAAGAAACATGCATATGCATTTGTCTGGAAACAATCTATTAGGACACCAAGGTTCGCTCAAGCTTCTTCCCTTGAAATCCTAACCAACACCTTTGGATGGCAAGTAACAATACTAGTAGTGGCACCGTGCTCTTACTTTTTTCATTGACAATTTTCTGCATTGACTATGTTATCATTTGTGATTAATTTATTGTTGTCTAAATGGTGCGGCTTTTGTATGTAGTATTCAGATTTATACATGAGACTACATGATTATGCTTGCCAATGTGTGTCCCATCATATTTTGCATGCTCACAAGAACAAAAAAAAGGAATCTTTTTCAAACAAGTTGACTACTCCAACATAGTTATCATCTTATATGAAATTAAATAGATGAAGCAACCTACTCACTCCATTACAAATGAGTTGTGAGGATTCAATCCATTCAGGGACACAAAAGCTTCTTACATTTATCTGACATCAACCAAAATACTAATGTGAGATCCCTAACCTTGATTAAAGTGTTGAACATGATTAATTACCATAATGGAGTGCTTTTAGCCCTAATCTAACCTTATGATAGGTTTTGGTATATGTGACAAGCTTAAGTTTCAAATTTGGTCCAATTTAAACATTGTTTGTGCATGTTATGTACATTTTAGACTTTTTTGCAATTTTCCCAAATCTGACGTTTACATGCAATTCGTCACATGTATTATGATCATCATTCTTGATCTTGTTGGGACAAGGGGATCCTAGTTGTACCTTGGTTTGGTGTTGTTTCTCTTCAAAGACATTTTAGGGTTTACCCTTTTATGGATAAGCTACCCTTAGGAGCTATCAACCTATTGGGTTTTTTCTTTCATGTTGACCTACTATTGTATGGTTGTAGAATCCCTTAGACATCGACACATGGAGAGATACTAGGACACCTCAAGATTTTCTCTTTACTTATCCATATGCCTTATATACATATCCTTTAGCTCAAAAACGAAACCTTTAGACTTTTATTTATTCCCTCCTTTCTAGAGATTTGTCTTATACTTCTGGGTAGTGAATAAGAGTGCCCAAGGAAGAAAAGATGGCCTACCTTCTTGTTTAAGCATCTAGGGTTTCATTTTGCTCTCTTTTAGGGTTTTTGAAGCCCCCTTTTGGTGATCTCAACCTAAACTAATAAGTTTGTCCTTGTCTACTTTGTTTCTTTTGTTTCTCCTCTTCCTCCTACCTTATTCTTGGATGTTACCATGGTTTTTCATGGAGAATCTTGATTTAAAGATCAAGGAACTTATATATCTTGCTCCCTTCACCTAGGGTTTACTCCCTTTCTTAGAAGAGAAGCTTACTTGGCCGAATTCAAACCTAAAGCTAGGGTTCTTCACCTTCTTTGCTTGAGTTTTCTTGCTTCTTGGACTCTAATTTTCTTCCTAGAGGCGAGATTTATAATCCTCTTCACTTTTATTTCTTACTACAAGCTTGATTCCTCATGTTTATGCTCGAAACTAAAGATCTATGCATTTAATAGCTATTCTTGCCTATGATTTTGTTTTCATGGTGTTCCTTGATTAGTTTTCAGTTCTATATGAACCTAAAATTATGTGAAAAACCTTCTTGACATAGAAAAATACTTGGTTCTTTCTTATATACCATGTGATGGTGCTAAGAAACCTATTAAACAATGGCCTATACTTAGTGTTTTTAGTCTGATTTTAAATTTTATACATGATCTAATGTATGACCTTATATTAGAACCGATTGATATGTCTTTGTGGCAACTGATGGTGATGAAAAATGGTGTCAAATGAATGGGTAAACCTTAGTTCAGTTCTATACTCTTTTTGAAGCTTAATAATCAATGGTATAGTGCCCTAAAGATGGCATGAGCCTATAGCAGTTTTTAGTCCAACATCTATTGGTGTTCAATGATGGTAGTATTGACTCCACCCGATGGTGACATCATGTGTCACAACCAATGGTGGTTCAGGTTATCATACAATTGTATAACTAGGTATCATGATTTGCTTTAATTAATCCCTAAATTGATGATTTATTTAGTTAGATGATCCAAACTTTAAACCTACATATCAACCAATAGTTTTGAAATGTTAAACCTGATCCAATGGTTGTGAATGGATGCTTCAACATCCAATGGTGGTGAATGGATGATTCAACATCCAATGGTTTAGAATGAAGTCCATAGTATAATTTTTTGATTCTAATCATGATAATTTGATGATCAATACCCTTAAATTTATAGTCTTACCTTTTACCTCAGGTGGATATAGTTGATGATTGCCATAATGATATAATGAGTAAAAGTAATGAAGTATATCTTGTTACACCAAATCATTATTGTACTGAAGTAATGGTGATTGATTATGAATAGCCATCTTGAATGGTTAATAAAATAATGGAGTAATCTCTTATGGTGGTAGAAACTGTAGTATGCTATAAATTTGATGGTTTTACCTTGAGTTATGCTTGGATCCATACTTG
Organism: Alisma plantago-aquatica; assembly: GCA_963693085.1. NCBI lineage: Eukaryota > Viridiplantae > Streptophyta > Magnoliopsida > Alismatales > Alismataceae > Alisma > Alisma plantago-aquatica. The sequence continues at coordinate 280,143,247 of OY856413.1, read as the reverse complement.
AGGATAGTATGAAATTTGACAGTGATGTTTCACCTTGTGTATCCATGATCCTATCAGGATGCCATGAGTTAGGGTTTGGGTATGAATGATGATTTGTATCTTCAATGTGACTTATATCATTAATCCTAACCCTAATTCTATTTGGTGATGGTGATTAAACATGATTAGCTTCCCATGAATGATTAATAGAATAGTTGGAGTATTCTCTTGTTATTATTGAAACCCTGGTAAGCTATAAATCTGATGGTTACAACTTGAGTTATACATGAATCCATACTTGAGGAAGGTATGGAAGGTGATGGTGATGCTTTATCTTATGCATACACAGTTGTATGGGGATGTCATGAGTTAGGGTTTGTGTATGCTTGTTAAACAGTAACTTCAATGTAATCTATTTTGTTAAACCTAACCCTAATTTAAATAGATGATGGTGGTTAATCATGATACCCTTCCTTGAATGGTTAATATCATGAGATGGAATATTCTTCCTAATGTTGTTGTAATTATAATGTGTTAATTATTGGTTATCATAGACTTATAATTGATATTTTCTTATTCAAAATGTATGCATTATAAGTATAATGGTGATTAATCATACCTACCCTTCTTGCATGTTGATATAATAAAGGAATGATCTTAATTGCTATGGTAACCCTACAATGTTGTCTTGTGAAACATCTTTTAATTCTTTAATGCAATGTTATGTTGGACATGCGTATCACATGTGTGGTGATGGTTGTTAAGCCTTGTTATAAGGCATGGGAAGATAATGATGATCTTGTAGGGAATGATGTGATGGTCCAAATGACATTTGGGCATAGTTGAGCCCTGAATGAGGTGCAATCCTCTTATGTTGACAAGTGTGGATATCCTATGATAGTGTGATATGGATTTATATCCAATGACAGTACGATGACAAGTGTAGTCTCATGAATGGCCAATGAATAGTACCATGTGATGATAAGATGAGGAACAATAAGTTTCATACGTTTTATATCTTCTGAAGTTGTTCCATAACAATGTTTGCTAGAGAAGAATTAGGGTTTATATGTCCACTTGTTTGATATATCCTTAATTCACCCAATTGGCATAACTAATCAAGTGAAACCCTAATCATGTAGTTCCCTGTGTTGTAGAACCAGCTTTAGTGTCATCCTTTGTTGGATGGTGAAATGAGCAATTCTTGCAGGAAACTTGGAGCGCATATTATTGAATGTGGGGGGGAACAAGTTGAGTGCCTCCTTGCATCCACAATTGTAGGTTGTGGAGGATGGCTGCCCCATGCCTTGAATATTGTGATGTGTGAAAGGAAGTATTATAACAGTAGGATGCCCCTTTTAGAACAGCCATGCATGACTAGTTCTATAGTGATGTGACCTATACCAAGGGGGGACTAGGTGTTAACATCTTGACTATATGTCATTGTTGTGGCAGCATTGACTGATATGTCATTGCCTTTTTGGCCCGAATTGACATGGTAGAGGAGATATATTAGGATTTTGTTCTCTTAGATCTTATACAAAACCAAATAGCCCTTCACAGGGGTGGGTTGGACTTTGGGTGGTACGACTCAAAATCCTCATGTCGTAATAAAAATATGTAATACAACCGTGTAGTATATCTATTTAGGGTTATACACAGTGCTTCATATTAGATGATAACCCTTGTTTGTTATCTTTACATAAATATGATGCTTAGTGCAATTAAGAGATAGTGAATATGCTTATGTTGTGGATATGCTCATGTTATAGATGTACATACAATAGTTGTTCTTAGGTTGATACATATACTTCTAGTATTGATTATGCAGATAGTTTTGATTTTGTGGTTAGATCTACTTATGATCTTCTCAACCTATTAGACATGCTAATACTAATAGCTATGCCTATCCTTCTAGACTTATTCATGATGATATAGATGCTATTTTGTTAAACTTTCTTATGATACTAGCCATGCTTATGCCATTAGACTACTTATACTATTAGCAAGGTATAAGTTAATAATCAGGCTAATTGATAGTTGTTACCTATTCCTTTATGTAGTTGGTTAATTATGCTTGTAGATAATCCTTTTTTATTAGTTTTCCTTATCTTCTTGAACTATTTAATTGCTTAACATGTTGTAATCAATAACCAGTGTTGAGAGTTATATCTCTCACAGGGACATGGGTCTCACCCATGGGTAACCACAACTTTTTAGGTGATTGGCAGCAGACCTGTGAAAACAAGGAGGAGCTATGATGATGGACCTTAGAGAAGGTTATTAGATGTCTAGTGTGTCCTAGAGTTGTACATGTACTCTCAGGTCTGGGAGGGAAAGTTTGCATATGGTGTTTCAACTGAATCGGGGTTTTGTTAGCATGTAGATGCTTGTTTATGTGGAATATATGGATAATGTTCTCCTATGTATAGATATTGTGACAAAGGTCATGGAACAAATTGTAACAGATTCTTTCCATAGTATGAATACAAGCAAGATGTTGAGTTTCAATGTAAATGTTTTTGAGCATGTGGTGATGTTAAAATCAATTTTAATTTACCCTTTTTTCTAGGTTTGTGATTAATTAGTGTCGATTGTGTTTTATGTTTTGAGTAACCTCATTTAGTGTTACAGGTTCTCACAACTAATATGGTCATGCATAGAAATATTTATACTAAATGTCATTACACACAGAAGCAACAGTTGTAAATTAATTAATGAGTTCAGTCTAGTTCCAAATAAGAAATAGAAAGAAGAAATAGGGTAGGAGAATAGAAAAGAGTTAGCAACACAAACCAAATCATTTGTTGAAAAATGAATGTGTTACTTAAAGAAATTAATAGTTGCAATCCTACAGGATAAGCACCGTTCTTCAAGTCATAGATGGTCAAAAAGTTGTAGATGATGTCTCACTCGCATGCTGATGACAAATGGTTGTACTACCAGTGTAGCCCAGCGATCGTAGTACCACCTCCCAGACAGATCACACCTTTTGGGAGAGGAAGGAAAACCTTACTTCTGGTAGGAGAGAAACTTCTAGAATCCAAAGAAGAGAAACGGTGGCAGAGAAGTCTCAAAAAGGTTTGCAAAACACATGAATGTATGACTGATGATTGTATCTTTGAAAGATGTGATTAGCCCTAATGATCAATGACTTATTTGTAGCCTTACATGCCCCTAATCTTATTCCCATTAAGACGCAATCACTCGATCACTCATTTATAGAAAATGGAAAACAAATCCATGCAAGAAATAAATAAGTAATTGATTTAATAACAAAAAATTAGTTTTATCTATAGGAAAATATGGGCAACAGATTAGGTAGCAGAAATAAAATTTAATACCCGATTCCCAAACTAGAAGATCTCATCAACAATAATGTATTAGGGAAAGAAGGTATGCAAGAGATATATCTAGTCCTAGAGAAAGTCTAGTGACAACTCTTGCAATTGTGTGCTTCTTCTTCAAGAAGCACTCGAGCAATCATCAACAATGACCTCCTAATGCAACACCATGGAAGGTGGTTGGTGGTGTCCTCCTAGCAACATAAAACAACCTCCTTGCCTCTAGAGTAGTCTACATGGACCACCAGGAACTCCACGTTGCACTAAAAGAGCCAATGGGAAGATGTTATCCCTTCGAACGTTAACCTGATAGGGTTGATTCACTCTCCCAATTGTCTCTCCCTTACTATCCCTCCTGTTTCTAGGGAGGACTTGCTCAGACTCTCTTGGTTACCAAAACTAGTGAGGACAAAAATTATCAAAGAATATTGTTGTGTCTTGGAATCCCCCATTACCCCTCTATTTATAGGAGGGTCAGGGTCAGGGTTTGTAGTCAATTTGGGAGTCATAGAGACAAAGTTGAAGAATTTTCTAGAAGCTATGAACATTGAACTTGTCAGTTCACTGTTCAACTGGTCGATTCAGAGGTGAATTGGTCAACTTATGTACTTTCCTATTCTGAATCAAATTGGCATTTAATATTCAATTAATGCAAAACATGAAGTCAACATCAATTCTTGACCTAATCAAATTGATCATTGAACCATGCAATTCATCACTTGAATCGGTTGTCTTAGACCTTGAATCGATCAATTCACTTAGTGAACTAGTCAGTTCATTACCTAGTTCATTTATTGTTTAACCAAATGCAGTTTCAATTAACCTGACATTTTAAATGATTAGTTCAACACTTGAATTAATCAGTTCATAGTCTAATTAGTCAAGTTTGAACTAGTGTTGTTTAAATTGATTACAATAACACTTTCAGTAATCAAGTTAAACAACATTCATGAATAAACTTCTATTCCTAGTGCATCCTATGTGTGTGACCCTACAAGTCCCAAGTTACGTTCAAAGTGTATGTACATAACTAAATTATGACATCACAAGCAATGAGTGGTATCTTGGAACACATCATTTCTACCTAAGTAATTTAGAAAGTTGGAGAACAACTTCAACCTAGAATTTGTTATCAGTGTTACATTGATCATATAGTTCCTTTGTCACTAATATCCAGGTTGAACTCAAGGTATGGAATCATCATCCTCTCAACGTTCAATCCTTGTTCCTTGAACTAGATCATACTATTTGAGATGCATGTGAGTTCACATATCACATATTGAATCACATGAGCATTGTGACAAAGTGGTTTTTGGCATAATTTCAAGGACGAAATTTCTCTTAAGGTGTGTAGCATGTGATGGAGTTCCCTTTTATAACCTTTTGGATACCTAATGACATAAGTGAATTCGTGCATGTTGAGTTGTTTTGAGAGTTCTAAGTTTTTGGCAAAGTTTGTGTGGTGATTGATGTTTATATCATGATTAAGATCCCTATATTTAATGCCTTTTGAGGAATTTAGTCGACAAGACAAATAGTTGAGTTTTGTCACTAAAATTGAATAGAATGTAGCTTGAGGGGTAGAAAATCTATGGATAAAATTTGGTGGCAATTGGAGGATCCTAGAGAGAGTTATTGAGGTTTGAAATTTAGGAAATAATGTGTATATTTGATGATTTGAGGACCTAAGTTGCTAATCAATATCAGTGTCACACTCCCCTTAGTTGAGTTGGGTCTGCATGGCCAGTTGTTAACCCTAGATCTTCGATCTAGTGGTGGTTGCCTCTAAATAGGAAGAGCCACAAATTCAATATGGGGCGAAGATTCTCTGGCCTTTGGACAATGATCAGACGACAGATAACTCTTATCCTACCTCTGGGTTATAACTCAAAACTTGGGGATGATGAGGTCATGATTGACTCCACCACTTCATAGATCATGGGAGTGAGCGAGATCAACTGGGATGTTGGCTTCAGACTGGGACAAGCTCCCAATTGACCCCTCTTTCTGGACGAACAACCATCCGAGCAGGGAGTTTGAACTCTCGCTCCTCTCCACTTCTCCACCGGTTCTTACAGTAGAGAATGAGAAGAAGAAAAGAGAGGTAGAGGGGACAATAGAGTAAGGTGAAGAAGGGAAAATGATTTTCGATCTAGGGGAGTTGATCGCAGAGAGTTTCATGCATTCTAGTATCCATTTCCATGGCCAAGCAACCCCTTTTAGGTAGAGGAGAAGGTAGAGCTCAGGGGCTATATGAGGGCATTTACCACTACTTTAGGAGGAGGTGATAGAGTTCAAGGAGGCCCTGCAAAGCTTCTGGAAGCATAACCCTAAAGCTCGAGCATGTGAAGGGGGAAATCCCCTTTCCCACCACCGTAGGGGAGGCTATCTTGACATGCTCAAGGAGGACGAGCTTTAGAGGTGGAGCTGGAGACTGGATCACTCATGGAGGTCCGGAACATGTCATCAAAGTTGTTGGTTGCCTTATAAGCCAACAAAGAGCAATTTGGCTTTTCTTTTTTCTCGTCGGAGGTCACCTTGAGACAGCGCCATGAGCGAAAGACCATGTTACGTGAACAAATCGCTTGGATCCTGATGCAAAGGGGAAAAAGGAAGGCGGGTCCAAGCCACCTGAACTGGCCTGAATCTGCAATGAATTAGACGGTTCATCCCTACCAGACTGAGTGGCTCATCTTTCCCTTGAGAGGCCATGTGGAAACAACTAATTGGCTAGGAAAAGGTAGATCGCCCAGTAATTCCAGTAAATACCTAGATCTTAGAAAATTCATATAAATTAATTCAATTATCTGAAAAATATAAATAATATACCAAAATGTTCAGAAAAATAAGTAGAACAACTTACAACCATGATATTAGTCTTTTTAAGCTTAAATGTTAGTAATATCATGTAATATTATATATACTTGTTTAATGGATAATAAATACCAGATGAAGATCTAAAATTAAGAGAATGCATCAGTAACTCTTAAATGTGTTTTAGAATCATGTGACATCAGATATGATCATGTTATGACACATAATCATGTATTTTTCATATAATGTTTGTCTAGGGAGTATAACCCTAAATAAAATGCAATTAATACATTGATGACTAATAAATGATGAAATTTACAAAGTATGCTCATATCAGTGTATGGAACCTCAGATTTAATTATGAGATCACGATGATGCACAAAACTCATGTTATATGAAGATGATCTTAATACATAAGATGTAACCCTAATTTGACTAATGAATATAAACTAGGGTTACTAAGTGCGCAAAAAGGATATGGAACCTAATGTTTAAATAATGAATCATAATCTAGAAAATGACATCAGTAAGATTATCCTAAGACAAGAATGCAATGAATAATGATGGGAATATCATAAGACTAAGTAAAACCCTAATGGACATAATTAGGGTTAATATGAGATGTAATATTATGAAAATCTGATGATAGTATATGATCTTGTCTGAATCAGGTTTAACAAAGAAATAGATGGCATGAGGAATATGTGATTAGTATATCTATGATCAAGGTACACCATTACCTCTTACTTGGTTTATTATACAATGTGCTTGTGTTATATGTGTAGTAAAATATTTGGCATATGGTATTGGATTAAATGATTGTTCTTGCATGATATTTTGCTTGATTTTTCATACTTATGTCTATGAACACATGAAACATAATATATATATTACATTATATGAAAGAACTAAACTCTTCGGTAGTACAATGCTTCGAAGTGACCTAAATCTTTGGTAGTGGTCACATTGTACATATGATATAACTCTTTGGTAGTGATCATAAAGGCCTTAATCTTAAGCTCCTCGAGAATCAAAAGAATGCATGAAAACCTTTGGTGGTCAATGCATGGATATATAATGGAAAATGTGCTTAAAATATGTGTTATCTTTTGTTAATGAACATCTTTGTTGAAGTATATGTTTTTTATTATATTTCTTTATAACTGCCAAGTATTAGTTTTATATTATTGCCAAGATATGATGAGAGGTATATAAAAGACATGTAGGTGTACTCAGTACAATATTCTTGAATATTATGCGGATGTGTACCACATGTTATCTTTTGTTTAGGTTGTGGACATATGATCTTGAGATCCAAGATAGTTTTGAGTTGTGTGACGAGATGATGTATAGGTGGACCTGTTGTCTTAAGATCCTGTTGTTTAGTGGTAGTACATGTATATGTATAAGCTTGATGTTCAATATGTAATATCAAATGTTGTAACAATTCATGTTGTAATTATATGTTGAATGGTGAATATATGTTGTATGGTTTTATTATTGTTCATGTGCATGTGCTAGAGATTGTTTCCTTCTAACTTCCTCTAATCTTATTCTTTTTAGCCTAGTGTATGGTGTTTAAATTGGGGTTCTCACTGAGGTGAGGCTTCAATTTGGACGTCACACATCAGATTAAGTTTTAGAAAATCTAGGGATGTCACAAGTATAGTCATACATTTCTCAGTCTTGATTATAAAGTCGCCTGGATGTCAATCTGTTATATGAGGGGCAAATCTCATATACATTAGTCACACTTTATCCACATGTGTTAAAATACACCTGAGAATTACCTTTATTGGAACCCTAGTTCAAGGTCACATTGGATGATGTCTAAACACATCGAACAACATGTGATGAGTGCAATGACTTCAGGTCTAAGAACCGAAATCACCACTATCACTATGAGAACTGATTCTGACACCCACTTCATGGTATCCATGTATCACCCTCAAGGTGGGTCTATCTGATATTGCAACAGAGTGAATTTTCTAGGAACCTTGTTTATTTTATTAATTATGTTCATGCATAGCCTTAAATCATTTACTCTTAAGTACATAAGCTTTATGGACCCTCAATTTCAAAATGTGATGACTAATTTGAAAAATATGCACTGTGACAGTTCAACTAGGTTAATTAATACCATTGAAAAAAGTAGTACACTAAAGGATATAACTTCAGCATATGGCCCCAAAACCTTTTCTAAAATTTCTACACACTTTCATGAATTTATGTTCCAAATTTTGTCTCAATTGGACATTCCTATACTTTTATAGGATTTATTGAAATTTTACGTGCATTATTTCATCTATGTATACTCTAGACCTAAGTTGATTGATTTATGTGTGAAATTTCAAATGTCATGTGGATTTATCAACCTAAGTACAGGTCACTTTTTGGCCGCACATCCCAGCCACTAATCCATCCATCTCATAGATCGTATGAGGATCTAACGATGAAGAACCCGTCATCAACCTCCACATGACCCGACCTACCATCTCAATGAACTCGCCACCTAATTATGACCTCGCGGGCCCAACTCAGGTAATATCTATGTGAGATATTTGGAGGATAATCTCCTCTCACCGAGCTGAGTCGAACGACCCTCTCCAAGTGACCCCTCATCCACGTGATACAGAGGACCACCTCCTAGATATCTGCTCATCTCACCTGGTGGCGGCACCCAATTTAGAGATTCCTAACATGCTCACCCCCACGCCTATTTAGGACCTCAAAAAAATAAGGAGAACCTTTATAAATCATCACCTATACCTAAATCCAATCCTAGATCTATGTACCCTTTTATGACTGATTTATGTCCTTTTTAGTATTAACTTGTAGAAAATGGATATGAATATAGATGTCAATTTTTTTGAAACCTTGAGATATCAAATCTGACCCTAAGTCTTTTGAGTCAAAATCATAAGTTGTTGATCAATAACAGACTCAAAACCCCTAATACCACATGAATGATTTATTTTCTCTCTCTCTCTTTTGATAATGGCAATTAAAGTAAAACCAATCATCAAATATACTTGATCCACTCTCAAAACCATAAAATCAGTATTCCCCATCTCAATACTATAATATGAAACAATGACTCTAGATGATAACCCTAATTAATCCAAAACCCTTGTATTAGGTGTTGACGACCCATAATGACATTAGGTCTTTATTTCTCTTTCAGGGTGATCTACTCTCTGAATCTAAACTTGTTGAAATCAAGATTTAAGATTCAAGGTACGTGGATATATTTGTATGACTAGTTTTGCTAGATGATATAATTATGAGTACTTGCTTGCATTTAGTTGTATAATCTTGCTTGGATGTATATCTATATTTATTGATGTTCTTTCGCCTTGAAAACTAAGAACATTAAAGAAAGAAAATGAAATGTAGTTACTTCATTAATCTCCCTATTAGAGAGGGAAATCATTAATGTTGACAAACACCTCCCTAGAGTACATGGTATACGGGGAGATCCCTAGAGTACAAGGTACATGGGGAAAGGGCCCAATAATATATGTGATTTATGTGTTGTATCCAGCATAGTAATGCATGTTCATTGAAGTATGATTAACAACTTGGGTCTACATGATTTTTTTCCATAAATAACATTTTCATTTTTTTCTTCTTTCTTCAATATTTTAAATATGCCAGCATAGTATTGTATCTTTCAACCATGTACCAACTTTATGTTGATCGTTTATTTCTCATATTTTCGAGGTACAAGGAACAAATAATGCATCTCAAAGTACCTGAAGATATTAAATAATGATCATAGAGTATGATTAGCTAGATGGATGCCTCTCATCTTATTTTCTATATAGTTCGTTATTTCATTTCATTAGATGATTTGTAGGATGTCTATGTCCTATATATTTTATTTCTTTCAGAATTATTTCTTTTTTCCAGTGAATAATGTAATATGACCTTTATCCTTATGAATGATGGTTGTGTGACTATTTGAATGATGTTTGTGAACAACGATCCATCTTCTTATTATATACTAGTTGACAATCAAAATCCATTATATTTTCCTTTTTGACATCTTATAGATACGAGTGCACACATATCTAAGGAATGTCATCATGGAAAGTATATAGGAATTGGGGTCATCATAGTTGGTAGCAGAGCCAATGTTCACACATAATAGTCAATAAAACCTCATTCACCCTATTTTGAGTCTAGGGTAGTCCTTGAGTTAGGGATATGATGGGGAGAGGTGACTAGGATAGCATCTTCCATGGTTCTAGGTAAAGTCTTCGAGCCACTTTGCTTGGAAATCATGAGGCTACTTATATGGCAGTATAAGTCTACCTGGCCAATACCCTAAGTGTCCCCTAATTCTTTATCATACCTTAATTCAGGACAATTCTCATATATAGATATTGCCTCTCATCTCCTCTATAGAAAATTCCCCCCTCATCTTTATTTTATAAATATTTCCTATGATCTCTATGATATAAGGTTAGGATGGAGTCACTCTATTTAAAAGTCCTAAGGATCGAGTGATAAGGATTATTTGGGTATCCTCAAAAAATCATAACATTAAGATCATGAATAACCAATAAAGAAGAATAATGGAATATATTAATAAAATAAAAATAAAATAAAATAAAGAGAAAAAGACATAGAATATGTAATGCATTTCACCTAATTTTTAGGATGCCAAAGCTGTAATTCCAAGGCTTCTGAAGAGTCATCCTCTAAGAAGAGGAAAGAACTTGAAACTCCTGAAGAACCTAATTCTGAGAAAATGGCCAGGGATAGGTGGGAAGAACACAAGAAAGTCCTCCTAGACTTCATGGAGACCATTTCCCTAAAAGGAACCCGTAACCCAGTTAATCTCGGAAGAAGGAAGTGAATGTCCTAGATTTTATCAAACTTAACCCTAACAACTTTTGGGGTGAAGATCAACCCATGGTAATGGATAAGGATGAAGCCTGGACCCTATATGTAGAAAACACCCTCCATACCATAGAAGGTACCCAATGAAAAGAAGGTCAAATTTGCCACACATCTACTTAAGGGAGGGGCTAAAATATGATGGGAAAACTATGGTGGGAATAGGGGAGAACAAGTGGATCGCATGTAACGGGAAGCCTTCAAAACCCTCTTCACTGATCATTTTATGATCATGGCTGAGAGGAATAGGAAGGAGAGGATGTACACTGAGCTTAAACAAGGTAGTCTCTCAGTGGCTGATTACACACATAAGTTTAGACTTTTGGAGCACTATGCACCCATTAAGAATAAAGACCGCCTTCTGGAGAAATATGTTGACTTCCTAGCCACTCATTTGAAAACCCTAGTCATTGCCTCCCATCCTAAGAACATAGATGAAGCCCTAGATATGGCCCTTAAGTAGGAAAGGGAACTAGGTTTGCAGAAGCCTTCAAGTATGGGATACCTAGGGTTAACCACCACTGAGGAGGATAAGTCTAGGAAGTTCCACCCTAGAGATAATAACAAGGGATTAGGAATAGGAGGAAGTTAAGGTAGAGGAGGGTAGAAAAACCACCAGAATCAACAGAATATAACTCACCCAAAGTGCAATACTTGTGGGTGACACCATGGTGGGGTATATCATCATCCCAAGCCGATCTGCTACAACTATAAGAAAGTGGGCCATTTCATCGCCAAGTGTCCGACTCCATCCATATTTGGAAACCCTATAGTAGGTGCTCCACCAACCATAATGCCAGAGTATTTGCAGTGACTTTAGAGGAAGCTAAGGCAAATCTCAATCATCTTGTTGAAGGTAACGTTAATTTTTTTCATATATCTAATATCTTTCGCAGTGTCTTAAAATTATTCATGACATAATTATCTTGTGTAGGCATGGTTTTCTTAAATGATCATCCTTTTAAAGCCTTATTTGATTCTGGATCTAAAAATGCATTCATTTCTCACAATTTGGCATCTATGTTACACCTACATATAAGTAACTGAAGTATATTCTTGATGTGTCAACTCCTAGTGGCAAAATACTCACTACATTAAAAAAAGTTGAAGTCTTGCCTCTAAAATTTGAAATCATGGCATGCCCTTTGAATTCATCCTCTTAATTATGGAAGACTTTGATATTATACTTCAAATGGAATGGGTATACAAGAATCATGCCTAGATTAACTATAGAAACAAGATGGTAGTTCTCTCTCAACCTCATTCTTATCCTTTCGTGATCCCTAAGGGAAGCAGATTCTGTAATAATATTATAATGTCCTCTCTTAAAGCTAAAAATCGCATTTCCAAAGGATGTAATGTCTTCCTCACATTAGTCTCAGTGACCAATCCTAGTAGCGTGCATGTAGAAAGACTGGAGGTGGTCTGTGACTTTCTTGACATATTTTTAGAGGAGCTTCCTGGGTGCCTTCAAACAAAGACATTGAGTTCTCCATAGATCTTCTTCCTAGAACCACTCCAATTTCTTGGGAACCACATAGGATGACTCCTGCTGAGCATATGGAGTTGAAGAAAAAATTACAAGAACTTCTCGACAAATTATCCATCCTAGTTTTTCCCCTTATGGTGCACGTATTCTTTTCATAAAAAAGAAAGGCAGTTCTATATGTATGTGTATTGACTACCGCATGTTGAACCAGGCCACTATTAAAAATAAGTATCCCTTTTCTCACATTGATGACCTCTTTGATTAGCTTCGTACAACCAAAGTTTTCTCAAAAATTGATCTTCATTCTGGCTACCATCAAATTAAAGTCAGAGATTCTGATATTTCTAAAATTACATTTTGAACTCGTTATGGGCATTACAAATTTCTAGTGATGCCATTCATGTTGACCAACGCACCTGACATATTTATGAATCTAATGAATAAAGTTTTCAAACCTTATCTTGATGAGTTTGTGGTAGTCTTTATTGATTATTTTCTAAACTATTATGACTCCATGGAGAAACATCGTGAACACTTGAAGGCAGTCGTTGAAATCCTTCAAGATCATAAGTTCAATGGAAAGCTCACTAAATGTGAATTCTGGATTGATAAAGTCATGGTTCTTGGCCATGTCATTTATGGGGGTAACATATCTATTGATTCTACCAAAGTATCTACTATTCTTGATTGGAACCTCCTCAAAACCCTTCTGAAATCTAGAGCTTCTTGGGTTTATCCGGATATTATCATTACTTTGTTCCCAATTTCTCCAAAGTTGCATTTCCTCTTACTAATCTCACTCAGAAGGATGATCATTTCATCTGGTCAGCTTCTAGTGAGTCCAATTACCAAGAATTAAAGCAAAAGTTGGCACCAACCCCTGGTCTAGTTTTACCTTCTGGGAATGAAGGGTTTGTGATCTTTATTGATGCTTTGAGAAATGTGTTAGGATGTGTCCTACAACAACATTAAAAGGTGGTGGCCTTTGCATTTAGACAACTAAAACCCAATGAACTTAATTATCCCACACATGATTTGGAATTAACTGCAATCATTCATGCTCTCAAAATCTAGAGGCACTACCTATATGGGGCAACATTCGTTATATTCACCGACCACAAAAGCCTAAAATACATCCTGACTCAGAAAACTTGAACCTGCATCAATTCTGATGAATTGAGTATCTGAAAGACCATGATTTCACTATTGGCTATCATCCGGGCAAGGCTAATGTAGGCACTTAAGATCTTAGCAGAAAAAGGGCAGTATGTGCACTCTATTTGTTCCCAAGTAGAGGAACATGGAGGATCTAGTGGGATGGCAAACACAAATTTTTTTTATCGCCTCAGGTCAATAACATCTCTATCTTGTTAGGGCTTCAATCTGAACTTGTTGAGGCACAAAAATCTTATACTAACCCTAAAGTGCTCTCATCTCTCCTGTGAAAGCCTCAAACACACAAGTTTGTGGGTCTCGACGGTGGTCTTTGATACAAGAACTGTATGTGGGTTCCTGAGAAGTCAGTTGTGAAGTTAAATATTCTCAGTGAGGCATATGGGTCGAAGTACATAGCTCATCCTGAAACAACTAAGTTGTATAAAGACCTACAACTTCAATTGGTGTGGAGGGGCATGAAGTAATATATTGTTGAATTCGTGTTGAGATGTCTAACATTCCAGAGAATCAAAACATAGCACCAAAGACCAGGTGGTCTACCACAACCCCTTGAAATCCTGGAATGGAAATGGGAACACATCACCATGGATTTTGTGGTGGGGCTACCCAGGGCCAGAAAGGGATATGATGCTACATGGGTTATAGTGGATCATCTCACCAAGTCAGCTCACTTTCTCCTTGTCAAGACTACTGCCAAAGTATCTGGGTCGGCCGATCTCTATATATGGGAGATAGTGCGCCTGCATGTAGTTCTAGCATCCATTGTCTCGGATAGGGACCCAAAGTTCACTTAAAAGCTATGGAAGAAGGTTCAAGAGGAACTAGGCACGAAGTTGAACTTCAGTATAGCATACCATCCATAGACACACAGATAGTCAGAATGTATAGTACAGATTCTGGAAGATCTTCTATGAGCTTGTGTTCTTGATTAGGAAGGATCTCAGGACCACTATCTGCCTTTATCTGAGTTTTCATATAATAAAAACTATCAGGAAAGTATTGGGATGCCTCCCTGTGAAGCCCTCTATGGTCAACCCTATAGTTCTCTGCTACATTGGGAAACACACTTTGATGAAATATGAGGAGATGCAGTTGTATACAAACAAAGTTGTATTGATTAAGCAAATAATGAAGAAGGAACAAGATAGAAATAAATCTTATGCAGATGCTCACTGATAAGAATGTCAGTTCAAAGAAGGTGACCATGTCATTCTGAAGATCATACCTATCCGAGCTTTGTCAAAGAATACAGGAAAGATTAGTCCTCACTTTGTGGGAACCTTTGATATTTTAGAAAGGGTTGGTGAATTTGCTTATCATATTTCTTTGCCACCTCAGTATAGTGCCATGTACAATGTCTTGCATGTATCTAATCTAAAGCCTTGTGTCAAAGACCCCAGTCATATTCTGAATCATGAGCCTCTAGAGCTGAAAGATGATCTATCCTATGCTAAATCTGCAATAAGAATTCTCGATTCTAAGACAAAGGAGCTTCACAACAATTAGTGATTAGATATGGTGAAATTTCTCTAGAACAACCATGATCAGTCTGATGCTACCTGGGAGCTCAAGCCAGATATCGAGAAAAAATATTTGCATCTCTTCCATGCTATTTGAATTTTAAGGACCAAATTCTTAAAAAGGATGGGAGAATGTGACAGAGTGAATTTTCCAAGAACCTTTTTTATTTTCTCAATTATGTTCACTAATTTCCTTAAATCATTTAATCTTCAGTACATAATATTTTTGGACCCTCAATTTCAAAATGTGATGATTAATATGAAAAATATGCATTGTATGACACTGCAACAAGGTTAATTAATCCCATTTACCAATGTAGTACATTAAAGTATATAACATCATCATATGATGCCCAAACCTTTCCTTCAAATTATACACAATTTAATGGACCTTTGATCCAAATTTTGACTCAATTGGACATTCCTATAATTTTCTAGGATGTATTGATGTTTTATGTGCATTATTTTATCTATGTATACCCTATACCTAAGTTGATCAATTTATGTGTGACATTTTGAATGTCACGCGGCTTTATCAACCAAAGTGTGGGCCACTTATTCAGACGCACATCCCAGCCAATGATCTAGCCATCTCATGGATCAGATGGGGATCTGACAGTGGGGAACTTGTCATCAACCTAACATAGGACATGGCCTCCCATTTCAACGAACTTGCCACCTAATCACGACCTCACGCATCCAAATCAAGTAATATCCACATGAGATATTTTGAGGATAATCTCCTCTCACTGAGCCAAGACAAATGAACCTCTCCAGGTCACCCCTCATCCTCAGGATAGGGATAATTGACTCCCAGATACCCACTCATCTCACCTAGCGGTAGTGCCTGATTTAGGACTTCCTCACATGCTCACCCCACACCTATTTAAGAACTCTATTGGGACCACATACCTCCCTTTAACCCTCCTAATTTCTCAATTTCCCTCGAAGGACCCTCATCATCCCTAACATGAAGCTTCACTGCCTTTACTTGTCTTGGAGCTCTACTCACCTTGGGGATCAGTATCACCCAATTCCCTATGCATGTACCATCACACAAATTCAGTGATGAGATTTCTGCCTTTTCCTGGGCTTGAGAAGACCCAAGGAGTCTGGTCGACTTGATCCTACAATCGATCTATAGAGCAGCACCAGCAAAGGATCTTGGACGCACTCTAGCATCAGTTAAGCTCAGAAAGAAACATTGGACCTCATGCAAATCTCCTTCATTCCTTAATCCAACCAGAGGGGAGGTAATACCAGAAATCCCAAATTCATCTTCTTTGTATGTTTCTAATTGGAATAGGGTTCTTAGTCCATCTCTGATGACTTTCTTTGGTTTGATGAACTCGACACGACCCCACAAACACAACCCACACCTCAGCACACCTCAAAACCCACATAGCTACCCAAGCAATCCCCCCCCTCTCACCTTCCCTCACTACTGCCATGGAGCGAGAGGAGAAACAATCAAGTGGATGAATTACCCACTTTGCCATACCCAGTCATGAATATGTATCAATATCCCATGGGTAATTGTGTCTTTTGCACCTCCTTGATCGACCTTGTTAGCTAAGGTTGGCTCCCGGGTTAACAGTAGGATCTGTGGAGTTGGATCCCACCTCTAAAACACGTGGCCCGACCACATTTTATTTGTTTTATTTTCTTTTTAAAACTCTAGCATTTTTTTGACTGGTTGATCTTGTAAAATCCATAATAAATTCTCTAGTACCCAAAAAATCCCATGAAATACCCAAGTTTTGAGAAAAATAATGAGAACCTTTATAAATTATCACATGTACCTAAATCCAATCCTAGATCAATGTACCCTTTTATGACTTTGATTTATGTCCTTTTTAGTATTAACTTGTAGAAAATGAAAACAAAAATATATTTCAATATTTGTTTGAAACCTTAAGAAATCAAATCTAACCCTGAGTCTTTTATCACTATTTTCTCTCTATCAATAATGGCAATTAAAGGAAAACCAATCATCCAATATACCTAATCCACTCTCAAAACCCTAAAATGAGGATTGCCCCACTCGATACTATGATCTGAGCCAATGACTCCAGATGATAACCCTAATTAATCCAAAACCCTAATATTAGGTGTTGAGAACCCATAATGATGTTAGGTTTTTATATCTCTTTCAAGGTGATCTAATCTTTGAATCTAGACTTATTGAAATCAAGATTTGACATTCAAGGTATGTGGATATAATTGTATGACTAGTTTTGATGGATTATATAATTATGAGTACTTGTTTGCATTTAGTTGTACAATCTTTCTTGGATGTATATATATATATATATTTATTGATTCTCTTCCACCTTGCACACTAAGAACATTAAAGAAACAAAATGAAATATAGTTACTGATTGTGTTCATTAATATCCCTATTAGAGAGGGAAAGCATTAATGTTGACTAGCACCTCCCTAGATTGCATGGTATATGGGGATATCCCTAGAGTACAAGATACATGGGGAATGGGCCCAATAATATATGTGATTAATTAGCTAAGTCTACCATAGTAATGCATGTTCATTGAAATATGATTAAGAACTTGGGTTTACCTAATTTTTCGCCTTAATGACATTTTCATTTCTTTTCTTGTTTCTTTAATATTTTAAATATGCCAGCATAGTATTGTATCTTTCAACCATGTACCAACTTTATGTAATCATTTGTTTCTCATATTTTCTAAGTATAAGGAATAAGTAATGCATCTCAAAGTACTTGAAGATATTAAATAATGATGATGGAGGATGATTATCTAGATGTATGCCTCTCATCTTATTTTCTGTTTAGTTAGTTATTTCATTTTAGTAGATGATGTGTAGGATGTGTATGTCCTTTGTATTATATTTATTTCAGAACTTATTCCTTTCTTCTAGTGCAAAATGTAATATGACCTTTATCCTTATGAATGATTGTTGTGTGACTATTTGAATGATGTCTTTGAACAATGATCTGGCTTCTTATTATATACTAGTTGACAATCCAATACCTTATATTTTTTCTTTTGACATCTTATGGATATGAGTGCACTCATATCTAAGGAATTTCATCATGGAAAGTATATAGAAATTGGGGTTGTCACAGATGTATTGTTCTCTTACATGTACATATGTGCTTGAATTCATATTACATATCATGACTAGTGAGACTTTGTCATCTATCAACACACACTCTTATCTTATGTATTACTTTCATCTATATTGCTTCCATGATAATATATGACTAGGGGCACAACAAGAATGTATGTACTCTTATCATACATATGATCTAATTGTTCAGGTCGTCAACCTAAAGACAGATGTCATCGGTTAAAATCATACTTTAGACATCTACTATGTATGTGTCATTATCTCATGATTGAGAACAACATAATAGATGGAATATTCTTAATCATTATCTAATCAGGTATCTAAGCCCCATTACAATAACCATATGATTGACTCTCTAGGATACATACCAATAATATCCTAGTGCAAAAGAAGACATAAGATAATTTCCACAACCCACAACCCGCAACCCATAAGCCCGAGCCCAAGTCTGGCCCGACTAGGCCAGGCTAGGCGATGTGTGGCATGGTGTACCACACACGCACATGCATGTGAATTGTGGTCACTATACCCACCAAATGAGGTGAGCATACTCTCCCCTAGAGCCCATTCTACACTAATGTCACATGTGATCCTACATATAAGGACCAAACAAAAATTAGGAGTGAGCAATGTGGGACTAAAGCTCTTCCCATTTGCATAAGATGCAAAACTACATTTCCTCTATGACTAGCTACACTACATTGGGCTTAACCCATTCAAAATAAATGGCTAGTACCCATATATCTAACTATACCCCCACAAAGTCCAATTTGTCGTGTACTATACTATTTAGTCAACCATAAAGTGCTTTTAGCAGATACCTTTTGGTTTGAATCTACCTAAGTTATCCAACTTTGACCCCCACAAGAATTAGGTGAATAAAAGTCTTGAAACCAAACCTTAGTTGAAAGAGTATAAGTTGGTAACAACACAATAAAGACATCATATAAAAGAAATATGACACATTACATCCATGCATCCATATAACATGTTATCATTAATATTAGGGAACAACCCAATTCCCCCATTGCGGTATACACAACATCAATCATTTTATCGGTCTCCAAGGATGTACTACTAACATCCTATCCTAAGACTTGATACCATTAAGAGTCTAATATCTTACTAACTTGTTGTCATTACACAAACAAGTTTTCTAGGGGGATAGACACATAGATGTAAGATGCATCAATGAAAAACATAATGTCATATGATTAACCTGACAACTTGTTATTACCACATCAAGCATAATTTGTGTGATCTAAACTCTACCTCCAATCTAGTTTCATATAAATCACACATAACTCCCTCTAGCCATTCAACTTCCAATCTAATTTCATCTGTATCACACAACTCTGTCTTAAAGTTAAGCCGAGTATGGTTTGTTTCTAAGACCTCTAGGAAACATCACCTCCTTGCAATAGGAATACATATCTTGAGACACCATTACTCCTAGAGTTCGTGGAAACCCAACTTGCATCAATATATCCTTTGACTATAGAAGAATATTTGTTATAATGTAGCCCAAGGGAACAAATTCCCTTGTTATACATCAAAACTCTATCAAGAAGTTGACAATGGGTCTTGTTAGTACAATAGAAGTATCTACTTAACTTACTCACGACAAACTATAGTTCATAAGATACATAAAATGTGACATCCCCGGATTTTCTAAAACTTAATCTGATGTGTGACGTCCAAATTGAAACCCTCACCTCAGTGAGAATCCCAATTTAAACATCCCACACTAGGCTAAGAAGAAGAAAATCAAAGGAAGTCAGAAGGAAACAATCAGTAGCACAAGTACATGAACAATAATAAAACCATACACACATGTTCACCATTCAACATATAATTACAACATGAATTGTTACAACATTTGATATTACATATTGAACAACAAACTTATACATATACATGTGCTACAGCTAAACTACAGGATCTGAAAACAACAGGTCCACCTGTACATCAGCTCGCCACACAACTCTACTATCCTGGATCTTCAAGAGCATAACCACAACCTATACAAAGATTACATGCGGTACACGTCAGCACAATATTTCATGAATATTGTACTGAGTACGCCTACGTGTCTTTTATATACCTCTCATCATATCTTGGCAATAAGATAAAACTAATATACTTGGCAGTAACAGAAGAATATAAGAAAAGCATATACTTGCATAAGGATATTCATTAACAAAAGAGAACACATATTTTAAGAACATTTTCCATTATATATCCATGCATTTGCCACCTGAGGGAATAATGCATCATCTCTGCTACCAACGAGAATGAGATGTAAGGCCTTATGATCTACTACCAAAGAGTTAGATCATTGTACAATGTGATCTGCTACCAAAGAGAATGATCACTTTCCAGCACTATGCTACCAAAGAGAATTAGTGCTTTCATATAATGGAACAGATATATTATGTTTGATGTGTTCATAATCATTAGTATGGAAAATCAAGCAACATGTCATACAAGAACAATCATTTCATCCAATACCATATGCCAAGTATTTTACTACTCATATAACACAAGCATATTTTAATAATAAGCCAAGTAAGATGTGATGGCATACCTTCCAAAGAGATAGATCATACTAAACACATATCACTGATGTCAACTATAAGCTTGGTCAAACCTGATCAAAACAAGACCATATACTATCATCAGGTTCTCATCTTATTATATCTCATCTTAACCCTAGTCGTGCTCATATTAGGCTTTGCTTACTCATTTGGATATGTGTACCATTACTTGTATTCTTATCTTATGATTATCTCATTGATGTCATTTTCCAGATTACATCTTATTATTAAAGTTCATCATTTGAACATTAGGTTCCATATCTTTAATGTGCACATATTAGCCCTAGGTTGCATCATTAACCAAGATTAGGGTTTATATCACATTAAGAGCAAACATCATCGTATAACATAGATTATGTGTATCATATTGATCTCATATTTAATTTTGAGGTTCCAGATACTAATATGAGGATATTATGTAAATTTCATCATTTATAGAGCACGTATGCATTAATTGCATTTTAATTAGGGTTATTAGCCTGAATTAGCCATATTATGCAAATTACATGATTTCGTGCATCAACATCATGATTACAGACATCATATGGGTTAAAAACATTATTATGGAGTTACTGACATTTTCCCATAATTTTATATCATCATTTGATATTTATTATCTATTAAACGAGCATTACACATCTTTCATGATATCACTGAGATTAGAGCATAAAAAGCCTGATATTATAATTCCAAGTTGTTCTACGCATTTTTCTGAGAACTTCAGTACCATGTTTATAATTTTCTGATAAGTGGACAATTTTCTACGAATTATGTAAGATCTGTATTTTTATGAATGAAAAATACCTCTGTGGGCAATCATGCGCTGCCACGTGTCCACTTTAGGGTTGCGCAGCTCTTCTTTGCCTTACTGGGTTCTGGCCAGTTCGGGTTGGATTAGATTCCTCTGGTTCAGGGCCTCTCCCTTTCTTTCTTCTCTCTTGCAATCGTGTTCCAGCGGACTCAGGAACAGAGCCGCCGTCGTGCGGCCTGCTCAGGGCTCGAACACACATCTCCAATCGCCGGTGCCGTGAGGGATGACTCCAGAGAGAAACGACAGGGTCCCTTTGCTCCTCGCCTCTACCAGTGCTCCAGCCAGGGCACCGCCGTGGAGCAAGGAGCCCAAGAGGGATCGGTATCCCCCCCTTGCTGCAGCTTGGAGAGCTGCCGCCGTTGGTCTCTAGGATCCATCGTGCAGTCTGCGGCTAGCCTCCTCATCACCACACTTCTCTGGTTTTGCTCATGCTATGCGTTCTCTGGCCTTCATACAGCAAGCGCCGCCTTTCCTCGCATTCTACACGAAACGGACACCTGAGGTATCAGTCTCAGCGATGAAGCCTCCATCGCACTGACCTGGAACGCCGGCGAGAGGTCGGCCATGCCCTGCTCGCCTCCATCTCTCTCTCACACCGAGTCCGCAACGGGACTCCCTGTTTCCACGATGCCACCCAATCCGCCCGACGCCACCGCACGTCGTCTCCTAGACAACGACCACCACCGTTGGGCCTCTTCTTGATCGTGAGCGCCGTCACGACATCCTAGGAGTGTCCGATCTGGCTGGTTGCGGTAGGCCAAGCTGCCTCCCCTCGTTGCTCCACGTGACCACGATCCCACTCAGCGTAGACCTTCTTCTGATCATGAGCGCCACTCCCGTCTTGGCTTCGTCATCGTTGGAAGAATAGTGAGGGAACTCACTGCCTCCCGATACTTAGGCAAAAAGAAGGAACGACACCCTACCTACTCCAATGTTCTTCGTTGTCTTGCTGGTGGATCTCCCTCCGATCTTCTCCAACTGACATAAAAGAGACATCGACATGTAGGTCTTAGTGATACCAGTAAGAAACGACCCACTTCCTTTACTTCGCCGAGCCACGACCAGACGTGGGAATATGGGATGGGTCGTCGGCACTGCTACCTCCACGATCTCCAGCAGGACACGAAGTCGAAGGTGAATCCCAGCCATACAATCCAAATTTGAGGCCAGTATTAGCTCTCCTTAAGGCCAATATGTGGCTCCTCAAAGGGGAGACAATCCATATACATTAACAAGGGGCAGCGTGACACCGCACATTTAACAACTTGGTCAAAAAAACCATTAACAAAGCACATGATTTTATGATATTCAAATGCTCCTAACTCCTTCTAGGAACATCTAATATTCATGAAATTTTAACCATAGTTTTCCTACCTCCCAAGGTACATTTTATTCCAATTTGGTGATACAACTCAACTATTTGATCATTTGATTTATTACTCCAAAATGGGGTGAAGTAGGAATCTTAATCATGATATTAACGTCAATCAAAACTCCAACTTTACTAGAACGCTTGGGATTCTCAGAACAACTCAACATGTATGGCTTAACTTGTGTCATTGGACATTTTAGGATTCTAAAAGTCCACTCCATCACATCCTACACACCTTAAAAGAAATTCCGTCCTCGGAATTAAGCCAGAAACCACTTTGTCACATCATATACATCTTAAAAGAGCTTTCGTCCTCGAAAGGCAACCATACTCATACTCTAAGGAAAACTACCATGTATTCCACATGTAGGCACTATTCTATGTGTAACATATCCTCAAAAGTTACCTAGAACCATATATATCCAAGGCACTATTAGGGGTTTTTAAAAACATATAGGGTGAAACACCCTTTCATGAAGATTGAAACAAGGGTTTAGAAACTCGAATTATGTCATGACATATTTCGTATGTTAGATTTGCATCCTTATCTTTGCCCATGAATTAGGGTTCCGTAATCATATTACCATGTTCTGAAGGAGTTAACTAAAATTAACCCATATATTTAGATGTCATCAACATTTTATTGAGCTAATTGTTAGAACATGTTCATCATTGACATATGCATTTTAGGAGGGAGTTAACTATAATTAACCCACATTATCCATCTAGATCATATCAAGGTGTTATAATCATTATGATGTGCTAACTTTCAAACTATATTTTTCATTTTTATTAGCACTATGATTAACACCTCATATAACATGTTCCATTCATATGATCTTATTTCATTACTCATAATAAATTCCAACAGTTACTAGTGATTTCATCAAAAGATTAACCAAACATATTACATTATCATCTTTATTCATTTATATGGTTAACCATTTATGCATTGATATCTATTAAACCATCTCTATGTTTCCATCATATCGTGTCTATATATCATATCTCAGGATTAGATCACATCCTTACATATACTTATCATGGTTGTGTTAAACAAACTTATGTGAGTGACTCGTGAAATATGTATTAAAACTTTACCTAATCCAACTGAGGTTCTCTTGACCCATATCATGAGAGTATTGCCATGCTTAGTCTCTCTGAGCTAACTCAACTCTATGAGTATCTCACACGCATATAATTTATCTTTTCTCTCGGTCTAGGGTTCTCGGATTACCTCACTGGCACTAGAGACAGCCTTACAAACTCTAGCCACAGAAGCACCAACCAAAACATACCATGACATACTCTTCATAGGTCTCTACCCATGAGACAAGCTTACCTCAAAACTTTCTTATATACACCACTAGATTCCTATGTGGGAAACCACCAACCTGAGCATGAGGCTTCAGAGAAACTAACATAGCTACCTCCTCCATCTCTCCCTCACCCGGATGGCAGGCACTCATTCATGTTCACATGCACATATATAACCAGACTCTCTCTATATCTAGGGTTTGGTCCTCCCAAGGACATCTAGGGTTCAACAAGACTATAAGAATCATGCATTAAGCAACACAACTCATTCACTCAGGAGTAGTCTAGTTTAGGACATATCATATCACATATCTCATATTTCTCATATCGTGGAGTCTAGGTTCTCTGACCTTCTCCCTGTGGGTCTCGCTCTCTCTTGAGCTAATCCCAAAACTGGTCCAAACACTAGAGGTCCTCCTTTGTAAAAGAGCTTGAGGCTCATGTTGACTCACAACTTTGCCTTAACTTAACTTATCTCATCTCATAAAAGAACCCATTCTTGCATCATCAAAACTTATCTCAAATCCTCAAACTAAACTTGAGTCCTCAAAGACAAACATAAATCATCACAAACTATCTTATATCATCTATATGAGACTTACATCATAGATTATTTCATCTATTCTATCTATCATATATTCCAACAAGGCTCTAGACATCTAATCTAGAACTACTCTCTCTCCTAGACTGATGTCATCACTTTCACTTAGGTTGCATGAACACCTCCTACTCGTACATGTGTGGGGACACTTTTTTGTAATACATATACATAATAAAATATTATATAGTTTTTCTCCGATAAAACAAGCGTCAGAGAAAACTATCGAGGTTCGATTCGTTTGGAATCAAAACCAAATCCAGAAACGAGTGTCCCACACATAGTAGAGAGTCCAGTGTCATGAAAACTAGTGAAAGGGGTGAGAACATGGTGTAGACTAGTGTAGCTACTCTAGACAACGAGCGCCATATGTCTAGGGTTTCTCTTCCCTTGATGCACATCATTTACAAATAGTGCAACGTCCCATACCGCTGCACTACATGGAAAGAACGACATCTAAGGACTTGCTATGCCACAAGCAGTAGTCTAGACCTAGTTCTCAGACATCTAGGTGCTAACCTAGAGGCTAGGTCAGATCTAGTCTCTAAAAGACGACTAATCTAACCCTAAAAGATTATTAAGTTCAAGGTTCTTTAGTTTTTTAGTTGCATAATGAGCAAATGTTAGGCTTTGCTATTGTTCATGCTCTGATACCACCTGTGACGTCCCCGGATTTTCTAAAACTTAATCTGATGTGTGACGTCCAAATTGAAACTCTCACCTCAGCGAGAATCCCAATTTAAACATCCCACACTAGGCTAAGAAGAAGAAAATCAGAGGAAGTCAGAAGGAAACAATCAGTAGCACATGTACATGAACAATAATAAAACCATACACACATCTTCACCATTCAACATATAATTACAACATGAATTGTTACAACATTTGATATTACATATTGAACAACAAACTTATACATATACATGTGCTACAGCTAAACTACAGGATCTTAAAACAACAGGTCCACCTGTACATCAGCTCGCCACACAACTCTACTATCCTGGATCTTCAAGAGCATAACCACAACCTATACAAAGATTACATGCGGTACACGTCAGCACAATATTTCATGAATATTGTACTGAGTACGCCTACGTGTCTTTTATATACCTCTCATCATATCTTGGCAATAAGATAAAACTAATATACTTGGCAATAACAGAAGAATATAAGAAAAGCATATACTTGCACAAGGATATTCATTAACAAAAGAGAACACATATTTTAATCACATTTTCCATTATATATCCATGCATTTGCCACCTGAGGGAATAATGCATCATCTCTGCTACCAATGAGAATGAGATGTAAGGCCTTATGATCTACTACCAAAGAGTTAGATCATTGTACAATGTGATCTGCTACCAAAGAGAATAATCACTTTCCAGCACTATGCTACCAAAGAGAATTAGTTCTTTCATATAATGGAACAGATATATTATGTTTGATGTGTTCATAATCATTAGTATGGAAAATCAAGCAACATGTCATACAGGAACAATCATTTCATCCAATACCATATGCCAAGTATTTTACTACTCATATAACACAAGCATATTGTATAATAAGCCAAGTAAGAGGTAATGGCGTACCTTCCAAAGAGATAGATCATACTAAACACATATCAATGATGTCAACTATAAGCTTGGTCAAACCTGATCAAAACAAGACCATATACTATCATCAGGTTCTCATCTTAACCCTAGTCGTGCTCATATTAGGGTTTGCTTACTCGTTTGGATATGTGTACCATTACTTGTATTCTTATCTTATGATTATCTCATTGATGTCATTTTCCATATTACATCTTATTATTAAAGTTCATCATCTGAACATTAGGTTCCATATATTTAATGTGCACATATTAGCCCTAGGTTGCATCATTAACCAAGATTAGGGTTTATATCACATTAAGAGCAAACATCATCGTATAACATAGATTATGTGTATCATATTGATCTCATATTTAATTCTGAGGTTCCAGATACTGATATGAGGATATTATGTAAATTTCATCATTTATAGAGCATGTATGCATTAATTGCATTTTAATTAGGATAATTAGCCCGAATTAGCCATATTATAAAATTACATGATTTCGTGCATCAACATCATGATTACAGACATCATATGGGTTAAAAACATTATTATAACTGACATTTTCCCATAATTTTATATCATCATTTGATATTTATTATCCATTAAACGAGCATTACACATCTTTCATGATATCACTAAGATTAGAGCATCAAAAGCCTGATATTATAGTTCCAGGTTGTTCTACGCATTTTTTCTGAGAATGTCCGTACCTTGTTTATAATTTTCTGATAAGCGGACAATTTTCTACGAATTATGTAAGATATGTATTTTTATGAATGAAAAATACCTCTGTGGGCAATCATGCGCTGCCACGTGTCCACTTTAGGGTTGCACAGCTCTTCTTTGCCTTACCGGGTTCTGGCCGGTTCGGGTTGGATTAGATTCCTCCGGTTCAGGGCCTCTCCCTTTCTTTCTTCTCTCTTGCGATCGTGTTCCAGCGCACTTAGGAACAGAGCCACCGCCGTGCGGCCTGCTCAGGGCTCGGCCACACATCTCCAATCGTCGGTGCCGTGAGGGATGACTCTGGAGAGAAACGACAGGGTTCCTTTGCTCCTCGCCTCTACCAGTGCTCCAGCCAGGGCACCGCCATGGAGCAGGGAGCCCAAGAGGGATCGGTATCCCCCCCCTTGCTGCAGCTTGGAGAGCCTGCCGTCGTTGGTCTCTAGGATCCATCATGCAGTCTGCGGCCAGCCTCCTCATCACCACACTTCTCTGGTTTTGCTCGTGCTATGCATTCTCTGGCCTTCATACAGCGAGTGCTTCCTCTCCTCGCGTTCTACACGAAATGGACACCTGAGGTATCAGTCTCAGCGATGAAGCCTCCACCGCACTGACTTGGAACGCCGGCGAGAGGTCGGCCATGCCCTGCTCGCCTCCATCTCTCTCTCACACTGATTCCGCAACGGGACTCCCTATTTCCACGATGCCGCCCAATCCGCCCGACGCCACCGCACGTCGTCTCCTGGACCACGGCCACCACCGTGGGGCCTCTTCTTGATCGTGAGCGCCGTCACGACATCCTGGGAGTGTCTGATCTGGCTGGTTGCGGTAGGCCAAGCTGCCTCCCCTCGTTGCTCCACGTGACCACAATCCCACTCAGCGTAGACCTTCTTCTGATCATGAGTGCCACTCCCGTCTTGGCGTCGTCATCGTTGGAAGAATAGTGAGGGAACTCACTGCCTCCCGATACTTAGGCAAAAAGAAGGAACGACACCCTACCTACTCCAATGTTCTTCGTTGTCTTGCTGGTGGATCTCCCTTCGATCTTCTCCAACTGACGTAAAAGAGACATCGGCCTGTAGGTCTTAGTGATACCAGTAAGAAATGGCCCACTTCCTTTACTTCGTCGAGCCACAACCAGATGTGGGAATATGGGATGGGTCGTCGGCACTGCTACCTCCACGATCTCCAGCAGGACACGAAGTCGAAGGTGAATCCCAGCCATACAATCCAAATTTGAGGCCAGTATTAGCTCTCCTTAAGGCCAATATGTGGATCCTCAAAGGGGAGCCAATCCATATACATTAACAAGGGGCAGCGTGACACCGCACATTTAACAACTTGGTCAAAAAAAGCATTAACAAAGCACATGATTTTATGATATTCAAATGCTCCTAACTCCTTCTAGGAACATCCAATATTCATGAAATTTTAGCCATAGTTTTCCTACCTCCCAAGGTACATTTTACTCCAATTCGGTGATACAACTCAACTATTTGATCATTTGATTTATTACTCCAAAAAGGCGTGAAGTAGGAATCTTAATCATGATATTAACGTGAATCAAAACCTCAACTTTACTAGAACGCTTGGGATTCTCAGAAAAACTCAACATGTATGGCTTCACTTGTGTCATTGGACATTTTAGGATTCTAAAAGTCCACTCCATGACATCAAACTTATAATAATTTTAGAATATCATAATTGAGACATTGGAACCCTAGTATCAGTCTTGAACAAGGACTTGTATGAATCACATGGAGTCATAATAGGTTTATGTGATGTGTACTCAACCTCTCTAATATCTTATCAACATAGTAAGACTAAGAGAGAGTTATACCATCACTAGACCATATGAGTTTAAGACCATCCCATATCCTTTATATCAAATTTGCCACAAAAAAATGGATTTGTACTTGCCACAAAGGAATGGATTTGTCTCATTTACTATTTTCATAACAAAACCAAAAAGTAGAATATCATCAACATATAAGTGTAGCAAAATAATATCATCATTGACAATTTTGTAGTAGAGAAACTTATCAAAATTATTAGAAACAAAGTCAAACGATGATATAATAGAATCAAACATTTCATGCTATTTCTTAGGGGCTTGTTTCAAGACATATAATTTTACACACTTTAGACTCATTTCCACGACCCATGAATCAATCATGTTGTTCATATGCATCTCCTCCTAAAGATCACTGTGTAAAACACGATCTTCGCATCCATTTGATGGATACAATGATTATTAATAGAAGTCAATGCTATAAGAACGTGGTTTGTGGTCATACGGGAAACATGCAAATAGGTGTCCTAATAATCTATTCCTTCCCTATGTGTATAACCCATAACAACTAACCCAACCTCATACTTATTGATTGTCCAATTTGCATTAAGTTTCATCTTAGAGATCCATTTGCATCCAACTACACAACAACTAGGAGGAAAATGCACTAATTCCCAAGTTCCATTCAAGAGAATTGATTGGATTTCACCACTAACATATTGTTTCTGAAACTTAACTTCTGGAGAATTCATAGCTATTTTAAAAGATACCTTAGCTTAAGGAGAATCAATAGCTTGTTTAAAAGATACAAGATCATCCTCAATATTGTAAGTGAAAAAATTACTTCCAAAATATTTTATTTCCTAGGTCATTTACTTCTCCTTGGTTCAACCATTTCTTCATAATCACCAGATTCAAAAATAACAGGTTCTAAATCATCCTCCACATTTGTCATCCTTTCCACATGCTCAGGAATGGAACCTGTGGTGAATGAATGCTTATCTTTAGAAACACCAAATTTCATGGGAGACCCATCCTGAAAGAATGTAGCATCACATACTTCCACAATTGTATTGACATCAATGCCTGAGATATCAGAGTTTACAATCAATAATCTATAGGAATGACTTATCTGTACATAACCCAAGAAGATGTCATCAACCATTTTTAGTACCAGTTTCTTCTTTTTATGTTTAGGGACAAGTACCTTAGCAAGATGCTCCATGCCTGAGGATATTTGATACTCAATTTTCTACCGGTTTATTGCTCAAATGGACCACTTTATTTATGTTTATCTGGAACTCTATTCAAAATATGGCAAGACATATTCAATGTTTCCTTCCATATAAAGTTGGGTAGACATTAGGTTTAGAGTAAGGTATTAACCATATCTATTAGGGTTCATTATTTATGTTCTATCATCCCATTAGAAAATGGTGAATAAGGAGTGGTAATCTCAGGAACTATACCATGGGATTGACAAAATTCCAAAAATAAGTATGAGGTGTATTCTCCTCCCCTATCACACTATAATCATTCAAGCACTTTACTAGTTTGAGTTTCATCTTCTTTCTTATAAATTTTGAACTTAACCAAATCCCTATCTTCAATTTTAAGTAAATAGTCATAACAATATCTGCTAGAATCATCAATAAAAGTTATCAAATAACATTTTTGATCCCTAGTATCACTCCCATTATATTCACAGATATCATTTTGTACTAAATCAAGAATTTCCAAATTCCTATTCATAAAATGAAAAGGATTCCAAGGTAGTTTATCTTGCACATAAGTTTCACATCTACTAACATTAATATCAGACTTAGGAACTAAATCAAGATTTCTCATTTGTTATATTGTGTCAAAATTAACATGTCCCAAATGACTATGCAATACATTAGATGATATAAGATTCAAGCAAATAGAACTATTATCATTGAAACTCAAAATTTAATTTGAAACTGGTTCAACAAGAATCTTAAGTAAGTTATCCATATCACATAGATATATCTTGCCAAAAAAGAATCACGGGGGTTTGTAAAACTTTCCTTATTATGTTTGCAATATGTTCTAAAACTATCCTAACTAAAATTATGCTATTAAGGATATTACATCGAATCGTGGGAACATGTATGACTCTATGAAGTGTCTAAACCTTCCCCTAAGGGAGACTTAGGTAGAGTTGGAATAGCTTAAAGTCACGAAATGACCTCTAGAGGCCTAGTAAGACACAAACATGGACTTATCAGCACAAACAAGTACATTAGTCCCAGTGTCAATTATCCAATAAAGTGGTTCAAAAATAGAAAGGATTTCAAGTTTTATATACAGATACCCATCATTGAGGTTCAAGGGATTAGTGATCATGTTGACAATAGCCTCCTTGTTTGCAGATGTTGCAGTTCTATTTGTCTTGTTTAAAGGACAATCCTTATTCTAGTGGCCAACCTGTCTACAAGTCTTATAAGGTTTATTCTTTGGTTTCTCTGGGATCTTAGCCTTAGGTTTACATATATTTTTTCTTTCTTATCTTTATTTTTAGAAGTAGTAAAATTAACACTAGGGTGTTCATCTTGTATGTTAATATCCTTCATTAGACCATTCATTGATAAGTTTCCTTTGCAATGCTTAAGAGTCATGCCAAACGATTCCCAAGATTTAGGGAATTTTTCTATGATGGACATAAAAATGAACTTTTTCAAGAACTTCTTAGTTTACAATTAATTTTGTATTTTTAGGGATGAACTCATTAGATTTAGGCTCATCCTCTTCTATCTAATAATCAAAACCCACAATATTAAGACAAATTTGCATCCTATTCTGCCAACTGACAAAGTTTGTACTAGTAAATTTTTCATGCATATTAGTAGTGTCATTTTTACTGTCAGGACCACCATAATCGGCCATTGTTAATTTAACGAAAGAGATCATTTGTTTAATCATGTTGTGATTTTATATTAGATATAGTTGTGTGCAACAACAAGAGCTGCAAATTAACTAATGAGTTCAGGCTAGATCCTGATAAAAAATAGAAAGAAGATATAATGAAGGAGAATAGGAAATAAAAGATTTAGGAACACATACTAGGTTTTTCATTAGATAATGAATGTGTTACTTAAATAAACTAATGACTCACAATATGGGTAGATAATCTTTGTTCTTCTAGTCAACCCAATCATGAACTTGAAGATGACGTCTCGCTCTGAGCTGAAAGCCAATGGTTGTACTACTGGTGCACCCCAACGATCGTAGGTACCACCATCTAGATAGATCACCCCTCTCAGGAGAGGAAGGAATGCCTTGCTTCTTGCAAGAGAGAAACCTTCAGAAACCAACAAAGATCAATGGTGGCAAAGAAGTTTCTCTAGAGTTCATAAAACACAAGTATGAATGGTTGTATGTTCAAAAGATGTGATTAGCCCTAATGACCAAAGAATTATTCATATCCTTTCATGCTCCTCCAAATCCTATTCCCATTAAGATGTGATTACTCAATTTCTCTTGTACACAAAATAGAAAACAAATCTGTTTAGAAAAGAAACAATTAACTAAATTAATAAGTAATTTCATAGTTGTATTTTAGTACAAATTGAAGATGGAAGATGATTCTCACATGCCCGATACCAAGCCCAAACCCACACGACACGGCCTAGCGTGTCTTGTCGTGCATGTGTGTGTGTGTCTATGAGTTTTGGCCACCATACCCACTAATTAGGTGAGCGTACTCTCCCCTAGAGCCCTTTGGACACTAGTGTCACATGTGATCCAACATATAAGGATCACAAAAGTTCTAAGAGTGAGTAATGTGGGACTAAAACTATTCCCATTTGTACAAGACACAAAACTCCATTTCTTCTATGTATTAGTTGTACTATATTGGGCTTAACCCATGCTAAACAAATGTATAGAAGCCATATATCTAAGGTCATGTGTATACAAAAACCAAGTTCATTTTGGCAGTATCATCCACAAAGTATCTAGATGTTAGTTCTTATATTTTGTATTCTGAAGTAGTAAACTATATATTAACGGTTGATTGTCATGCCTCCTTTACCTAAATTAGCTTATCATTGTTTGTCAAAATTGATGAATGCATAGGATATGATGACAATGAGTGGCTTGATTGATGGGAATTGGACATTAGAGATGAAATGTCTTAGACTTCAAAGAAGTTATTTGAGCCTATCATTCATGCACCCACAATCTGGGTGTATATCGTAGCGTTTTTTAAATTAAGCTTTTGGGAAAACCTATTGTACCTTGTGGAGATGGATAGACCAAGTGATTCTAATTGGGAAAGATTTCCAGTTCACAAACAAAAAAGAAATTAGGTTAAAATATGAGAAAACCATGATATGGAAAGAAGGGGCAGCCTCAAAATGTTTAAAGTGAGACGCACACCGACGCTTTCCTACTTAATATTCGCAGATGGTGTCCTCATGTTCTTAGATGGGATGATTGTGAATCTACAAGCAGCAAAGGAAGGACTGGACATATTTGCCACCATCACTGGGTTACATGCCAACCAAACCAAATACATGGTGTTTCTCTCAAAGACAGCCAGATAGACGGGTGAGCTGCTATCTTCAGCCATTGGCATGCCTATCCATGAGCTACCGTGTACTTATTTGGGGTTTCCTCTTACTGCCGAGACGGTCTATGCTAGACACTATGGTTCATGCATGGATAGAATGAGGGTGATGATTGATCGGTGGCCACTCCATTGTATGCCCTTTGCAGGTAGAGTGGCTCTTACGAGAGCCAACATCTTGGGTCTTATCACTTTCTGGGTCATGCAAGGTCACGTACCCAGCGTTATTCTAGACAGACTCCAGACAATTTGCTGCCTATTTCCTATGGGGTGGCAAAGCACCCACCATTGCTTGGGAGAAGATGGCCTACCCAATCGAAGAAGGCATACTGGGGCTTAAAAATTTCCAAGACTTGGCAAAGTGGGCAATGAGAAAGAAAGTGGACAGGTTTCTCACTAACACCGACTCGATATGGACACGATGGATGAGGAGACGCTATGGGCACTCACTTGATGTACAACACCATATGAGACAAGGATTCTCATGAACATGGAGGAGAATGGTTGAGGAATATAGAAATTTCCAAGCCTTATATACACTAATTGATAGAGGTGAACACTTGTACAGTGAGACATTTCCTAACTTTTGGCAAGTTGTTCGTCCACGTAGACCTGAGTGTACGTTAGACAAAGCACTCTGGCATGCACGCTGCATTCCCCGATGGGCACCTACACTCCGCAAGGCACATAACAAAGGACTACTCATGGAGGATCGAATTGCGAGATGGAGTGTGGACTATGACACATCGTGCTCGCTATGTAACTGTGGTGAAGAATCAATGTCGCACCTGTTCTTTCAATACCCATATACATCTGTTGTATGGTCCACACTCATGACAGGCAACCGGGGGGTGATGGATCTAAATCCTTGCATGCAACTTGACATCACCACTATGTGGATGGATGCACCCATGAGGGACCTCGTGTTCCTTGCTCTTGATGCATCTACTTACTTTATCTGGATGGAAAGAAATAAAAGAAGACATGGTAAACAGGGGCAACCTAGTGACATGATGGCGGCACGAGTTAGGATGTCGGTGAGGAACGTGTTGTTTGCACATCCAGAATGGAAGGAACATCTACCGCGCGGGCTTGCCGTTGTGTGGGACGTCCACTGATGCGTAGACGCCAGACGAGGCCAGGTGGTGCGAGGCCACACGACACACTTCCTGGTTATTATATCTGGCTCGGGTTGCTTTGGGCACGAGCATGATCGCGTGCACGAGGAGTATGACTGAGATCAGTTGTTCCCATCTTATCAGTATGCTTTGTTCTATTCTGTTTGTGGTCGGGCAACCTCTCTAGACTGATCCGGAGGAGTGAATGTGATACAACCCTATTAGGTACTGTGTACAACTCACTTCCCATAAACGAGGGTATAATTTGTCCTTAGGGCTTGTTCGGTTTTGTTTACTTTGTGTAAACAAATCTTTGTATGAGCACGTAATGCTAAGGGTTGGGATTTTTCTAAGTCCTTCTCGAAATAAAATTACCCAATATTCGAGATAAAACCATGATACATGAGAAATTTGAATTACAGTTTACAAATTCAAAGATACTATGTATAGCATGGTGTCTATTACAACTATAGTGATAATAGTCATGAACTCCCAAATATTAATAAAAGGATCGTGTTAAATTATATCTTAAGATAAGTAAAGCTATTGATATGATAAATAAAGATCATTATTTTTCTTACTTGCTGTACATGTTCACGGGAAAGTGTCTAATTTAATTGACATATTATTTCATAGTCATATATATATATATATATATATATATATATATATATATATATATATATATATATATATATTAGTGCATTTTATGGCCTCTCTTGATTTGTAAATTGCATATTTATCTTGAAGTTTATGAATTTAGTTAACATACTCGTATTCTATGTTAGATTATATGCATTCAAATTTAAAGAATAATAACAAGTTAGATAGTAGATTGGGTTCTAAAGGCATTGGTACCCAAATAAAAGGATTCAGATTCAAAATGCATGTTCTGCGCATGGAAAATGACTTAGTCCATTATGTAGACTGGATATCTCCCTCCCCCAAGTGTGAGGATATTTAATGAGGGGAGGGCATTTGTGTGGGGGTTGACAATGTTGCTTGTTTAGGGATGCTTCTGTAAATTAAATTATAAGTGAACAAAATAATATGTGAATCAGAAATACAACTAAGTTTAGTCTTATAAATTGTTCCATTGGAAACATCATAACATTGTCTCTTTTCCCTTTTCTCATATTGTTCTCCTTTAGGGTGATCATTTATATTGAATATTTACAAACAAACAAATCAAAAAAGACGATAAAGATATTAAATGTAATTTAAGATTTTTATGTTAGTGATAAATAAAATTCAAATATAGGTAAATAATATGAAAATATTATTCTAAAGAAAATAAAGATATGTCAAAACATTTTTGTGAATAAATTACCATATTTTCCTTCTCACAAATTTAGTTTCTTATACATTTAGTCAACAATTCATATTATAGATATGTACAATCAATTTATATAGCCATTTATTTACTTTTATTAGAATGAATACATGTCATGTTAATCGAATTATATCTCCATCATAAAGTTGTTTTGACCAAAAAATAATATATTGGTTTGGCATATTTATTTTCTTGAACTTTTTATTCAAAATGAAGATTTGTTTTTTAAATGTGTACTATTATTATACAATTATTATTCTAATATTTATCTAATATAAACTTATCACGTATGATATTCTATGTGTATATTCACTATTGTATACACACACAAACAAATGTACACACACACGCATATATATATATATATATATATATATATATATATATATATATATATATATATATATAGTGAGAGCTCTAAGATGGTGAGAGCATGAGAACCCTTTGAATATCTCCCAACAACGATCATTTTTTTCTAATCCAACCATATGGATTGAAAATATATCACACATATATATGCATAGATATATACATATGCATATATATACATATATATACATACATACATACATACACATATATATATATATATATGCCGGCAACGGAATAGCCTGGTTGGCAAATTCCGCTGGTCCCCAATGAAGGGACCCAGGTTCAAAACCACATAGAGAAGCATCTCTTGATTTATCACCCTCCCGGGCGTCCGGCTCTGCAACAGGTTATGGGAGAGGGGGGAGAAATCTTTCTATCTTAATCCCATATATATATATATATATATATATATATATATATATATATATATATATATATATATATATAATAGTAACTTTTAGTTGTCCTCGGGGATAACTAAATTACCCTACTCGGCAGAAATACTCCCACAACTCGGAACCTGTTATAGAGGAAAAAAGTGGGAAAACATTTCGAGCGGAGAGAGCAGCTAGAGAGAGGAGCAAAACCCCAATTCCTCTACTCAATTTGTCACCCTCCCTAGTGATTTCTCCCATTGTCGCGCAATCTCACCGGCGAAGACATCACCCAACCACTCCATTAGCACCTCCTCCGTCATCACCTCCTCCAGTCGCTCCTTCATCGACTCGTCAGATACTCAGAGATGACGAGGATGAAGAAAGCCTCACGGAAATCATCGACAATGCCTACGTGGAGAAAGAATAGACCGAAAGTGATTGAAATAGGCGATGACGACTTCGAAACACACCTGTTTCAAGCCAATGAGAAGTTGGCAAAATAGGCAGAAGAAGTAGGAAAAGTAGCATTGGGCGCGGAAAGGGAATTATAAGAACAGACTACTCCGACAACTCTGAAAGGGGATAAGAAAGAGGCTACCAAGGCCACAGAAGTGGAAGAAGAGGGGAAAGAAGAAGCTGTGGAAATGGAGAAGGGGTTTGCTGCTGAGACTCCTCAGACAATACAAAAAGAGGTCAAAATAGGAGCTGTGATGGCTACTGAAGGAGATAAGCAAGCTACTTCTTTGACACCTCAGACACAAAAGAAAGGGAAAAAAAGAGGGGTTATAGCTCCCCCATGGATCAAACCTCAATCAAAAAGTGCAAAGCACAGCGAGGTTGCTACTGCTGGTCGTGGAGGCAACATAGCTACTGAGAAGAAAGAAGTTGCGCGCAACAAAGCTGGAAAAGAAGAACAACAAGGAAATTTGTTTTTTCATGCAGGATACTACTATTGTGTCTTTAACCTTCTCTGCATCCTGCCCCTTCTGCTATGCAGGCTACTACTGATGTGTCAATGTATGATAGTTACTACATTAAAACTAGACGATGTAGCTAGAGTAACTACACCAACAGATCCGAGTAACTATGAGATAGTCTCGAGTAACTGTTATATTGGGAAGAGTAATGCTCGAGTAACTGAAAGTAATGATTGAGTAACTAAGAGTAATGCTTAAGTAACTGAAATTAATGCTTGAGTAACTATTATAGAATGCTTGAGTAACTGAAAGTAATGTTTGAGTAACTAAAATTTATGCTTGAGTAACTATTACAGAATGCTTGAGTAATCG
Source organism: Alisma plantago-aquatica (assembly GCA_963693085.1). NCBI lineage: Eukaryota > Viridiplantae > Streptophyta > Magnoliopsida > Alismatales > Alismataceae > Alisma > Alisma plantago-aquatica. Next base: position 280,105,023 of record OY856413.1, on the reverse strand, counting down.
AGATTAATGCTTGAGTAACCAAAAATAAAGTTTGAGTAACTATTACAGAATACTTGAGTAACTGAAATTAATTCTTGAGTAACTATTACAGAATGCTTGAGTAATCAAAAGTAATGTTTGAGTATTTATTTCTGAAAGTAATGGAGTAACAAATAGTGTCTCACACACTAGACATATAAATTAAACTAGAAAATAATATTGTTAAGCTAAATACTACATTCTTGGAGTAACTCTATTTGTATGCAGGAGAAGAAAGCAAAGGGGATGAGGAGAGTACAAATGCAAATCAGAAATAGAAAGAGACAGAAAAGGCTAGTGAAGAAGAAGGTGATGTAAAAAGTAGAAAAGTGAAAACCAAGGGGAAACAGAAGGAACAAGCAACTGAAGAGAAAGGGAAGGCTGATGGTGATACAGAAGAAGAGGAAAGAATAAGAAGGAAATAGAAAGGAAAAGAAAAGGCTACAAATGAGGGGGGAAAGCAGAAAGAAATAAAAGAACACAAAAGGGAAAGGGAAAAGCAACTGAAGAGAAAGGTAAGATTGTATGGAATTGTAATTGCTTTAATTTTCAGTTACTTGCAGTTTATTAAATTGATTTTATAATATAAACATGAGCTCTAACAATAAATTTTGATATGTTTGTAGTGGGAGTAAATAGAATGTACCATAGGTGCTCCTTAAAGAGATACATCAACACCAATAAGAGCATGGTGTATAAAAAAGAACAACTTATGATGTTGAGCTCAAAAACCTTTGCAAACCTCGTAAAGATGCCAAATCTTGCAGTTGACATAGGCTTGTTAGAGGATTTAATAGATAGATATGTCGATGAAGACATATTTTTGCTGGCTAATGGGGAGGAGAGAAGGAAGATAGTAGATGATGTGGGGATAATTCTAGGTATCCCCAGTAAAGGTATAGAAATAAAACAATGGAAAGATTATGACATAGTAAAGTCAATATGGCAAGAGTTTGCCAAGGCAACTTGTAAAAATAGAAATGAAAGTGAGACCTCAAAGAGGTTGAGAGAAAAGGATGTCTTGCATAAGGACAACTTAACAAAACTTTGGCAAGAATATGCCAAGACCAACAATCTAGCAGACAATAAAAATATGTGACGTGCGTGGATGTTGCACCTGCTGGAAACATTCCTAATACCAGACACCAGCTATTGCACACCAATCTACTTTATCCACTACCTAGATGATGTCACTGCCACTGGTCAGATGAATTGGGCAAAGTTGGTGAATGGGAGTATCTTCAAGAATATGAAAATGTTGAAGGAGAATGTCCATCTAAGAAGGAAAGGAGAGAAAGGGGCTAAGAACACCCTGTACACAACAGGTTGTGTCATGTCCCTATGCGTAAGTGAAGAAAATCATATTCATCTACATTGATACAATATTGACTATGGGGGGGGAGTTACATATGCATTATATTTTCTATATGTTACATGCATGTTTGGGCATATGAGATGACAAAGATGGCAAAGCCAACATTCCTTGACTCGAAGCCAAGTATAAAGAAGTGGGTTGCGTCGGTCAAGAAATTGATGGAATTAGGGTTAGTGGACCCTAAGGATGTAAGATTATCTAATCTTTGTTACAAAATCTAATATACAACATAATCATACATGTTTCATTTTGTGACACATTATTTTTATTTATATGTTGGACAGGTTTATCAAAGGATAGTGGTAGACTAGGGAGATGATTGGCAGGCTGCATAATCATCGAAGGGCATGCCAGCAAAATATAAGCCAACAACCAATAAGGCACCAGCAAAGCCAATCATTGAAGTGGGAGACACTCCTGACACCTCCACCCTGAAGACAAGAATCCAAATGTTAGAGGAGGAGCTCAAAATACATAAGGAGATCTGCACAAGAATAAGTGTTGAGAAATTCACTGAGCTGCAGATGGAGAATAGAAGGCTAGAAGAAAGAATAGCCAAGTTAAAAGAAGAAAATAAAAATCTAAAAAGAAAGTGGGAAGATGAGGGTGACAAATCACAGTCACGTGAAAGTGGATTCAAAGAATTTGCAGAGGGTTTTTCCTCGATGAATGTAGATGAACCGAAAGACACATCGGCAAAGGATGTCGACCCACTGACAAAGCGAAGAAGGCTGACCCTCAGAAAAAAATATGTGGAATCAGAAGATCACAGTGAGGATAGGAAAAATGTTGATGAAGAGGAGAAGAAAGAAACAAAACATGACAGTTCTGAACAACCAAAGTCTGTAGAAGATTCAGAATAAAAGAAATAAGAAGAAGGAAGCGAACAACAGGAGAAGATAGTAGAAGAAGAAGAAAGGTAGAAGGAGCCCAGAAAAAGATTGAAGAAAAAGAAGAAGATGGAAGAACTAAAGATAGGAAGCATAGAGAAAAATGTGAAGAAAAGAAGGGAGGAAAAGGTAAGTTTCATCTCCTTTCAAGTATATCATAACAGCAAGTAATGCTTGAGTAATTGAACCTAAAGCTTGAGTAACTGAACCTAATGCTTGAGTAACTGCAAGGCTTGACTAACTGAACCTAATGCTTGAGTAATTGAACCTAATGATTGAGTAACTGAATGTAATGCTTGATTAACTGAAAGTAATGCTTGAGTAACTAAGAGTAATGATTGAGTAACTGATAGTAATGCTTAAGTAACTTGTGCAAAATGAAGATTGTATCTAACATGGATTGCTCTATTGTTGTTGACATCACAAGATGTCAAATTTCATAGGTTTTGAACATTTCAAAACAAAAGAAACCAAAGAAATTGTCCATCACTTCATGGACAACATAGAAGAAATGTAAGAGAATTGGTTATTGTCAAGTTTAAAATGATAAAACATTATTGATTCAATATCCAACTCGTATGTATAACATCTATAAAAATAATTGGCAGGTCAAAATGAGAATGGAAATTCAGTGAAGACACTTGGTGCACGGGGAAGGACCTCGCCACCCTCTTGTACAAGGATCAAATGACACAATCACTTGTAAGAAACAAGAACGTAGTGTAACTCTTTGAAATAGATAATTTGGATTTCTAAACTAAGAAAGATTTTGGTTTTTTTTCGGGTTCTCGACTACTTTGTACAGATGCTCAAGGAGAGCACAAGCAAGTGGAGGAAGAAGGGGTTGACGTGGCACTGCATGAGCACTTATGCTCCAGTAAGACAAATAAACTTTGTATACAAATTTACATGAAATTACAATATAGAAACACAAACTGAAACTTATAGATGTGAATTTTAAACTCTACATTTGTAGAAAAAGCTAGCATTTGATGTTGAGAACATCACCATGGAGAAGATTGACATGCTATCTCCACAATTCAATGTTCCAATCAAAGATAGGGATGCAATGGACTTGGTGTTCACAATACTAAACAACGACAACCACTAGCACTTGTATGAAGCAAGTTTCAGGGATGGGGCACACCAGTCTTATAATTCAATGAGTTGGAGTAGCAACTCTAGAAAAGAATTCAATAGATGGGTAAGTGATCTATAAAAATTAACTCTATTAGTAGTGGATTGAAAGGATTAATGTTCTTTAATTGATGATGAATAAACATTTTGTTTTTTTAATGTAGGTGGGTATAGTGCACAAATTCTTTAGGGGTGCATCGGAAAAGGGGAGCCAATTGTTGCAGTGGGAACATGAATACCCGATCTGCCCACAGTAGGAAGAAGACTCACTTGACTGTGGGATCTTCATCATGAAGTACCTAGATTGCCTAGTGGATGGAAAAACTATGGACTTCACCTGTAAAGACATACCGGCAATAAGGGATGATGTTTTTCAGTGAATGATGGCAAGGGGGCAGCTGCAGTCTCTAAAAGAGGATGAAAAAGATGAAAGCGAAGACATCAAAGAAGTTAAATCTGATGAGAACAAGGGAGGAGAAGATGAAGTTGAGAAACAACAAGAAACAAAGAAGAATGAAAAAACATCAGCAAAAATGCATGAAGAACAAATCCCAGAGGAAGAAATAGTTACAAGCCTTGATAAATGGCTAAAATCCAGCTAAAAAATTAGATTACTAATTTATTGTAAAATAAGAACAATAGCCTTCTGTTATTCTGTTGTATAAGCTCTGTGAAAGCCTGAATGTATAGCTGCTCTTGAATGTACAGCTGTGAAAAGCTTGAATTTTTAACACAAAGATAGATTACAAACACATATTCTTGATGTATAGCTCATCTTGAACAATATTGATTTTGCCCTTATATTTTGGCTGAATGTACAAATGGATTATTTATTAGTGTGATGTAGAAAGATTGAATGTACAGCTGGTCTTGAATGCTTCGAATACATTTATGGGTTGAATGCTTATGTTCTTGAATGCTTTAAATACCTTTATGCTTTGAATGCTGTAAGAGTAACTCTGAAACCACTAAACTGAACAACCACTGCGAGTAACTACCACAACCCTGCTAGTAACTGTCACAACCCTGCGAGTAACTGAACAAACACTGTGAGTAACTGAAAAAACTATGTGAGTAACTGAAAAAACCCTGCGAGTAACTAAAAAACCCTACGAGTAACTGAAAAAAGCCTACGAGTAACTCTGAAACACTATGAGTAACTATGACAACAATGTGAGTAACAAAACTGAAAGTAACAGAATGCTTGAGTAACTGAAAAGTAATGCTTGAGTAACTGAAATTAATTCTTGAGTAATTGAGAGTAATGCTTGAGTAACTGAGAGTAATGGTTGAGTAACTGAAAAAACCTTGCGAGTAACTGTCACAACCCTAGAGTAACTAAAAAAACACTGCGAGTAACTGAAAAAGGACTACGAGTAACTGAAAAAACATTGCGAGTAACTATGACGATATTGTGAGTAATTGTGACAATAATGTGAGTAACTGAAAAAACCTTGCGAGTAATTTTAATAGCAGTTAGAGTAACTGCGAAAACACTACAAGTAACTGTCACAACCCTACGAGTAACTGAACAAACAATGTGAGTAACTGAAAAAAGCCTACGAGTAACTAAAACAAGCATGCGAGTAATTGAACACTTCAAGTAATGGTTGAGTAACTGAACAAACACTGCGAGTAACTGTCACAAACCTACGAGTAACTGAACAAACACTACGAGTAGCTATCACAACCCTGCGAGTAACGGAACAAACATAGTGAGTAACTGAAAAAAACCTACTAGTAACTGAAACAAGCTTGCGAGTGACTAAACACTGTAAGTAATGGTTGAGTAACTGAACAAACACTGAGAGTAACTGTCACAAACCTGTGAGTAACTGAACAAACACTGCGAGTAACTGTCACAACCTTGTGAGTAACTGAACAAACACTATGAGAAACTGAAAAAAGCCTGTGAGTAACTGAAACAAGCCTGTGAGTAACTAAAAAACCCTATGAGTAACTAAAAAAGGCCTGTGAGTAAGTGTGAAACACTATGAGTAACTATGACAACAATGTGAGTAACTGAACGAGCACTACGAGTAACTCAAATAGCTGTTAGAGTAACTGTGAAAACAATACCAGTAACTGAAAAAGCACTACGAGTAACTGTGACAACCCTACGAGTAACTAAATGAGCACTACGAGTAGCTCCAATAGCAATAAGAGTAACTGTGATTTCCTAGAAAGGAAACACTATGATTCAAACTCAGTTACTCTTATACTTTGTAAGAGGAAATGTGACTACACTAAGAGTATCCATTACACACAAAGACAAACACATATTCTTCAAAAAGAATAACAACTGATCAGAGCATATTCTTTGTAACATATTCAAAGTATACATACAGCTATTGGAGCACAAGGTAACACAAAGATAGATTACAAACACAAGTAAAGTACATAGAAGGTTACAAAATCACTTTCACAAAACTACACAAAACGAATAACCCATTATAGATTTGAACATGCCTCACTAACGCACTAATCAACTACAAACTCCACTAAAAAAGATAGAACCACATATACATCAATAGCAGTAGAAACAACACTAGAACATGAGCAGTAATAATAGTACCAGTAACTCCCAATCAGCAAAACAAGAACAATCATAATAGCAGTAGCAGCAACAGCTCATCACACTAGAAGTAGCAGTAGCACATAACCATCAATAGCAGTAGCAGCAACAACAGATCACAAGAGCATTAGCAGAAACACATATCCATGAATTGTAGTAACAACAACAAATCCCAATCACATGCTAAAAGAACAAACAAAACCACAATAAGCAGCACCAGGATGCTCCCCACAATCAACAGTAGTAGTAGAAAATAAAGCTTAGCAGGAAGCACCAAGAGCTGGAAGAGAAGAACAGAATAGATCAGCAGTAGGATAAGATAACAAATATAAACATCAAACACAAATAAACAACACAAGTAGCACCAGATATAATCATTGAGCAGTAAACAACAACAACAGATAGTCCAGAAAGAGCATCACTGTAGAATGGACTACTTCTTAGGACAGTTCATGCTTTCATGGTTAGCACCAAACTCTAAGAAATTCTTGCATTGCCTCTCTCTTTTAGACTGGGCAATCTCAACTCCAGATTTAAACCTCACATTTGTGGATTTGGGTCTCCCCTTAGTTTTGCAAACATTGGGGATATGAACCTTGACATCGGAAGAAGAAGTTGTATTTGAAGCAGTTACACCAGCACTTGCATCTGCACCAGTATCAGCGAGATCCAATTCTAACAACTCCTTTTGCAAGGCTAGCGATTTTTCATGGCAAAGATATGCAACATTGTTCCTACACGCTATGTTCACTATCGAATTGTAGGCAGAAACAAGCTTAAGAGTCCTCCCAGTGGATGGATGACTAACTGACGCTTTGCCAAAAATCAAAGGATGTTCTCTGTACCCTTTGGTCCACCTCTTAAGTATGTATGGCTCGGGAAGAGTACAAAAGTCACGACTCTTCAAATAAGACAGGATGTGCCTGCAAGGGATACCTTTGAATTCCAACATGCAACAGTTGCAAGAAACAATCTCACTCGACGACTTTTTCTTCAAGATGCGGGCAGATCCAAGGCCATCGACACGATACACTTCAAGCACATCTTCTTCTGAAGCTTCCTTTACATTGTAGATCATGCTTTGATGAACCTCACTCAGAAAGATCTTAAAGATTGACTTGGTGTATATACCTCTCATCTGCTCCTCCAGAGGCCATAGTGATGACAAAGGGAGATAACTATACTCGTCTTCAAAGTCTTTGAAATTTTCAATCTCCTGTAAATGAGAGTACGCAGTCTCCAATGAACATACAAGTTGAAAGAGAGTCTTCCTACTATTCACATGGCTTCTAATGAACGCATTCAAGCTCTCGCTCCTCTGCGTTGTCCTCATGCCCGCAAAGAAGGAAGACTACATATAGCATGGAACCCACTCTGAACGCATCGCATACATGTTAGACAACCAAGTAATGGAAGACAGACCATACTCCTCAACAATAGAATCCCACCTCTCTTCAAATATACTGACATCATCCACATTCCACACGCAATCATTCAAGGAGCTTATGATCTGGTCCTTGTTAGGAAGACCACCAAGCTTAGAGGGAAGCTTTTGTAGGATGTGCCAGTTGTAGAAGTGATGCTTGCAATTTGGAAAAATAGTAAGGATAACAACATTCACAGTCGGGTCTTGATCGGTTATGATGGACACCGGCTCTTTGCCAAAATAAAGTAGATACTACTTGAAAACCCAGACAAATGACTCGTACTTCTCATCAAACATAAGAGAAGAAGCAAACAAGATCGTCTTATGATGGTGATCAACACCACCAAACATTCCAAAAACCATCGAATACTTGTTGGTGCGGTAGGTGGTGTCAAAAACAATCGCATCGCCAAACAACCTGCAGTCTTCCACAGAAACAGGATCAGCCCAAAATAGATGAGTCAAACAACAATCATGATCATTTTGGTATGCATAGAAGAATTTCTGATCAAGTACCTTAAACTTGGCAAACCGTTCCAAGACCATGTCGACGTCGTACTTGGCCAACTCTTTCCTCTTGCTACTGATGTGTCCATGAGCTTGTCTGCTGGTAAATGTCAGATTTTCATAGCTGCTAGACTCGGATGCCATCAATGCAATTTGTCTCGATACAGGTATGTTAGCTTGGCTCATGGAAGAAAGGATATATTTTTGAGTTTCAGCAAGAGATGAGTTACACTTTAGGTAACGGAGATGTGCATCATCAACAAGATCATGGTTGTGTTCCTCAACAAAGGCAGTCACAACCCGCATGGATGAGGACTTGTGTAGTGTGAATCAGATCATGGCTCCACAACCACACCTCTTCACAGATCACTTGTGCTTCTTAGATAGATTTTCCTGCAACTTACCCACTTTATCACAAACGGGGCTCAGAAGCCCTCTTGACCTCGTAGAACAACCCATTTTACCCTGCTTGTCACAAACCAAATCTTTGGCAATGAGAATCTTAGTTCCCCGTTCATACCTATTGTCATCATTCCTGATATTAAAACCAATCATGCCAGCGTAGCTAGAATAGAATGAGATATCTTCATCTAAACTTCCAAAGTGGAGACCAATTTTAGGAACTGCAGTTGGGGGCAGAGTGGAAGCACTAATAGAAGGATAAGAATTAGCATTATCATTATCAAGGGTGACATTTGAATTAGCAGCATTTGTATCAAGGCTGGGATCCATTATAGCATCTAGGAGTAACTCAACAGGACATATGAGCCACCCTGAAACAGTAGAGAGTAACTCTATCAGGCCGAAGAGTAACCCAACATAACAAATGAGTAATTGCAAGAAGATTTGTATTCCAAATTACAAATCAAAATAAAATAGATTTCCAAGTTGGACATAAACACTTGAATTGAAGAAGAAAATATAGAAAGGTAACTTGGACAAATAAGGTTATATGTAGATTTCCAAGTGAGCTTCGCAACAGCAGAAAAAAGAGCAAGGATTTGAAAAAGCTACTACATTGGGCACATCTGGTACATGTCGTCGAAGGCATGAAGTAAGAAAACAAGGCCAGGCGAGGTCTAGAGAGGCACAATTCTCAAACAAGATGACAACTGTGGAAAAGGGGTAATGACAAAGTACCATAATAGAGAGAAGAATTGATCATAACTACTGCTTGACAAGTTCTGCATGCATTCACTTGAACTATCCTAGAGCATCATCGCTCCTTTGAGGTGCCTAGGGCATCACTACACGCCGCTGGAGGTAGCCGGAGCAGGGCTGAGTAGGGGAGGTCGTCGCGAATAGGCGAGAGAGAAAAAGGACAGTAGAGAATGGTTCCCTTCTAGGTTGGGCGCCGCTTTCAGATTGGGGCACTGCTCTAGGGGAAGGATGGGCAAGATGCAATAGTCGCGCCGTCAATGTAGCTTAGGAAGCAGTCACTAGGCAGTTGGGGGCGATGCATGGTGATCGGGCTTGGCGGCGGAATAGCCTGGATGGAAGCATTTGTTGCATCGGCCTCTGACAGTCTAGATCGACCACCACACACAGAGATGGTGGTAATTTTGGGGATAACTGATGAACGTAATCTAATTATCCATGAGGAGAAGATCGATTGGCATGGACTAATGACGAAAAGGAGCGCCGCCTACAGACGAAGATACAAGGAGATAAGTCCCACGTGTGCCGGGTAGTGAAACTAAATTACCCGCGCGGGTAATGAATAAATAGCCATATATATATGCATATATATACATATGTGTGTATATATATACATATATATATATATATATATATATATATATATATATATATATATATATATATATATATATATATATATATATATATACAGATGTATATATACATCTGTATATATATATACATATATATATATATATATATATATATATATATATATATATATATACATCTGTATATATATATATATATGTGTGTGTGTGTGTGTACATATGTATATACATATATATGTATATGTATATATATATATATATATATATATATATATATATATATATATTTATATATATATATATATATATATATATATATATATGTGTGTGTGTGTGTGTGTGTGTTGTGTGTGTGTGTATATCACTACTACATTTTTGGCCAGTAACGTCGCTACCCATAGCGTCATTTTTATTAGAATAACCGATCTAATAGACTATTGCATCAGTTTTATCATAAAAACTGACCTTATAGGTTTCCCGCGGAAAAAATTCACCCGATTTTGTCTTCGCATGTCTATCTATAGCATTGGTTTTTCCAAATAACCGATGCTATAGGGTCAAACAAACATGCAGGCACCACTTTAGAACTCTAGGGTCAGTTTTTATGGATAACCGACCTTATAGATACTGACCTCTAGGGTCGGTTTTTTCAAATACCCGACCTTATAGATGGTCTACGAAAGTTCGGGCAGCACTTAGGCTTTAGCGTTGGTTTTCTCAAATAAATGACCCTATAGACTGACTTGTAGCATCGGTTTTGTCAGTTAACCGACGCTAAAGGTCGGGCTGGTATTAGACCAAAATGCACGATAGACCCGATCGACTTGTGTTTCATTTCATTTTGCTAGAAAGCACAGCGCTAGAAACCCCTCCTTCTCTGTTGTTGTGTCCAAGGAGCCCATCTCTGTGTCCTTCTGACGCCGCCGTCGTGTCCAACGAGTCGAGTCGTGTTGTGGCTGCCGTGTCCAAGGAGCCGAGCCGTGTTGTGCCGCCACCGAGTCATACATGTTGTGCCGCCGCCACCAACCAAAGGTCGCAAGGTATATTTTATTAACTGAAAATCGGTTGCAAGCTTCTCAGTTGTACGTGTTGTGCCACCATTGAAGAGCCCTTCTCGGTTGGAAAGGAGAGATGGGGCAGGTGGGGGCTGCTATATTCGGGGTTGGGGTCCGGCGGTGGGTGGTGATGGGTGCTATGGTCGGGGCTGGGGTCGGAAGTGGGTAGAGATGGGTGCTAGTGGTCGTAGCATGATCGTGCCATAACCACAATCATTTTTCTTCTTATTGTCATGCCACGATTGAGGAGAGGTTCAGAGTGAGTATATTTGTTAGGTAGCACGGCCATGTTGTGTAGCACGGTCGTGGTGGTTGTGGCTGAGTGAATGTAATTGTTAGGTAGCACGGCCGTGCTGGGTAGCACGGGCGTGGTGGCTGTGGCTGAGTGAATGTATTTGTTAGGTAGCAATGCCGTGTTGGGTAGCACGGTCGTGTTGGCTGAGTTGCTGAACTGCATTTGTTAAAATCTTCCTGCTCCTCTAATATTGATGTAATATGACCCTAATGCATTACATTATAAGAGAATTGAATCGTGCATTTGTGTTGTTGCAGGTGTTGTTGACTTGAATATATTTCTTCTTCAGCCTTCAAGTGAGGTATAATATTTTCACTCTCCTAATGTGCCATTAGGCTTCATTTTGATTCAAATATTTAATACATACGGTAGCGCTTGGTAGACATTCCCGAAATATGAGGGTAGACATTGTGTCGTCTCAGATTGACACTTTAGGATTTATATATGAGATCATCGAATGCATGATTTTAACTTAATATATAAATATGACAATAATACATTTGTGCATGTATCAACTTAGAAACTTGTTCAAAATTTACTCATAGGAGTAAATTTTGGATAGTCCCCAGTTTGGGACTGTTTTTGGATATTTAATCTCACTTTGGATGTAACTGTATAATGTATGTTTAGTTTTGAAGAAAATTTTAGTAGTATTTCCTCAGTTGTTCTCTGGGTACATATGTAGTGGTTATTTACCATTTACATTAGTGTACTTGGAGAACTTAGGGGAAATGCTACTGAAATTTTCTTCAAAACTAAACATACATTATAGAGTTACTAATGAGATTAAATATTCAAAAATGGGATAGGTGGTACACTTTAGTATAAAAGTAATTAACTTACTATCAATAAAAACTTACAACTTATAGTATCAATATTAAATGCTTAGTTTTATAATTAATTTTAAATGTGATATAGAAAATGGATCAAAGTTGGATTTCTATCAAGAATCATTGTAGTCCAGAGTTTGCCAAAGATTTGATGAATTTATCAGATTTGCTGAGGAACATAGGAAACTACCTGCAGATAGGTTTCTATTATCCATGTAGAACAATTTGAAAGTTGATACTGCTGAGAAAATTAAAGATCATGTCATATTAAATGGGATCATACAAGGTTATAATGAATGGTATTGGCATTGAGAGAAAATTAATAATGGATCAGAAAATATCGATACTAATAGTTGTGGTATAGAAGATATAGATAATGATGATAATTTCAATGATGAACCGATTCAGGATGATATGGTTGATGAGATGCTACGCAGTTGTCAGGACAATGTCATTGATCCACCTTCTTTATTTGCAAACATAGTCCATGATGCTGAAAAACCTTTATATAAGGGTTGTACTAAGTTCACGAGGTTGAGTGATGTGCTGCGATTATATACTCTTAAATCTCAAAACTGGTGGAGCAATAAGAGTTTCACTTCACTGTTGTCTTTGTTAAAGGAAATTCTTCCTGAAGGCAACGAGCTTCCAATTTCAACATATCAAGAAAAGAAAATAATGTGCCCAATGGGAATGGAGGCTAAGAAGATTCATGCATGTCCAAATCATTGTGTTGTTTTATAAGGACTATAGTAATTTAATAAATTGTCCAAAATGTGGTGCGTCAAGGTATAAGACTACAAATTCAGCTAAGGCTAAAAATGGCTCTCCTGTCAAGGTGATGTGGTATCTACCAATAATACCACGATTTCAACGCTTATTTTCTAATACAGAAGATGCGCAAAATTTGTCTTGGCATGGGGAGTTAAAGGCCAATGATGATGGCGTCCTATGACATGCATCTGATTCACCACAATGGAAGAAAATCGATTTATTATACCCTCAATTTGGTAACGAATCAAGAAACTTAAGACTTGAACTCTGTACAGATGGAATGAATCCATATGGTACATTAAGCAGCCAACATAGCGTGTGGCCTGTTATGATTGTTATATACAATCTTCCTCCTTAGTTGTGTATGAAAAATAAGTATGTCATGTTGTCAATATTGATATCAGGGCCCAAGCAACTTGGAAATGATATTGATGTTTACCTTCAACCTCTAATAGATGACCTAATGAAACTATGGGAAGAAGGTATTATGACATACGATGCTTCACGTAAAGAGATCTTCAGTTTGCGTTCTATGTTATTTTGCACAATTAATGACTTTCCAGCTTATGGAAATTTGTCTGGATATAGCATAAAAGGATACAAAGCATGTCCTGTTTGTGAGGAAAATACTGATTCAATCAGACTGAAACATGGTGGTAAAATCGTATATCTTGGTCATCAGAGATTTCTCCCACCAGTGCATCCTTATCGAAGGCAACACAAAACCTTTAATGGGTCAACTGAGGAACGAAGTGCTCCTAAACCTATACCAAGAAATGATGTATATGATAGGGTGAAACATATTATTAATGAATTTGTAAAGAGTTCAAGTAGTCATACACTCGCGTGTGACAAATCTATATACAAGAAGCGGTCAATATTCTGGGATCTTCCTTATTGGAGATCTTTGGCAATTAGACACTGCATTGACGTCATGCATGTTGAAAAAAATATTTGTGACAGCATCATTGGTACGCTATTGAACATACCAGGAAAGACGAAAGATGGCATCAAATCTAGAAAAGATTTAGAATTAATGGGTATAAGAAAAGAATTATCAGTGGAGATCAGGGGTCGCCGCACATATTTACCACCGGCTTGTTACACTTTGTCAAAGAAGGAGAAAAATACTTTCTGTGAGTTCTTGTATAATATTAAGCTTCCATAAAGATACTCTTCTAATATTCGTAGATTGGTATCAATGAAGGATCTGAAGTTGATAGGTCTCAAATCTCACGATTGTCACACCTTAATGCAACAAATTTTACCTTTGGCTATTCGATCTATATTGCCGAAGCATGTAAGGTTTGCAATCACAAGACTCTGTTTCTTCTTCAATGAAATATGCAACAAAGTGATACATCTTGATAGTCTCGATAAATTACAGAAAGATGTAATTGTTACCATGTGTCAGCTTGAAATGTACTTTCCTCCTTCATTTTTTGATATCATGGTTGATCTTGTAGTACATATTACAAGGGAGGTGAAGATGTTGGGTCCAATTTTCTTACACGGGATGTATCCATTTGAACGCTACATGAGTGTTTTTAAAGGTGATGTTCAGAATCATTATCGTCCTGAAGGGAGTATAGTTGAGGGTTACGTTGCTAGGGAGGTGATGGACTTTTGCAATGATTTTTTGAATTGCAATGAAACTTCTAGCGATCTAAAAAATTCCCATCACACTGAATCTTGTTGTGGAAAAGGAACTCTGGGAGGACGAGTGAAAGGAATCAGTCGTGAGTTGTGGGAACAAGCGCATTTGTATATTTTACACAACATCGATGAAGTTAGTAGCTACATCACAGAAGATAATGATCTTATCAAGAGAAATCATCTGCGATCTAGTTCAATGTGGCTTGCAAGAGAGCATAATCAAATATTTATTAGGTGGTTTGAAGAAAAAGTATTTAATCAACTATCTGAATCACCGAATAATGTTGTTGAGAACATAAAATGGCTTGCCTTTAAGCCAAAAATGGATGTCATGTCATATGAAGGTTATGACATAAATGAATTTTCATACTACACAAAGCATCAAGATGGAAGTAGTGTAGTTCAAAATAGTGGCGTCACTGTTCAAGCTTGTTGGTTGTATTTTGCTAGTGCTAAAGATAAAAGACCATGCGAAGCTGAGATGTCATATTACGACATCATTGAGGACATATGGGAAACGGACTATACAAATTTTTGAGTTCCTATCTTTAGGTGTAATTGTGTTGACAACAACAAAGGAGTCTTAGTGGATGAGTTGGGTTTCAAATTGGTGAATTTTGAATAGATTGGTGAGAAAGATGAGCCATTCATCATGGCAGACCAAGCAAAACAAGTATTCAATATTGATGACCCGGAAAATAAAAATTGTTCTGTCGTTCTTCATGGAAAAAGATAGTTTACTGTAGATCCTATAAATGAAGAAGAATACTACGAAAAATATGATGATTCCAATCCATTCTCAGTTGGCTTGCCAAGTGTAAATGTTGAAGATAACACCGATGAATATTATAAATGTCAAGACCATGCTAACATAATTTTCCTTGACTAAAAACTCAACCAATACTAGAGGCATGTATTCTTTGAATTATTTATTTTATTATCATTCAAGCAAGTATACCTTATCACTTGTGCTTCTATTATCACTTTTTTTATCATGTATACTTGCAGGTTCTAAAATGGCGAGTGAAGATGAACATTCTGAACATGAGCATGAGCACCATGAGGATGGTCGTGGTGATGCTAAGAAAAGTAGAGGTCCCACACTGATGTGTAGGCTGCAGGAGCTCAGGGATAAAGGGGACAAATTGTCAATCCAGTTTGATATCACAGGAGCACCTGTTGGGGAACATGCTAGTGCTTTCAAGCATTACATAGGGGTGACTGCACCCAGTAAGGTGCCAATAGATATAGAAAATTGGCATGATGTTCCTAATGCCAAAAAAGACCTCATATGGAAAGATATATCTATGAGTGGAAGTGATATTATTTTAATATATATTTTTTTCTATTGATTCTAATTTAGTTTGCTTGGAATTAATTGCTTTTCAAAACAACATTATTATTTGCTTCTTTTGTATGTATAGGTTGTTTTTCATCTAAATGAAAAAGATCACAAGAAAAGAGTGCTACAACATTGTGGTGTACGATGGAGGGGTTTTAAGACATATCTCGCAAGGGAATTTATAGATAATCCTAAATAAAAGAAGAAACCAACATATGTATATATTTTTATAGATCTTGAGGTGTGGGAAATATTTGTTGCAGCTAGGAGATCGGAAGAGTTTCAGGTAATAAAGATTGTGATGTATTGTATGAATCTTTAATTTTATACAATTAAGGAGGTGAATCTTTTTATACATCTTTGACAAGTTTGAATTGCAATATCTCATTTTAAATGATCAGGCTATCCACCAGGCTCAAAAGGAAAGACGAGCCAAAAATGTGCATGATCATCGCTTGGGGCCCGGTGGTTATGCCTTCCTCCGCCAACTACAAGAGAAACAATCCTCTTCTGGAGAAGAATCTAGTACAACTCAAGTTGAGCGTCCACCCCGACACTTGACATGGATTGATGCTAGAAACAATCGAGCAGGTGAAATTGTCAACCCTGCAACTAAGGAGGTGGCACAAAATATGGTAGGTTTATCCCAACTAAGTAAAGAGTAACTCCCACAAACTTAGATTTATTTATATCTAATTGATATTGTGATTTAATATTTTTATTAACTATAAATAGATTGATCTCCACGAGCAAAGGAAGGAAGGAAAGTGCATCCCAACTGGCCACATGGATGAACTATCAGTTGCTCTTGGTACGAAGGAGCATCCTGGCCATGTTAGGGGATTAGGAGTTGGCATAGGATTTAAGTCTTATTTTGGCCCTTCTCAATCTAAAAGAGGTCGTGCAGGAGGTCTTACACAAGAGGAGGTTGAAGCATTAGTAGCGTAGAAAGTACAAGAAATAATGTCTTCATTTCAGCCTACTCAACCTTCTCAACCTATTCATATTGTGCATCTCTCAAGTGATGAGGTACAAGCCCATGCTATAGTTGTAGAAGGTCATGGGAGCACTCCCAATGACCCACCACAACAATCTACAGTAAGCTCTTTTTCTATATGTTGTGTTATTAGTATGATATATATGATAATATATATAGTTGTAATAGGTATATGTTCTATTACTTCTTATATAACCTATATTATTTCAATCTATGTTGGTATGAACTGTAAACTTGTAGTGGAGGTTCGAGAATATAATGTTGTGGCAGCGAGAAAGGTGTACAACATTGGTGGTACATTGCATTGCCAACAAATTACTGATGACATTTGTCGTGTGTCCATCCATCTTGTGTATGACGAAATGGGGGACAAACCACTACCCATACCTAATCCTGAATATAGTACAGTTGAAGAAGAAGAGGGTGCTATGATGGGTTGGCCTAGACACTTGGTTATCAATGACAAGGTATACTTGAATTCTACCATGTTTTTCATATTTGACTGCATATATGAACTCGTGTAATAGAAGTATGTAATTTAATTAATAGGTTTGCAAACTAAAAAGTAAAAATTCTACTAGTTGTACTCCTATGCCAAAGCCATCTATTATTCTAGAATCCACATTCGACGAGTTGGGAAGTAAATGTAAATTTTTGTGTCGATACTTGGCCAACCAAAGCTCTGGACTACAAATGTTGATCAATTTAATTAAAGATGCAACTGGGAGGAACTTTGACAATTATATTTTTCTTGATGATATTATAGAGTTGTTCCGTTATGATTGGTTGAATACTTCGATATTAAAAGTATGGATAAGGTAAGGGTCTATCAATATAGAAAATTCCAATACACATTTTTAGCTTATTTCTACATATGAAAATAATTACAAATGTTTAACAACCATTTATATACCGAGGCCACAAACTTTGATATAAATAATGTTAGATTCTTAGTTCCTTCGGTCACTAGTCAGGTGGAGACACATATTGAGGAAGTGAGTGAGTACTTCTCTGATGCATTCAAATATTTTGCTAGTGTGGGAAAGGAAATTATCCTAATTCCTTTTAACATCCAGTAAGTATTATTATTCAATATAATTTTAATAATGAACAAATGTATTTATTTTAATGTTTGTTTTATTCTTACTCAGATCTAGACATTGGGAATTAGTGGTGATTGTCCCAAAATTGAAGACTCTTTATTATCTTGACCCAATGGGAAAAACAACAAGGGGTCACAAATTGAAATTGCCAGCTATGATGTAAGCATAAATATAGTCAATGCTTCAACATGATAATTCTGTTTAGAATTTCTATTTTACCAACTATCGTTTAATTGATAGGGGTATAAAAGCTTTTTGTGAAGGCGGAGGACAAATACCCACAAAATTAAAGACATTGACTTTGAAAAATGTCAAGGTAGCTACTTTGACAACTGCTTAGTCTTATATGTATTAATTTTCAACTCTTATATGTCAACTCTTATAGTCTTCTGTTTATAGTACGTAGTTTACTAACATTAAGTATAATTCTTTATTTGTAGTGTCCTATATAAAATAATGACTGGGCTTGTGACTACTATGTAATGAAATATATGCAAGATATTGTCAAACAAGCATCAAATGACATTCAGACTATAGATCAGGTAATAAAGAATAACATCATACATTTACAAGTGAGTTGTAGTCATTTTATAAAATATTAGCATGTGCATTTTCTGTTACAGATCTTTACAACTCAGCCTTACACACGTGAGGACTTAAATGAATTGCGAGAAGAGTGGTCAGATGCTTTTTTAAATGAAGTCAATATAGCATTGGAATAAATATGTTAGTTACGTTCCATTTATGTATGTGGTTTCAGTACTCTTTCATATTTACTTTTGTATCTGACATTTAATATCATCTCACACTTTCAATCTATCATTTTGTAAATTATGATGTGGCTATGTGTACTCAACTCAATGTATGAATCATTTTTGTAATGAATGTGTGGTTTGGAATGGTGATGGTTGGGCATCAATGCTCCCCTCTCCCATATCTTATTCTTGTTCTTCTGTTTTGTTCTGTTTAGTTTCTGCATAAATTAAAAAAAAATCAACCCTATAGTGTTAGTTTTTTTAAAAACTGACCTTATAGGTGTCTTGGCCGTTCTGGGTAGAATGGTCGTGCTGCATAAAACAGTCATGTTGGGATAAGGTAGAACGGTCGTGCCACATAGAACGACCGTGTTGAGATATGGTAGAACGGTCGTGCTAATATAGACCAACACGACCATGCTAGGCGGCACAGTCGTTCTATCTCATCCCAACATGACCGTTTTATGCAGCACGACCGTTCTACGCGGAACGACAAAGACATCTATAAGGTCGGTTTTTTAAGAAAACCATCCTTAGAAATAATCTTTAGAGTCAGTTATTTATTAAAAACCCGACGTTATAGGGTTCAGGTACAATTTCATTTCTCATTTGGGTTTAGTTTTTGAGATCCTATAGGGTCGGTTTTTACTATACAAGGTCGGTTTTTTTGGGTTAAAAAAACCGACGCTATAGAGCAATTTTTGTAGCGACGGCCACTTAGGCGTCAGCTGAAAAGTAACGCTATAGG
Source organism: Alisma plantago-aquatica (assembly GCA_963693085.1). Taxonomy (NCBI): domain Eukaryota; kingdom Viridiplantae; phylum Streptophyta; class Magnoliopsida; order Alismatales; family Alismataceae; genus Alisma; species Alisma plantago-aquatica. The sequence goes on along the minus strand of OY856413.1, from coordinate 280,085,789 downwards.
ATTAAAAAAACTAACGCTCTAGACCATTTCTATACTAGTGTATGTATATATATGTATATATATGTATATATATATCTATATATATGTATATATATGTGTATATATATATAGACACACACACAGATATATATATCTATATATATGTATATATATGTGTATATATATATATATACACACACACACACACACACACACACACATATATATATATATATATATATATATATATATATATATATATATATATATATATATATATATATATATATATATATATATATATATATATATATATATATATATATATATATATATATATATATGAGCGTTCATTCGTTGCCCGCCCGGGTAGCCTGAATTTTCTCTACCCGGCAGCCAAAAAGTAACTCTCCTGGCCAAAAAAGTAACTCTGTTGTCAAAAAAGTAACTATGGTGGCCAAAAAAGTAACTCTACTAGCCAAAAAAGTAACTCTGTACAAAATATACATCAGATATATATAAGGATGGGTTTTTTTATTTTGGAGGGGCAAATGATATTATTTTTGGCTAAAATGTTTTAGAGAGCTAGACAAAATAGTCCTCTACAATTGTGAAAAAATATTTGAAAAAAAGTGGTCGGAAGGGTGGGCGGGTAGCTACCCGCCCACCCTTCCAACCACTTTTTTCAAAAAAAAAATTCGCAATTGTAGAGGACTATTTTTTCTAGCTCTCCAAAAAATTTCAGTCAAAAATAATATCATTTGATCCTCCAAAATAAAAAAACCCGTCCTTATATATATCTGCTGTATGTTTTGTATAGAGTTACTTTTTTGGCCAGCAGAGTTACTTTTTTGGCCACCATAGTTACTTTTTTGACAGCAGAGTTACTTTTTTGGTCAGGACAGTTACGTTTTTGGCTGCAGGGTAGCGAAAATCCAGGCTACCCGCACGGACAATGAATGAACGCCCTATATATATATATATATATATATATATATATATATATATGTATGTATATATATATATATATGTATATGTATATATATGTATACATACATATATGTATATATATATATAAATATATATATATATATATAGAGAGAGAGAGAGAGAGAGTTAGGCTAGAATACACTCGAGTGTACAGATCATGTCATACCCCCCAATGGGGTTTGCCTATCTATACCATGGTTTTCTAAAATATAATCCATTGATCTTCATGGTTACAATAATATTAGGTCACATACAAAATTTGAACTCATTTGGATGAGTGTAAGTCACTCATCTAAGGACAACAAAATCGACACACAAAACTAATTTGAAATACATGATTTCTGACTCCTTTTGATGCACAACCTATAAGTGTTCAAATGAGCTAAAATTTATTATCTAATATGTTCTTATGATAATTAAGAAGATCAATGGTTTTGATTTTTCAAAAAAAAAATTGGATCTTCAAAAATGACTGAGGTGTACGGTGCCTCCGGTATACTCAAGTGAATATATATATATATATATATATATATATATATATATATATATATATATATATATACACATATGTATACATACATATATATACATATATATATATATATATAAACATATATATATATATTTATATATATATATATATATATAATGAGTTGTCGGCGTCCGACTTCACGTTCAATAATATCGTCATGAACAATGTCTCTAATCCCATCATCATAGATCAGGAGTATTGCCCTATTGGTGGTTGTGGTGAAAAGGTTAGAAAGTAATAAGAAAAGGTGACAAAATATCAAGCATGTATTACAATATACATTCACTTACCAATTTTCCTTTTTTGCAGCCACCGTCTTGTGTGAAGATCAGCAACGTCACGTTTGTAAACATTAGAGGGATGTCTTTCACCAACATCACCGGTAACCTCAATTGCAACAAGCTAGTACCATGAAAAGGTGTAGAACTCAACAACATAAACTTGGCTTACAATGCTGACCACCAGCTCGAACCAGTAACATCATGCTCCAATGTTGTCAAAAAATCAGTAGGGACTGTCTTCCTGCCTTCATGTATTTGACTACGTGAAATCCTTGTTCCCCACAATCAAAATCGATCCAATATATATAGTGGTGATTGAATCCATATGGTTGGATTTTATCAACATCGTCCACATGTGCTATTTTAATGGCCGGTACACATAAGTAACATGTACTGCCCGGTACACACTTCCTAACCTCTCTCTCTCTCTCTCTATATATATATATATATATATATATACATATATATATATATATATATATTAGGAAGATTGTACCGGCCAGTACATGTCACTTAGGTGTACCGACCGTTAAAATAGCTCATGTGGATGATGTTAATAAAATCCAACCATATGGATTCATTCAACACTATATAGATTGGATGTCATTAAAAAATCATAACCATATCTCATATAGATCATGAGATATAACAATGTATTATTCAACGGTTTCTATAATTTTTGCAACTTACTTTTGATTCAGAAATATACATTTTCTTTCATTGGATGATGTATGAGTATTAGATCATGGTGATTTTTTGTACACATCTTATCTAATGGCTACACTTTACATCCATAACATTGGGTTATTTGATAGAATGTTATAATTATCATAACCGAAGATGGGTACATGTAGTCTATATGTACTCGGGTACACAATTCCTTTAGCCATATATATATACACACACAAACAAATATATATATATATATATATATATATATATATATATATATACACATAGATATATATATATACACACACACAAATATATATATATAATATATATATATATATATATATATATATAATATATATATATGGGCTTATCTTTATTAGCCGCGCAGGTAGCCTAGAATTCGTTACCAGTGCATCCAAAAAAGTTATTCATTCAGAAAAGTAACTCAGTCGACAAAAAAGTAACTATATTAACTGAAAATTAGTATTCGATTTAATAAGTTAAATTGTGTAAAATATAGAACAAAATTCTAGAATAAATATATAATTGTATATTTGTTATAGTTGGTATAAATGTAACTATTGATGTATGAAAAGCAACAATTTGCAAGCTAAAGTAACCCTCTACATGTCAATAGTAAGAAACCTCCAAAACATTAACCAAATTAGGAGCGGGTATCTACCCGCACGGCCATTGAATGAACGTCAT